>OY720443.1:28734043-29119010 GCA_963082915.1 Dolichopus griseipennis
GGTGACTAAGTTACTTTTTACTTATAAAAACAGTAAATTTTTAATTTTTAAGTCTTAATAGCCCCTCAATTGGGAAGGTTGCCATATTTCTCAACGATCTAACCTTACTATCCTCTGCTACCCATTTTCTTAAATTATAGGAATTAAATTGTGAAAAAAAAATTTGGAATTTTACTTAGAATTTTACTATCTAAGCAAAAATGGTTAAAAGTGAGAGACACTTTCTTCAATTTAAAGAACCGCATTTAAATTTAAATAAAGAAGTGGGAAGTGGGAATTTAAGTGGGAAGAACCTTTGAAATATTTTATTTTATTTTTATATAATGTTGGACCTTTAAATTTTGTATATTAATAAAAAAAAAGTTGGACAGGTATTCAAGTTACAGGTGTTCAAAAATAGCAAAAATTTCAATTTTCGAGTCCTTACAGCTCCTAAATGGGAGGCATGACAAAAAAAAATTTTGTTAACCGACTCCTATTAATTTCTAAAGTTCTAATTTCTCCCAAAATTTCAAGTCTCTAGCTTGAACCGTTCAGAAGATATGTGGTAAAAAAAAATTAGCAAAAACTCAGTTTTGCATAACGGTTAATTTTAGTACTCTATATATATACGAGTATATGCGATATATTTTTGTAAAAGCCTCCCCAACAGGTGTGGCTACAGAAAAAAGTTCTTCTATGAAATTTTTATTTTTTGCAATAACTATACGTGGTTAAAATTTCTTTTCTCTATTTCTAACAATGGACGGACGGACGGATAGAATGAAAATGTACAAGCACATTTTTACAAAATCTTTGAAGTGGCAGTAACCTATATAATATAGTTTTGAGTTTATACTTAAATACATTGAATTTAAATATATATATATATATATATTATATATATATGTATACATTTTATATTATAATGCATTTGCCTCTGTTTTTTTTATGAAACTATTAAATAATAAAATTACGATTTTTTTAGCTATATTAATTTAAAATAAAATTAAAAAAAAAAACTAATTAGAATTCAATGAAATTTTTAAAGTTAAATTGTTTTTTCCCGTACATTAGAATTTTTTTTAATTGAGATTTGGTTAAAAAAAAAAACGTTTTAAAATTTTTCGATAGTCAAATTAAAATGAAAAATTAAACGTTTTATTTTATTTTTTATTATATGTATATTGACTAGAAAAGCATGTTAATTAACTGTTGGACTTGTTAATTTTTTTTTTTGGTTTTAATATTATTTGTTACCAATTAACATTTTCTCAAAAAAAAAAAAAAAAAGACAAGAAGAACAAGATAAGCAAGACAATAACTTATTGTATTCAAATACATTTTAATTTTAATCAATTAGATTTGAACCGCGTCAAATTAAAAATTCGGCTGTAAAAAGAATTACCAAAAATTAGTAAAATGTTAAATTAAAGTTTGTATAGATATTTAATATAAATTTAAATTTTGTAATTGAAATATATCTTATAAAGTTTAATTTTAATTTCTAGTAACTAGATTTGAGATTGAAAAAATGTATTCATAACTGCGGATTCAGTCCAAAGATGCGTTTTAGAAAATTTATTATATAGGAATCATTAAAAGCATCGTATCGATTTTCAGAAAGCCACAGCCCTAAAGTGCAACTTAACTTCAACTAACATCAACTTAATTAAGCAAATAAAAAATGTACAATTAGGGACGCAAGATATCAATTTAGAATATTCGACCTTTAAACTAGTTTTCTTATTAAAATGAAATTTGTGATTGGCGGTCTGAAGCAGCTTTTCAAATATTTAAAAGATTTAAGAAAGTACGATCTAAAAATGTACCAGTAAAATAGATTAAGGTTTTGGTTAAAATGAGGAAGTTTAGAGATTACGCAGGTGACTTAAACTTTGATTTTTCTTAAGGTAAATAATGTTAGAACAAAATATTCCATTCTATAAATGAATTTTCATTGAAAGTTCCTTAGAAAAATATTTATTTCATTATCACTAGAAATGACAGCTGTTCTGATTGTTAACATCTCTCTTAAAAAAATTTCCATATAAAAATCAAAGATAAAAAATTTATTAACGCTCAATTCAAATTTAAATATCTGTTTCAATATTGCGATTCACATGCTGTCACTGGGTGATCGAATTTAAATTTAATTGTAATCAAACGTGACTTAACATTTGAGCCAATGTGTATATTTTAAATTATGTGTATGGACTCAAGAACTAGGGAAACTCAAAATTTGAGTTGATCGATGAGCTGAGTTTGGCATATGAGTTTGCGAATTCACAATCCTCGTTACTGATGACAAATTGCTTTCAATATAGAATTGCCATATTAAAAAAAAAAATTCAATACTATAATGATAAGGTAGACAAACCAACAGATAAACTAATATAGTTAGTTAGTTTTTTAATATTCTATATGCGATATAATTTTTATTGCAAAATTTTTTTTTGAAATTTTCGCATATGTTGCGAAAAAGTATTTTTTATTAACTTTTATATTATATGTCTTTGAATTATATTTTCGGATAAATTTTTAAATACATAATACATATGTTTATATATTTATCTTAAGATTATTATGATATTCTTTATACATATATAAAACAAGTAAATAAAAAAATAAATTAAATAGTAATAAATACAAAAAAAAAACAAAATTTAAATAAAAAAAAAACACTAACCATCATTATGATTGACGACCATTAAATTCGGAAGAAATTACCAAAATTACTTAAAAAAAAAAAATTAAAAGAAAAATTTTAACAATTTTTTTTTTTTGAAAAAGCTGTGAATTTCCTCTGAATTTAGAACAATTTCACTTTTTGACTGAAATTTTTTTTTTTTTAAATATCTTGTTTTATAACAAGTTTTTGTTATTAAGTTGAAATTAAAGACTTTTTTTTTTATTTAAATTTTTTGTTTTTATAATTATTTAAGTACAAAAATTTCTTCTTCATTTAATATAGACAACATTCATTAAATATTTTATTTTAGACATTGTAAAGCACTTTTTGTGGTTTTTGTTTTTTTGGGATATGCTTTAAAGTTCTACTTAAATTTATAATAATGTCTTAATGCCTGATTTAAATTATAAAGTTATATTGGATTATTTTATTTTTTTTTTTTTTTCTGAAAATATGATTGGAATTTGAAAGTGTTATTAAAGTTGTGAATTTAGGATTATAATTCATATACATTTTTAAAGTGCTAAATGTTCAACATTTATAATGTAGGATAAAATTTTGAATAAAGGGTAATTCTATATAGATTCGTATAGTTCGGCCCTAAGTTATTTTGTTTTGCCATTTTTTCAACCATATAGAGATTTTAATCGACGACTTCCTTGACGATCTAGTTTGTTCTACTTCGTCTTTTATTCAGTTATATAATTTTCCTGATGATTTGGGTTGCTGTTTCTTTATATTCCACGGATGTTAGTTTGTTTTGTTCTGTGGAGAGAAGATTCTACTTATAATGTTTTACTACGACACAGCTAAACTGATTTTAAGAATTCTGTTGTACTGAGTACATGATGGTCAGTTAATTTGGAATGATTGCTAATGTTTTTACACTCTTGTGAATGACGTTTTGGCCTTTTTAATAAAAAAAATATCGTAAAATTGTATAATTATATCGTAATAAAAAATAAGATTTAATAAAAATATATAAATAACTCTTGAATAAGATAATAGATGGCGCACATAATTAACATTTGTGTATTTATAATCTCATACAAAACAACTTTTACCACTTAGAAACAGCTAGTTACTTTGCAACAAAATAGGAGTTTGGATATATCGAAAGCTAAATTTAAAGAGGGCTCAAAAACAAAAAAGTGTACAAAGAGATTTATTATTTATTTACCAGAATTTTAGTTGTAAAAAACCAATAAAAAAAAGTAATAAAAAAGTACAAAACAAATTATACATTTATAAAAATATTGCATACTTATCAGGGCTGAAGAATGTTTTGAGTCAAAAACTATAAAAAAAAATCCTAATACAAATTAAAATAAAAAATTATTGTTTAGTTGATAATTTTCAATGTAAAGTTTAAGGTCACAATACTTTTAAGGGAAAAGTATTTTAAATTATCATGATGACAATTAACCTAATAGAAATTAAATAAAAAAAAAAAAAAACAATTACTGTCAGTAAAGGTTATTTGTATTTATAATTTTGTACTTTGAATAAAATTCTAATTAAAAATTATTCATTTAAAATTATTAGTTTTTTTTTTTTTATTTATTTCAGGGTTATCAATTACATAAAAAAAACCAATCTATTGTTGTAATTAAAAATTTTTTTGTAATTTAATAATGTAAATATAGCAAAAAAATTTAATTAAAGAGTTTTTAAAGCAAATAAATATTAATTGTTTTATTAGTTCTTTTTGTTCAAAAGTTGTAATCCGTGTTTTGAATTCTTTTACATAGGTAAATACTTATTCATAGATATCACGAAATTATAATATCGTACTTTTTTAATTTATAAATTTTAATAAGGGGTTCGATATTATTAATATTAACTTCTGAGAAATTTTAAATAGGCTCTAAAATAATCTAGAATCTAATAATTTACTTTGTTGTGCTTAAGTTCCGTTTTAGTAGTCAGATCTCGTAGTCAGTTTGATGGTAATTAAAGAAATATCAGTATACATTAAATATATAATGGTTTTGTTAACATATCTATGAGCTGTTACTAATTATTTTAACTAAAATATACAAAAATTAAATTATAATATTAATTATCATACCTTATTTTAACTAATGACTGTCTTTTCAAGTTCTTTTAGTTTTTTTTTAAATAACTTTTAAAAGTATTTAAAGAATTTGTTAAGTTTCTGTTCTTAGTAAAAATGATAATGAATTTTAAAAGAAGTCTTCAAAGTTATTTAAAAATTTTCATTATTTTTAACAAATTAAATTAATTATACTATTTATAAAATGCGAAAAATGTTAAATATTTATATTTATAAGTTGATTTCTTAAGAAAATTTATTAATCTCTAATAAAAAAATTTAATCAAGATTTATTATATTTGAATATAATATTTTAATTATAATTAAAAAAATTATCAATAGATTTGATTAAAAAAATTTAGCAATCATATAAATAATTTAATTTTATTTATAGAATTTTAACTTTATTCGAAAAAACTTATTTGACTTTTAATTACGAACTTATGACGCCTTTGTTGCTTTTTATGAATTGAAAATGTCAGAATGACAATTGACATATCTTCTGAATTGTAACTTTTTTTATTTTAAATATTTTTCACTTAATAATGTTAAATTCGCTTAGAAATATTCAATGATTATTTTTAATTAAGTTAATTTTCATTTAAGACCCTGAAAAATGAGATAAGACACTTTGTTTTTAGGATCTTATTATATTTGTGAACTTTCTTATGAACCCTTTAATTTTTTTTTTCTATTCTTGTTCTAAAATCCTCCAATTCTGTTGTTTTTTATTTGAAGTTTAATCTACTTATAGTAGAAATTAGGTTTTCTGAGTCGGTTGATGAAACCACTTTATTGCAGTGGCTACTCATTATTTACTTTTAAATCTTAAATAATTAATTAGGTTGAGTCCATAATCTCCATTTTTGGTGTATTATATGAAATTCGCACTAGGAACTTTTTTTGGCTAAACTTATATGAGCCTATGTTTTGCTCCTTTTACTTTTTTAGTGGGATTTTTTGTTGATATATAATATATACCTTACATACAATTCAATATTATATCGTATTCATAGCTATATAACTATTTTTTTTTGTAATTATTCAATATATGCAGCTTTTTGTATTTTTTCTTCTTGAATTTTTTTTGTTATATTTTTTTGTCAATTTTTTTGGTAAAATATATATGATGATCATTAAGTAGCGACATATTCAATGTAAACAAGAACTATTAAATTATATGATCGAATTTAATCGATTTTCGCCTCACAAGATCTATTTACGTATTAATTGTTATTGCAATTTGGTTGATCTACCGCAGAGGGTTCGAGTTGCGGCCATACAACTCCTTCTTTTATATGAGCATTACACTACACCTAATAAAGCTGTGTGATTGAAATTTTGTCAAAAATAGTTAACCGGATGATATAATGTTTATAATACGGTCATACGGGTATCCCAGAGTTGAAACAGTCTACTCTACTACACTCTTCCTCGTTTTTTATAATATATCATACTTACTTGTTTGGAATCGCATCCTGTAACCACCATTAAAATTGAATGTATGTATAGAAAATTTCTTTTTGTAGGCAGTGTTAACTTCTGGAGTTGATTCTTGTAAGCTTAGTTACTAGGCTGCCTAGGCTTAACTAATTTTAAAGGCATTACATAGATATATATTGAATTTTTTGAAATTTTTAGCTTTTTTTCTGACGTACTTATAGTTACCAGTGAATATTGTATCCATATATATTTAAATTGTAATTCTTTTTTTTTGCTTTTAAAAACTATTTTAACTAATTTATATTTTTAACAACTCACTTTTTATCTTTTATTATGTATTTTTTTTTTTGTTTAAAAATTTACAAAAGAAAAAAAAATAAAAATTGTATTTAACAGGTCAGAAATGATTCTCTATATACCACAAACTGACATTGATAATCATAAATTGTATTGATAATCATTGTATTTAAATGGATGATTGTAAAGGTTTTTATTTAATTTTTTGGTAAAACTAGCTTAAAACATTAAGTGATTACTGCAAAATCAAATTTAAAAATAAAAAAAAACCAAAAAAAATCATTTAAACTCCAAAAAAAAAAAACGAAACTTGTTAACGAGGTCCATGAAAGGTCAATTTTTCATCTTTCTTTCTATTGTTGTTGCTATTGTTATGGTTAGTTTTTTGTTTTTTTCTTGTTTTTTTTTGCTTGTTTTTTTTTTTGACAAGCTAATAAAACAATTCTATGATAAGTGAAAGAGAAGTAAAAGCTCAGAATTTAGTTGACCAAAATTTGAATGACAGTAAATTATGATGGTAATATGATTGTTTTATATATGTACATATATATTATTATATATATATAGTTTTTAATACAATTGACCAGACATGAAAACATTTTTATGAATGGAACTTGTGTCTGATGAAAGATAATTATTAGAAAGTAAAAATCTTCCAATTTTTTTAATTTTTACTATTATTATTATTATTTATAAAATTAATAGGGTTTAATTTTTATTATTATGTATAACTTTTACAAATAATAATAGTTTAAATATTAACAATAACAATAATATAAGTGAGTACAATAATAAAAGTAATTGGTTAAAAAATATTAGTAATCAAAAAGTATTCATGATTAAATGTAGGTCAAATTTTATTAGATATAATTATATAAAAAATTTGACTTCTTTTATGTTGTAATTCTTTGTTTTCTTTATTTTTTTGTAGTATTTAAACTTTTAAAGAATTTATACTTAGTAATTAGAAAATTTAATAAAATAATTGAGAATAAGATGATTAAAATGATTTTATGATAAACATCGGTATAATAATAATTTCCTGGATTAATTACTGTACATTTAATTAAATTTCTAAGATCATCTATATAATTATAATGTTTGTAATAAGAATACTATTTAGAAATTATAATTTGTACCTAATTAATAAGGAAATGTATATAGGTATGTAATATAAATAGTTTTAATTATTAATTTTTCTAATTTTAATTAGATATAATAATGTAATCATGTATAGCAACTGATTAACTTATTATTAAAAAAAAAATATAATTACTGTAACAAATAGAATTTTTACCGTTATTTTGGTACTATTTATTTGGATTAGTTTGTTTTTTTTTTTTATATGATATAATTTCTTAATTATAATAATTTAGTTCACAACAAATTAAATGAAAATATAATTAAAATTATTTTATTACTAAAATCCTATATTAACCTTTTCTGTCTCAGTGTTCGTTAAATTGAACAATTTGTTCTACGAATATTTTGATTTCAATAGTAATAATTTAAAAAATTCTTTTTATTAATTTATTGATTTCTTGATTTTTTATATAAAGTCATAGCGGTGCCCCCATTTCTCGTGAAAAGTCCGGATTCGAATCCCAGTGAAAGTGAAAAAATCTGGTTTAATCTGGTTTTCGACTCGACTCAGTTAACATTGGCCATTGTACACAAAATATAAACAAATCATTTAGTTGAATAATATAACTCACAGGTATAGAATGCCATATAACTCAAATACAAAATTTTACAAAATAAACAAAAATAAATTGAATCTATTGAAAATCTAATAGATTTCTACATGTTATAATGCCTAGTACTATTTTATGTTAATATTGTATGTAGAATTTATTAAAATCATTTCTAATAATACGAACCTTATTTGACCCCATTCAAAGATATACCCATGATAAAGACTTGTTATTCTGGAATTTCTTTGCTAAGAAAAGTATTCCGCCATTTGTCACAAAATTCTTTACAATAGCCTCATGTAAATGTCAATGCTTTCTTCAGATTTAAAACAATTTTTTCTTATAAATTTTATGATTAGATTAACAAATTTTATTTTCCAATTATACGTCTTTTAAAACCCTTAGGTAAATATGCCGCCATATTTTTGTAATAGTTAATGTCCTTATTTTTAATTATACAAGATTTAGTATAATAAATATCGATTTTGTACTTGAAAAATAATAAATTAAATCGATAAACCTTCACATTTTTGAAATGTTATTAACATATACGAATAATAAAAACAAATACTTTACATTTACAATTAATTATAATTGAATTAACAAACGTGTTTTTTTACCGTTAATATAATAACAGTAGTTTTTTTGAAATTTAATATAATTTAAATTATTTAATTAATGATTTATATAAAATATTGGAGCACGTGATCCTCTAGCAATTTAGAAAAACTGTTTATTTGTACATAAATAGGGTTTGTGACATTTTATCTTAAATTCTAGAGAATATAAGTCAAATCTCAATTTTTAAAATTTAAAACTTGAATAGATTTATTAAGGATAAAACTTGATTAACAAATGACCATGTTTACTTTTGGGGAATGGTCCCAACAAATAGTTTTAAAAAAAATTAAATGTGACAGTCATTATTAAATGTGACAGTTGACAGTTTCTGAAGATTACTTTAGTAGCGTAATTAAATGTGACAGTTGACAGTTTCTGAGGGTTACTTTAGTTTAACAAAAAGTACTATAAATATGCAACTGTGGTATAAAAAAAGTTCATCAAAGAATATTGTACATTTTGAGTAAACAGAAAGTATTCTAATTTTAATTTTTATATTTTGATTTCCCCTCTAATAAAATATATGATTCCCTCCTCTATTTTAAATCACACCTTTAATACAATAATATTTTAAATTTTATGAAAACTTGAAATTTTGTCAATCAATCAATTTTTTTTAATAAATATTTTGAGGTTAAATTATTTTTGTATAAATAATTCAATTCAATTATAAATTTATTATTACTATATGCTTAATTTAATTAGGTATCAATTGTTTAATTTATTAGATATCGAATTAATATACATGTATATTACTAATTAATTATAGTTTTTTTTTAAGGTTTTTTTTTTCTCATTTAATTAATTAAAAATATTCTTTGATATTTGATAAGATTATATTTCATTTGTAATCAATGTGTCAATCAATTCTAATAAAATTCAAAGAAATAAAATACATACTTAATTGATATTTTATGGTTTAGACTCTAAATTCTTACCCGAAAAAATTAAAATGGATAAGTAAAGTAATGATGAAAAAAAATTACAATAAATTATGATATTGCAAAAATAAATAAATTTTTTTTTCATTTAACATTCTTTTTTGTAAAGTGAAAAACTTTAAAGAAAAAAAAAAAAACGGAAATAAGTGGGTAAAATTAAAATTGAATATAAAAAAAAATTTGATTATAAGAAGAGATTACTAATAAAAAAAAAAACCTATAAAAATATAATATAAACCTGTCACTTGGTTTTTTATTTTTTATGAAAGTACTTTTTCTTAAAAATGTACTTTTAATATATCGCATAGGTCAATATATTAAATATTAATGTATTAGTATATATATACACGAGTATACATATAAATGTATTTAACAAACATCTCAGTTTCTATATAATATAAATACATAAATACTTATTGAAGAAATTTAATATACTTTCAATCAATTAAGAGTTTAATTGACCTAAATTTTTTTTTTTTAAACATTTTTTGCAACTTTAGATTTTAGAAATGAATCAGTTTTTACTTTATTGTAAATATATTTATTTTTTTTTTTTAAGAAATTGTTACCTTTTATATAAATATAAAATAGAGTTGCCATATTTCATTAAAAAAATTAATATTTACTCATTAAAAACTTTAATTAGATTCTAAATTTTCAATCTTTATTCGAAATATCAATACTATCAGTATAATATTCAAAACATAATATCATATTAATAAACTTAATTTTTGTAAGAAGTACAGAAAGTAAGTTAACATTATTCTGATTTTGTTAATCGAGTATTAGCACTGATGAAGTCTAAATGTCGTCGACGAAATACTGCTATTTGTAAAAATAAGTAATTTTAGTGAAATTAAAAAAGGAAACTACTCGTTGTTATATTTCTTTCATTATTCTAATCTGAAAATCAAATTTGTCGCTCAAAACATTATTTTCCCTGTATATTTTTACATAATTAGACCTATTATTGAAAACGCAAACGCGATAACAGTGGAAAAATGTGTAAGTTTTTGCTCGAAAGCTATCATTGAAAACGTTACTACAAACGATAATTGCGTAGCGATACGTTTTAGAAATATCATTCAAAACGTATATAGATTATAATTTATAGGTTTGAGAAGATTACATATTATATAAGTTATTTAAAAAAAAAAATTAGTCAAGGAAAAAAATAATTAACCACCAAATAATGAATAAAATGAAGTACTGTACCAATAACGAGTTTTGGTGATTTTCATTTGCATTTTTAATAATTTTTATAATTTAGATTTCTTTTAATGTAAAATCAAATTGGTTCAGTTTAAAATCTATTAAAATATTAAAAAAACAATAATTTATTTATTTAGTACATCTGGTATGCCTAATCTGATTCCCATATTATAATTTTTACTTTTTTTTTCATGATAATTCAGTCATTCAGACAGTGGTACTTTTTACCTTAGTTTTAAATTAAAACGTTGTTAATAAATTTCAGTGCAATTCAATCCAATCTAATAAAAAAGTCTGTCAAAAATTTTTAAGGTTAAGGTATTTTATTTTAGCATTTTCATTGGCAGGACATTAAAAAAGTAGTTTAACGATTTTAATTGAAATTAATATAAAAGAAAATCTCATCTTTTTATTTTGCCTTTTTGTGTGAATTACTTGGAAATACGTTTTTTTAATTACAAATTCGAATAAGCCCAAGAAATTACATATTCAGAAAAGATGAAATAGAATTATCAGCCTGGTAATAATAACGATTGACTTTGAAATTGACATTTATTCCTCTATAATATTTAGCTAAAGAAATTACAAAGATGACTGACCTAAAACGAAAAACAGAAAGAAAACTTAATATTAAACATAAACTTTTATAATTTTTTTTTTTAACAAGAGGTAAGATATTTAATGAATATATTGGTCTTGCATTCTAGTTACAATCTGCTTAAAACTTACTTTCTGCTCAAATGAAGCTCATTTTCTTCTATGGCACTTGACTAATGTATTCAAAATAACCGAACGACACAAAGTAACTAATTGCAGAATATTTTAGTTAGTTGACTTTGACAGTATTTACAGTTCATTTGATTTAAAACGTATTTTTAGAGGTATTAACTCCACTTTGACGGCATTTAAATTAATATTTATAATTTTCAAAATATTTTGACATTTATCAAACGTCAAAGTAACTTAAAAAAGTTTAATTTAGTTTTGACTCCAAACTAACTTTGCTTGTTTGGCTTCGTTCGATTACTTTTATGAGGTAGGCAAGTCTCATCACCTTAAGGCATTTAAATATATGATGAATATGGAATGTGACTTAATACCATTTTTTAATAAAATTAATCTGAAATAAGAAGGATTTACCACGGTGCAACATCAATGTATTCACTGCCAACTATGTATACATATATTATATTCTTAAGTGTTAAAATTTAATTTTAAACTTTTTGCGACATGAATTATAGTTAGCATGAACACATATTTAATCTTTTAAAATATATATTATATATATATGTTTATAAAAATTTTATTGCATTTGTTTTTTTTTTTTTGTAATTTCTTAAAAAGAAATGTTAATATATTATCATATTCAACAATACATACATCAAGTATATACATGATATATCTATAAATCGTTTTACTTTTGTATCTAATTTTTTTTTTTTTTTTTTTTTTGTAAATTGCAAGAAATGTTCCACCTTTCGGAAATTTCATTTGACCCAAATATTTATTTCTTTCTCCAATAGAGAATTCGAAAATTCAATTTTATTTTTTTTATTTTTAAATATTTACATATACAAACATATAGGATAGGAACTGCTATTACATTGATATATGCATTATTAAGTATGATTGTATATTTTTGACAGATTTCATTTTTTAACAAGAGCACCTGTATGCCTGTATCTTAAGATTTATATAAAGAATAAATAGATAGAGAAAGAAAGAGATAGAAGATTTATGTTGCTAATAATTTTCTATTTTTTTTTTTTATATACTGCGATCATATACTAATGATGATCATAATCATATTGGTGTTGATTATAATGATGAAAATGACGATCATGATGATATTCTTTTCATTTTGACTATTAATTTTTATTTGATTGAATATTGATTTTGATTCTTTTGTTTTTTTTTTTTGTTGTATGTTGATTGAATTAATTGCTGACATCAAGTTATAAAATACTTTGGGAAATATTTAAATAGACAGGTAAAACAAAAAAAAAAAAAAAAAACAACAATAAAGTTTATTGATATTGGTATTTAAATGATAACTTCTTACTTTAAATAATATATATTGTAAAAATTTTTTTTGACGTATGTAAATGACTTTCATTTATTGCCGCTAATATCACTGGGTTTAGAGATGAGGATGATATGAGAAATAATGCATATTTAATAAAATAATTTGTGTGTGTATAGCTACATGTATTTAAAATTGCTTTATTGAGAATTTATTAAATTATTGAATTGATATGACTTTGAAATTATAATGTATTGCATATTAATAATGGAATTTAAATTAAAGAGTATTTATTTTAATGAAAAGACAATAAATATTATTAATGGTATGATATTTACGGTGACTAAGTGTGACGGTGTACTTTATAAAGTATATTGACAAGTTTAAAAAGAAACATCAGCGGTATATACATACATTAGTTTTAAGTTTTTTTATGAAATTACAAAAAATTTTTACAAGAACTTTAAAATAAATTATGTTAAAGCGGATGTCGCATAAAAATCTTAGAATATAATTAATTAAACATTCTTATATTTAATTTATGAAACAAAGTATGCACTTAAATATTTATATGTAAGATATTGAATACCAAGTTTTATATATTTATTTGATATGAGATATTAACCTTTTTTTTTGTGCTAACTCTTTCAGTGTTAGACTAATAAGCTTGTCTATATACCATAGGTACATGTTGGAACAGAAAGAATTAATCTTAATGAATTCCACTTATAAGATTTAAACATGAGATAGTACTAAGCTATGCAGAAACGTCTTAAATTTTCAATAGATACAATTCTATAGGTTATATATTGTAATAATTTTATACTGGATTATACAGTTTTTCTGTATCTGTGAATTATATTATTAAATTAAATTATTTGTTTATTTTGTTACATTAATGTATTTTTATTACAGATATATAATTATAAATTTTATGAAGAATGCATAACAACAACGGTGCTTACCTGAATTCCTCTAGGCAGATCCAGGTCAAGACGTAAACCCAGAATAATATGAAGAAGAACGGTGCTATATGAACTAAGTAACACGAAATAGTAGGAAAAGCTTTGGATAGAAATTAATGGAGACTTCAAGTTGAAGCCATATGCTTCCAAGTGGAGTAACATGAAAAAAAACTATAAGTTTTGATTAAATCAGTAACTGGAACTCAATGACGAAAGTCTTGCAAAGGTTTTTCTGTCATATATTAAGAATGTTCAACTTAGGGTTGCAAAATTTACCTAAAACAAGTATGTGCAATAGTTTTTTAGTAATTAATTTTTTTCATTAAGATAAAAAATTATTTATTATTGATTATATCATTAATTTGAACCTAATGGCGATTTGTAGCTCAGTCGTCGAAAGTTTTTCAACTTCAAGGTCATTCGTGATTCGAATCCGGATTTCATGAATAAATTGCACCTTCAGTTGTATCCTGTGATTTGAAGAATTTTACATTGATAAAGTATAATTGGTACGATTTAATCTTTCGAAATCACAGTTCTGAAAAAATCAAATCAAAGTTTTGAAAGTTCAAAGTTTTCTTCTAGTATTAGAAGAAAAGAACTCCCTAATTTTTTCATAAAAATAATTTACAAATGGTAGTAGTAATTTTGTAACACCACGCCGGAACGAACAAGGAATTTCAAAAAAAACTAAGTGGTATATTTGTTTAAAAATGTGCTCTAAAAAGTTATAAAGATCAAAATAATAAAAATTAATATTAAACATTTTAATATTTGGTCATGAAAAAGGTCATGTAACAAATGTTTTGTATTATTATAAGTATAAATAATCTGATGAGTCATTTGTTATTGATCTAACAGTGTCCTTAATCTCATTTTAATTCAAAGACTAAAAATAAAAAAAAACATAAAAATAAAAACCATTTTTACGACCTTCAATAATATAAGTATATAGTCATGATTGTAATTTTGGAATTCAAAGAACGTTATGGAAGTAATATAACACACAAAAAAAAATGAGGTCACTTTAAATTAATATCGTATGGGAGGAAAATCTCCATAATCATATATTTTCATTAAAGTGAAATTAAATTTTTAATTTCATATTGAAATTTTTAAATTTTTAAAATTTAGTGAAGAAAATCAAGAATTTATTTAAAAATATTTTTAAATAATAAAAATGCAATAAAGTTTTGTTAATTTTTTTGTATTTTTAAATTATAATTTAAATGATGATTGATTTCATACAATAATTAAAGTTTTTTCCCCTTTTTTTTTAAATATGGCGTTAAATTGAAAGTAATGGAGAAATATTTTCAATTGAAAAACAAAACTCATAAAATTCAATTAATATTTAAATTTCATTTATATTTGCATTTCTATTAAAAAGCAAAAGTAATTATTTTTAATAATAATTTGAACTTTCATTTTTACAAAAAGTATTTTAATTATAATTAATTTGTAAACAAAAATAGGAAGTAATTTTAATTATAGGAATTTAATACCTTGTTTGAAGTTACTAATTTTAGTACTTGAGGAAAAACTTTTTTTTTTCTAGACAAAAGGAAGAGTGAGAAAAACAAAATAAGTGAATAAGTGACTAGGAATCTTATGTCGGAACTGATTTGACATTTTTATTATCTATTTATCTAACCTACGAAGAAGCGTTTGGTAGTTTGTAGTCCTTATAGGGAAATTCCATAATCTACAGAAATATCAATTCCAAGATATTCCGGCCATGTGTGAACAGCATTCTAATGTACGGTAGTAAGACACAAATCATAGAAATATTAAAATACAGATAGATAAATACAGATATAGTTGTGTGTGAATAGCATTCTAATGTACGGTATCGAGACCTGGTTAACATCTGGAAATAACTAGAAAAATGAAGCTCCATTTGCATTATATCTAATTGCCTTAGAATCGTAAGTAAGATATTCTGGTCTAAAACCTCAGAATAAGAATTGAGGTGAATTAAGCGGAGCGTAACTATGCTACGAAAAGAGCAATGAAATATATTGAGAATCCCTTTTCAATTAAATCCGCAAGGATCCGGAAGATACTGTACTAGGCTAATAAATTAAACTACTAATAAATTCCTACATAACTGCACTTTTTATTAAACCATAAACTTATAATCACAAATGTAACATAATCAGCATATTTAATACACATTGTTTTTAATTTTAAATTCTAAATGAATTAATACACCAATGTACTTTTAATATTTTCATTCTAATTGAATTCAATTTACTGTAGAATCATATTATAACAAAAAATGTAATAATGTAGAATTAGCATTATCTATGCTAAAATAATAGCTTGTAAACGATTTGAATAAAAACTGTACTTCACTTATAGTCAGATACCTGAAAGAACAAGAAGCGAATATTAAAAGATTAATAACATTTTAAATAAAAAATTAAATAATAAAAAAGTGTTTTTTTTTACAAATGTAAAGGTGGCCGAGAAAATAATTCACTGAACAAGTATAATGAAGCTTAACTCAAAAAATGTATCATGAAAATGTGTGAAATGTCTAGTGGAGGCTCTGTGCTGTATTTACAATTAATAAATTAAATAATTAAAAAGTTAAAAATTTACCAAAGTCTGATATTTATGTAATAAGTTTGAATCATTAGATAATATTAAAATTTAAAACACTCAATTATAAAAGCTTTGAAAGAAATTAAAAGGTTATTTTTTGATAAAATTTTTAGACTGTAATTTGATTATCGTACTAATCTATCATTTAAGAATTTACTAAAGAACAGAACTGGTCCCCCCATATCCATATCTAATAAAAAAATATAGTGTATATTAAAATAATTTAATAAGAATTCAAAATGTCAAACAGGGAAAGGATTAATATTATCAGGCAATATTTACTATTGTCTGGTATTACAAGTAAATAAATAAAATAAATAAATACATAAAGATAAATAGTTAATATGGTGATATCAGAATATAGTTTTCTAAACTATACAAAAAAACCCATCATAAGACCAATATAATTTATTTCGCTTTCTTTTGGAATTTCCTGATTTTATTTATTTTATTTTTTTAAATTAAATTATAAGGACAAAAAAAAACTGAAAATTAAAATAAAACCAATCTCATAATATCAGTAGTTTATATGTTTTTACTATTTAATAAAAAATGAAGCCATAATTTATTCTATAATTATATACGAGTTAGTTATTAAATTGATTGCTATGTTTTTTTTTATGAAAAACATTTAATGTAGAAATATAATTGAATTTAAAATTTGTTAAATAGAAGCTTTAATTCGATTAAATTGAAGTTTAAGACCAGGTACATGTTGGTACGTTAAGAATACTGTGAACGCCTAGAAGTATGCTAAGTAAATGTTTAATAGAAAATTTATTTAATCACAAACAAAATTATTAATATTAGAATTTAAATAAATAAATAAATAAAATTATCTATACTGATACAACTTACCTTCAACACGACTTTAGATGTTTATGGAAAATTAGGATTTGGTTGTTAGACCATAAATTTTCATTGACCTCTAATTTATGAAGATTATTATATTTTCTATTCAATAATTAACTTTCGAACTCACAACACACAATCGTTTAAAACTTAACTGCTGCAAATATCTAGTAAGAATGTTATTAAAAAAAAAATTAATAGACAGACAGACATTGAGAAAAAAAAAGTCAAAAACTCAAATTAAAATAAAAAAATCCAATTATTATTTCCATTTATAATATTTCAAACACCAAAAACATATTAATTGAAAAAATTTGAAGACCGTTTTAAATAAAATTATAAATAAAGACATAAAAAACATATATACATATTATATTAAAAGAATAGTTTATATATTTTTATATTTTATATATATATATACATAAATATACTTTTCAAAAAAAAAAAAAAGATCTAAAAGAATAGGGTGTGAACATAGGTCATACAATTATTTACTAGAAGAGTCAAAAAAACAACAACTATATATGTGCCAAACCCATTTTTTTTTTTTCCTACGTTTTTAAAACAAAATCTGATACAGTAGTAATGATCTTACTAATATATAACTAACTACCATTTATTTTGTATACGTATATATATATATATATAAAGTCATATATAAAAACATAATTTGCAGAATAATATAATGTTTATTGAGGTATATCTTGTTAAAATTATGTTTGGTACTAGAATTAAAAAAAAAAAAAAAAAAAAAAATTGATAGGCAGCGGCAGCGGTAGCTGTGATTTTATCTATCGTCCATCAAAGTAGTAACAAAAAAAAAAAAATTAAAGAACAACAAAAACTTTTAATTTTTTTTTATTTTATTTTCTTGTACTATGGTATTATTAGAAAAATTTTACAGCAACAACAACAACTATCAAAGCAATTTTATATTTGGTTTTTGTTTTATATTTAGCCGTGACCATGATCTTGGATTTTTTTTTTTTTCATTCATTTGATTATTCAAATAAGCCTACATTAAAATATATAGGCATATATATATATATATATATATATATATTTATGTGCCAAAGTCAAAAGTGTCAAAGTGATAGTGATCGTTAGAAAAACGTGCGCTCCTAAGAAAAATGTATATATATATATATTTTTAATGTAAAATGTATAAGTGATGTAGATGCGATTATATGATAATAACTTTATACTTAACTTAAAAGAATATGGGTTTTTTTTTTTAAATTGTCCCCGTTTTTAGCACAGTTTTGTTCTTTTTATTCTTATACTAGAAAATTGAATTTATTGAATATTTGAAATATTCCCTTAAAATGAAACTCTTCCTAAAGAATATAAGTATATATGGATGTTCATATGAATATATACAATAAGATTTGAAGGATTAATAAAATATATAGGTCAATTATAACTATTTGAGTTGACTTAAGTTGATGATTAATTTTTGGTAGTTACAAAGGTTTAAATAAGTTGTAAAAGTTGTGTTTTAGCTTTGCTTATGTGTGATGGTTTAGGGCTCAGCTTGAAATTATTCTGAATTTATTATCAAGCATAGGAATGGGAACTTATTATCAAGAATTGGAGAACCTGTCATATGACATCAGTGTTATTATTTGACACAATATTTATTCAATTATTCTAATACCAAAACTTATTCACTATTTTATCGTCTTTCAAAATGGGATATCTCCAATTCTGCAAGCGAAAAACTCTTCTTTTAAATATATAATTTGATTTTGAAAAAATAACCTAATGGTCTAAATAATTCAATAAAAATGCTTGGAAAAAGGGTCCATCTTCTTAAACTATGTCCAATCAAAGAAATTTTAAAATTTAAATTTAAACAAAAAAGAGCTGATACAAACGTACAATGCTATTCCCTTAGAAGGAAGGTCAAATTATAAATCTTTCAAGGAAAAAAGATCAACACTGTTATCTGATTAACTTAGTCGCATGAGGCTGCCAGTCAAAAATCTGGGGCCAATATTCTCTTACAGATTTATGACCCACAAAATAGGTCAATTCTTAAAGGGAGTTTTGACCCCGGTAGTTATGGCACGTAATGAATATTTTAGATATTTCAAGTTGACTTATATATTGTTGTTTTGATATGGGAGATAGCATGTGCCATCCTAACATATAGGTCATGCAGCCCGTTGTGCACCCACTTTCAATACTTTTTATCAATTTATAAGTAATATTATTTATTTTGTTTTATATTATATATATGTATATTTTAAACTACATTTGGTCACCATGGGGATTTGTGAAGAAAAATTATTATTATATCTTATATAAATTAATTATATTTTTAAATAAATAAATAATTCAAATAAATATGTTTAACAAACAACCAATAGATTTATATATAATTTGCATACTTTTAGCATATGTACAGTATCGCTCATAACTATAGCACCCCCTATACAAAAAAATCAAATAATAATAATAAATTAAAAATTTTCACTTATATTGGTCAAATGGTAAAAAAATATATTTTATTTTTAAGTTTTTTTATCACTAATTTATTTTATATTAAAATTTAAATCAACAATTTGTAAAAACAATCAAACAAAATAAAAGAAAAACAAAACGTACGTTCATATATAAAAATATTGAGTTCAAAACTAAAGCACCCCCTATTTAAAATATTAAAAATACCGCTATTTCCATAGATTAAGTTAACTGATAAGACTTTTAGAAATTAATTTATGTCTTAGAACAATAGTATAATAATTAAAATTAATATCAAGAATTTAGTGTTTATGTAGACCTTATTAAATAGTAGCAGAGTATAAAATTAAAAAATAACAACTAGATCTCATAATATGGCTCAAAATAAATACAGTGATGAATTGAAATCGAGAATAATTGTTTGATTTTCAAACAGGATTATCTCGCCATAAATTAAGTGTGAAATATTTTATAAATAGCCCTGTGATATAAAAATTAATTAAAAAATATAAAGAAATCAAAAATGTCGATTTTAAGCACTCTGAAGGCAGAAATAGAAAAGCAACTATTAGTGAAGACAAAATCATCAAAAAAATTCTTCAATATCTTCGCTTGATATCCGAAAACATTTGAATTTCGACATTAGTGACAGCTCGATTAAAAGGAGGGCTTTAGAATTTTATTTGCGGAGTTATCGTTCAGCGAGAAAATCTTATATTTTAGAAAAAATCGAAGAACAAGATTAAAATTTGCTAAAGAACATCTGAATTGGAATATTTCAAAATGGAACACCGTTCTCTTTTCAGATAAATCGAAATTTGAAATGAAATCAGATGGTATAAGACATGCACCACGTCCAAAAGGGCAAAGATTACACCCTAAATATTGCGTGCCTACAGTAAAATTCGGTGGTGGAAATATTATGGTTTGGGGTTGTTTTTCTAGGTTCGGTATTGGACCAATTCATCGCGTAGAACAAATAATGCATCGTTTTGTATATGTCGATATTTTATATAACGTAGTGCACCCACATGCTGAAGAAGAAATGCCATTGAAATGGCGATATCAGCAAGATAATGACCCAAAACATACAAGTTATGTGGTGAAAAACTGGTTTCAAGAAAATTAAATTGAGGTTTTTGAGTGGCCTCCACAATCTCCGGATTTTAATACCATAGAAAACTTATGGCAAATAGTAGATCAGTGTCTAAATCGAAGAGACTGTATCAATAAAAGTCGGTTATTTGACTTAATAAAAGAAAAATGGCACAACGTATCGTCAATTATGATTAATAATTTTATTTCTTCAATTTCCAAAAGACTGGCTGCCGTAATCAAAAACAATGGATGTTGGACAAAATATTAACTTTATTTTTTAACTTAAATTTGCCAAAATCTATAAAAACAGCGGTATTTTAAATATTTTTATAATATTTTTACAGGGGGGTGCTTTAGTTTTGAACTCAATATTTTTATATATGAACGTATGTTTTCTTTTTCTTTTATTTTGTTTAATTGTTTTTACGATTTGTTGATTTAAATTTTAATATAAAATAAATTAGTGATAAAAAAACTTAAAAATAAAATATATTTTTTTACCATTTGACCAATATAACAGTGAAAATTTTTAATTTATTATTATTATATGATTTTTTTATATAGGGGGTGCTATAGTTATGAGCGATACTGTATATTTTAAACTACATTTGGTCACCATGGGGATTTGTGAAGAAAAATTATTATTATATCTTATATAAATTAATTATATTTTTAAATAAATAAATAATTCAAATAAATATGTTTAACAAACAACCAATAGATTTATATATAATTTGCATACTTTTAGGAGATATATAACCTCACAGCGGTTTAATACAATGTAAAAAAAAACGATACTTCTAAACCTAATTAATACTTTTAAAATTATTGTTTAAACTAAAATACAAAAAAAAAAACCAAATATATTTTTAACATTGTAATTTAAGTGAAAGCATCATAAAACAGTTTAATCTTAACCATTATCACTTTTTAACGCTTTAACGAAAAAATCCACAAAAAAAAAAACAAAATGAAAAGTATCTATTAAATAAAATTCTTTAAAGAAAATGAAGAAAACAAAAAGCTAAAAACTCACTTTAACATTTAATTCCATAATTATTTTATTGGTTATAAATGGACGGAAATTAATGATTTCTTAATAGACTTATAATGAATTGAGTTCTACTTAAATGTTTTTTTTTTTATAGATGCCCTTAAAAAATAAAAAAAAATAAAATAAAAATTTTTAAATTTTCACTTTTTGTTTAAAGAGATTTTAACTCTTTTTTTTCTTGAGTTTATCTAATTGAAACCAATTAGAAATGCCTCATTATTAAAAGATATACACAATTTCTGTAGTACTGATTGGTTAGCGGTTAAATTCAAAAAAGAAAAAGAAAGCAATTCTTAAATATGATTTAAGAGTTGGTTTAAATGAAAAATAAAAATTGAAATATTCACATGTGAAAAATAATTTAATTACTATAAAAATGTATACAGGAATATGAAATGAGTTCTATTAATGTATTATAAATCATATGTGACCTGTATAATATGATATTCAAGAATTTTCCAATTTTGAAAAAAGTTTGTTGTTGTTGACTTCAAAAATTTGAATAAAAGTGAAAATAAAATTAGTTTAGGAAGGACTGTCAATATTTATATACGACCTAGATTAAATATCTTAGTTTATCAAATAATTAGTTAATTTGTTAGTTAAAATATTGGCAGAATATTATTTTATATATTTTAAGTTCATGTAATGGAGGGAAGTAAACTGTGAACTAAAAATTGGTATTTTATAAGATACTAATTGTTCTGTTAAAGTTTATTTGTTAAAATATCGTTATCGTCATCATTGGATTTTAAGTACTATCGTCATCATTCGATTAAGAACATTAAATGAATTTGTTACAGAAAGTTAAAGAAATATTTATTATATACTTTTATATGAATTTGCCTGTGTCTATGGGTTTATTTTTCATTCTGCAATTTTTTTATAATTAATACTAAATTAAATATTATGATTTTTTGAATAATTATATTTTTTTCAGTTATAATTTAAGTGTCAAAATAAGAATTAGAAAAGTTGAATTGTTATATAAACTTAAAACTTAAGAGATTTTAATTGTCTTTTATATACATATATAGGTATATATCGGAAATGTATGTAAAAAACCAGGAACTTTTAGCTAAACCAACAATAAAAATTTTATTACGTCAAAAAAAATTTATCGATCTTAAAATTTTGTCAAGTAAGTGTCAAAAGTCAAAACATATGACATGTTTGCCATTGTGATGAAAAGCTGACGAGTATTTAAATTATAGCAGAAATATTTCGTAATTGTAAAACTAGTTTAATAAAAATTTGAAAAAAAAACAAAATAACAATATAAAAGTCATTTAAATTTTTTGTATTATTTTTGTTGAAAATAGTTTCGATGCACAAAAGTTGCAAAAATCGTGTATTATATGCGTTGTCAAGTGAATTTGAATCATGATTCATGATACTTATTCAAAGTGTTTTGCTATTCAATTTACGAAATTTAAACTTTCTATATCCGCCGTATGGTAAACATAATTCTAATGATAGCCATACTTTACAATTTTACATAATACGAGTATATACAAAACAGCCTTAAAAAACAAGTATCTATTCTTTAGAATTTGTTTAAAAGTTTATTTTAAAATTTAGTAGTGCACAGATGTTTGTAGGTTCCCTATAGTTTCTACAAGCTTGTTAATATTCTAAGAACCTTGAAACACAAAAGGCTAAAAATTGATCATTAAATATAACTGTTTGCAGAAATTATTGTCATTTTTTATTGATTTTACATTTCAAAATTTCGCAGTACATTCTATCCTAAGTGGATGATGAGTGAAAATGTACGAATTCGAATTACAAATTATTTAATTAAATTTAAATTTTCCACTTAAACAAGCTTAATTTTAATTAAGTTTATTGAGTATTATTATTAATATATTTGTCTAGAATGAGGTGTAACAAACGCATTCAATTAAATGTGTTTTGTTGGATGTGTTCAATTATAAAAAAATAAAATATTAATGTTTTGTTGGATGTGTTTTATTTTAGAAAATAAAATATCATAAATTATCATAAGCAGGCCAAAAAATATTTTATTTATTTTTAATAAAAAAAAAAAAATTTTGTTTGAAATGAAATTTATTTATTAGTATATGAATAATTTCATTTCAGTTTTAAAAATCGCAGAAGATTTTCTGGAAATTTTAAATAAATAGTAAGACATTTTGTAAATAAAAACTAAGAAGACAATGCTTCACAGGCACATTTGTGTAGTAAGTCTTAATAAATTTCAGTGCAAATCTGAAATAAGGGCGGAAGCCCAATGTATGCTTTGATGCATTGCTTGGTTTGCTTAACTAAATAAGCCAAGCAATGTATTAAAGTAATTTCAAAGTTTCCCCTCATCTCGCTCTCAACTATCTCTCATCCCTTCCTTCATAAACTTTTATTTATTTATCTATTTAAAAAAAGTTAAAAATGGAAAAAAATAATGTAACGACTAACGGTTGGGAAGGTGGATTCGGGTATACAATACCTGGTTCAATGCACTATGTAAACCAAACAAAATAAATTTTTTTTAAACTTAGTTAGGTTAGGTATATTAAAAAATTTCAAATAAAATTTATAATTTGTGATATTGCAAAACTCAATTCAAAAATCAACATTTATTTAATGCAATTTTCGTAAATTTAAATAATAGATACATTATTTAGCATGTTGAGTACACATTGTAGAATGTTAGCAACAAACAAGTATTCCGATTTGAATCGAAACAAAGGAAACGATATAGAATGTATAGCAACATTTTTTAAAAATATAATATACAAAACATTAATGAATGGAGAAATAGATCATTATTGAAAAAAAAATTTTTAAATCTTTTATTAATTTATTTAATTTAAGCAAGTACTCACTTAAATAAAAAAAAAATAATAATTGAAATTAAAAAAAAATTATACCAAGAAGGGATTTGAACTAACGACCCCAAAATTTTATAAACACGCAACATATAAAAAGTAGACTAACTAACTTATTCATCTTCAAGTTTTTAAGATACAAGAAGGAATTATATTAGACATTTATTTATTTTTTGTGTACCTATTACTAGAATCGAAGCATAATATGCGTTATATAAAATGTAACGGTTGCAATTTTATTTAACATACTTTTAACATAATGTAAATAATGAAATTAAAAATAGTTTTTAATTAGAAAAAGTTCTTCTTTAAATTTGACCTTCCGTCATTCTGTGACGGGACAACAGCTAGTATTAGAATAATTAAATAAATAAATTATAAAATTATGTATGTTTAATCAATCAATAATTATATGATATTAGAATTAAAATAATATATAGGTTTGAAGGCAAAAACACATAATTTAATATTGAGAAATTTCTCTCGAAAGATGTTAAAAATTAGTTCAAAATTTATAAAATTGTATCCGATGAATTGTTTATGCGAACGAAAAATATGAAAAAAACTTTTCTTTTGTTTTTCTTTTTTTTTATTCTTTTTTCAGTTTTTTTAAACATTCTAATATGTAAGTAAATAGAATTAATCTTCTTTTATTTTAAGTAAATAAAATGAATAATTTTTTTTTATTAATTATTTTTTTGTAACTAAGCTTAGTAATCTTTGTAGGGAGGAACTTCCGAATGACACTATTATGTCTAATGTATAACCTGCAGTGGCCCGATATAACCGGGATTGGACATAGTCAATAAAATGATATATATCAAAAAATTAGGCTTTAAATAGCCACGATTAAAATGTAAATTGTTTTATTAAGGGGCTTACCTATCAAAAGCGTATGACGTATGACGTATAATACGCCGTACGTCGATACGTCGACGTATCCCGAAATCGATAAGCGCGTACATAATATAAAAACGTTTTATTTATTCAATGTCAACAAATAATCACCATAACAACATAACAAAAAACAATAACAAAATTTAATACGCTTTGTATATTTTTAAATTTTAAAAATCCGACGCGTATTTCGGGAGCTCTCATTTAATTATATGTATTTAAAATTATTTTGACAGAAAATGTACGCCGGACGTCGTGATTTAGGTAAGGGCCTTAAAGTTAAAGTTTAAAACTACTTTAATTAGATTAAAAGGAATGCCAACTGTAAATGTGTTATGTCGTTAAACATTGGTAATAAAACAGAAAATAGACATTCAAAAATGTATGGGGTATTCTATTTACTGGGAATTAGTTGTGAAAATTGTCTTCTTTACTAAGACAAGTTACCAACCTGAAAATGTTCAAAATCAAGTAAGAGTAATGTCCTGAGTATCCAGGTGCAATAATTTTCACAAAATTAACGCTTTCCTAAGACACGAACTGGAAATGTTCAAAAGTAAACAAACGCATCGATATAATGGATTTGATGAAGATTCTACACTTCTGGGAGCAGTAATGGATAGAAGAGATTAATACACTCATTAAGAACGCTCTAGCAGCCACTTTAAACCGTCAATGTTAACCCGCCATTTTTATTTTAGCTTACAACATAATTTTCAAATCAAAAAGTCTCGAATTCAAATTCTGGTCATATCATATCTAATAAAAAAATATAATTTTTAATTGATATCGTAATAGTTTATACCATAATATAAAGTAAATTTAGCTGTCACACCTTAAAAGGAAAGGCAGATTCACTCATTTGTCACATTTAATGTGGTAGGCGACTTTTCTTAAATAAATAAATAAATAATTTTTAAGCAGGTGCATTCACCAATAGATTTATTGAAAAATTATTGAACTTCTTGAAACTTCCTGAAAAGCTTCTGGATCGTTTTAGACAGACTATACAGTCTAAATTAAAATTAAAATATAAACAACCAAATCGATATTAAGAAGTATTTCCGAATCGATTTTAAAATGAGTCAAAATGAAAAACAAACAAAAAATATTTAGTGACAATAAACTCATCAAAAACCGCACACATACAAGAGTCATAAAAAATAAGTGGTTAAATTTTTGTGTGTTTTTTGCGCGCAAAAAAATTATTCAATAATCACGTCGTCAATTTCCGCTTTGGATGGGTATAATAAAATGTAATTTCAATGAGAATTTTTTCAAAAAAAAAACAATTTAATTCTTTTCAAACAAATTCTTTTAAACAAATAAAACTTATATTGTTGCTAACATCTTAAATTTTATATTTTATCTAATGATGAAAAAAACCAAAAAAAAAAAAAAAGAGAATTGAATCTGGGTCGATAATTATCGTATGGGATTTAAAAAAAAAAATTATTTTCGGAATTTAAAGAATATTGTGCCACAATAACATTAATGTTAATATATGTGTTAAACTGTGAATAATTGTAGCGGTTACACGTACCGCTTCTAATTACACATACCCATTTTTATTTTATTTTTTAAGGTAATAGAACTTAAATGAATGATGTGATATTTTTATTTTTTATTTGTATAAATTAGGTTGTATTTTTTTTTCTAATAAAATCTTAAGATATTTAAAAGAAAATTAAAAAAATCATCATAATATAAACTATATCTACAATTCAATAAGAATTAAAAAAAAAAAAATTGTTAAGAGTTCTCAAGCTTTATGAAATATTGAATCATACACGCAAAAAAAAAAAAATTCCAAAAATATAATAACGCAATCTTACCCCAAAGGTAAATAATATTTATGATAAATAGTTAATATGAGGTGACAAAATATATGAATAGAAATTAAAAATTTCTATAGTATTTTGTTAATTCATCATCAAGATATTGATAATGAACTATATATATGATAGACAGTGATTAAAAAGTTATTTTTTTTTAAGTAAAGTTGTAGAGCTTTTGAACTTAATAATTAAGATCTATATTGAATAAGAGGAAGTTTATAGTTGGCCTTGTCAACTTTTAGATACCCGTGCATTACCACTATGATGTATAAAATAAAACAAACCATTAACTAATTCCTTTATGCTATTATGTTAAAAAAAATATATAAAAGAGTACAATAATTAAAAATAAATTGAGCCCACCCTACCCCATAACTTTTGTTTAAAAAAAAGCATAAAACAAAAAAATTAGCCCACCCTAAAAGTTGGTTCGAGTAAAGGTCAACTGTGCCAAGTAACTTTCACAGTTTTATTTTCAACCTCGTAGCTTCATTAGATCCATAGTTATCGAATTAACAACTTTGTATGGTAGCCTCCCGAAAATGAAGCCCCGTAACATTTTGAAACTTCATATAGGTGATTTTTCTATTATATAACTAACCATGTGTAATTTTCATCATCCCAGCGTTATTCGTTTTGAAAAAATTCATGTTGGTGCAAAAAAGTTGTATGACAGCTCCCCGAAGCCTTGGTCCAATTTTGGCCAAAAACAATCTGGGCATTAAGTTAATAATTATAGGTAAACCTACGGAACCTAGAAATTGCCTAAAAATTACTTTGTGTAAATTTCAAAACTCTAGCCCTTTAGATTTTGAGTTATCATACTGATACACGGACGGACGGACAAACACACATATAACCTAGATCGATTTACTTTTCGATGCCGATCCGAAATGTACCTTTGAAACTACATTTAGCTCGTCTAGATCGATGCGTTATAAACGGGGGGCAATTATTATATACCCCGGGCCTTAGTTGTATGCACGATTATAAAGAGATCAGATTTTATTTAACACGTATTTCTTAAAATATCAGATATTCTGAACTATTTCAAAAGATATACTTTTTATGTCTTCATCAGATCTACTATTATAGAAAGGACTAAAATAGCAATAAAGTTTGTTATATTCTTAATTATGATGTTGATAAGTTAAAATAAAAAAAAATTTAGTTTCTCTTCTAATTTTTTTATCTGTGAGTGTTGATAAAACCAGAAGGTGATCTTTCAAAGAAATACATTGTAAATATTTAATTAAGTTTAAAGCATTGAATATTTATTTATTTATAAATAATCTCATACTACATACAATACAATAAACTAGTGATACAGCTTTTGTTTTTCAGGTGTGGCAGATATATATTTTATGTTATGATATAATACTAAATACTATTGATAATAAATTATATTTTCTTATTAGATATGATTCGACCATTATTTGAACCCGCACCCGTCCTATTGAAAAGCCGGCATCCTAATCACTACACCACCGGTCGAATTCATTGAATTCTTGAAAGTAAAATAATTAACAATAAAAAAATCAAAATGGAATGGGTCTTTTAATAAATCGAATGACAAATCGAAAATTATGATATGCAATAAACGACATAATAGAAGCCATGCAATAGATAATTTACACAAATTGAAGATGGTTAGCAGCACCAGAGGAGTACATACAAAACCACGATACACATAGGCAGTAGATTCATTAGATCTAGAAACAACTGGAAACATAGAGTAAAGGTTTTTAAGCTCAGTTCTGTTACATGAAAGAATAACATAACTAACCTCAAAAGCAAACTAATAAAGAAGCTTCAGGTTTTCATAAATAAATTTCTCAGATATTTTGAAGCATGTCTGATCCTATAGAAATTCAAATTAGAAGGAAAAATTGAAAAAGCATCGGGAACATAATAAAAAGACCACAAAATTAAATTTCTCCAGATTGGCAGTATTAAGATTAAAGGAAAACCCTAGAAAAAGAAGTCAGTCTAGGAACAGATAGGAAAAACGGTAATGAAGAAAAATAAGTAAAACGAGGAAGAGTGTAGTAGAGTAGACCGTGTCAATCTGCAGTAGACCAACCAAATTTTGCAGTAACTTTGGCCATTACACTAAACTATTTTTGGCAAAATTTCAGACACCCAGCTTTATTAGGTGTAGAATAATGCTCATATAAAAGAAGATATTGTATGGCTGCTACTCGATTTTTTTTTCGATTATGATCCGATCCATACACTTGAGTCTATATCCCCCCCCTCCTTCTCTGCGTCATCAAGGTAATGGAAAATTTAGTATACTCTTTTGACTAATAGTCATCGAAGTCATCGCAAAAGTTATATTGAATAGAAGCAGATGGAAAGTCTTAGTGGATGCCCTATGCTACCTAAAAAAGTTATTAAAAACCAAACATAGAGTTACTATATATTAGTACTATTGCCAGTACTAATATTTCGACTCTATATAAAGTTTTTATATAAGTTGTGTTAATTTTTTTTACGATCTTAAAAATTAACGGGAGTTGCTTATACTTTATCTAGAACATTTAAAATTCTTAAAGAAGAGAAGAAAGGAAATTCATAAAGAAGAGGACAATATGTTCTTGGTTTTTTTTTTTTTAAAGTTCTAATGCCACAATATTCTAAACGTACATTAAAAAATTATCAAAATTATCAGTAGATTAAGTTGAATACCAATTAAAAATTGCATACATTATTATCATTATCTTTGCAAAAGAAATTTCATCTTTTAAATTCGCTGATCGATGCTTTTTGTTTTTAAAATTAATTAAGTCAATGATTTTTAGATGGGACATAAAGTTTAGGACACTTGACTATCATCTCATCTGATAATTATTATAAATAGTTTGAGGCGATATCTTTGTCCACTCAATATCAAGTGTTTTTGTATTTTATTTTCATAAATAATATTTGTTAAATACTTTTTAAATATTTTTACAAGTTTCACTTCATCACTTGAGCTAAATTAAATTTATTTTTTGATTATTAAAAGCTTATAGTCATTAAAAACTTATAAGAGTGTTTTCAAATAGAATTTAGTCATGGTTTTATTAGTTCCTTGAATTGCAAAATCAAGAGGTCTTCTTTATTTGGTTTCTTTATACTTTGGTACTTGATTTTTAAGTAGTTGACTTTATATTGAGATAAATTTTAAGTTTAAATATAGTTGGGATTGACCTGTTAATTTAAAAAAAATTTTTGGTATAAAAATTAGATGGAACATCTGGCTTTGGTTGATTTTTATTCTTGAGGTTAATATTTGGTGAACACAGTGATTTGAATATCGACCTCTTCTACTGAGGGGCATCATTCAGTTGCCGATCATTTAATCAATTTCAAGATTTAATTTTGTATATTATTTAATTTAGCTTGTCTAAAAATTAATCAATTTATGCTGACTATTTATGAATTGGGTGCTTCATTTCTCCTCGATAAGAGCATGCTCATGCATTTTTGTCTAGTCCCCCATTAATAGGTCTCTGAGATCGACGTTTGATATTACAATGGATTACCGTTAAAATTAGGCTTTAAATGTACACTTCTGGCTTTTTTAATATAGCTTATCCAATTCTTATTTATCGAAGTGGGGATAGATGTGTTCCATGTATAAATGTGAGGTCGTACATAAATTTATCAAATTTAAAATCCTTCTATTAATTGTATTTAGATTCCAAGATTTAATTAACTCAATATTTAACCTTATGACTTTTTGTATTTATTTAGTATTAAATTTTAGTACTTTTTTCTTAATAATTTTAAATTATTTAAAAATAAAACTCTGAAAATTAATATCAAAATGTTTGACTTTCTAAAAATCAATCTTCAAGAATTTTTTTATTTATAAATATGAATTTTTAGAGAAAGGTGAACTTTTATGGAATGTAAAAAAGGTTTTTGCAAAAAAAAAAAAAAAATTGATAATAATGAAAAAGAAATTTAAAATATAATAAGGAATGCTTTCAAAATACAATGTACGGGTCCGTATCATACATTAAAATATAACTAAAATGAAATTTAATAAAGCGTGTCCCATTTAAGATAAATTTCAAGTGGCAAAATGAACAACAGAAAAACAAATCTTATGACACGATATTTTTTTTATTAAATGATGGGTTTTGGAAGATGTTATAGTTATTTTCTTTTTTTCATGGATATTTAAAATTGGTTTCTGTTCTGGTTTTTTTTTTTGGGTTCCAACAAGTTTTAGTTATTACCAAAAAAAAAATTCTTTTAAATTTCTTTTTTAATCAGAAGTGGTTCTTTCCAAGTAGATTCTTCTAAGAAATTGTGAGTTTCTTTTTTTTAAAATTAATTTCATTTAAAAAGTACTCGGATTTTTTTAAGATTTAACAAATTGTCTGTTCATTGTGCTAATAGTTCAAAATCTAACTTAATTGAAATGAATGAAAAACGAGTAGCTTTCTTTTAATGTCTCTAAAATGATTTATTTTTACAAATACCAGTATTTCGTCTACGACATGCAAACTTCCTCAGTCCTAGCACTCGATCGTTTATTATTTCTTTCTTATACATTTCACTCAAACGCTCAATAATATATTAAATATTCTAAGTTAGTTTTTGAATTTTCTAAAACTTTTTTTTATGTAAATATTCACTTACAGTTAGCAACGAGGTTCGAACACGAACCTCTCGATTGAAAGGTCTGCACCCTACCTTTTACACTGAAATGCCAAGATGCTTTTAAGTTTCGAATGTCTTTGAATTCACAATAATATATTTATACTATACTAGCTAATACCCGGTGCGCGTTGCTGCGCCTCTTAATGGTTAAATTGAAGTTGATAATACAGCAAAAAGTTAACACAAAAAGTACACACGGTTTACACATGTAAATTTTAATATGTATGAAAGCAATCTTTTTAAAAAGATTTTTCTAGGATTATTCTAGTAATTTTTGAAACTTTCTGTAATTCAAAGCCGTACAAACTACTTTCCAAAATTTAACGTAATTTACTTCCAAACAAATTTTTTTGACTAACCGTAGGACCGACTGTTAACAGGCTTAACTCCATTTTCAAGTTGCTTCACACATATAAAATTTGAGGTCAACCGGTCAAATCGTTTCTAATTTAGAGTAAAATAACCAAAAACTTTATAAAAAGCTGTTGGGCCGCAATGGGTTAATGGAACTTAACAAAATTTATTTTGGGGCTTTCTTGAAAGCCAAAGCAGAATTTCGTAAAGTCGGACAAAATTTGGACCCAAAATTTTTTTTTGACCAACCGTCGGCCCGACATGGGTTAACAAATTCCAAAACTGTTAATAGTGTCAACTCAATTCTTAAGGAGCATTACGTATACAAAATTTGAAGTCAATTGGTCAAACAGTTTCGAACTTAGAGTAAAGTATTGAAAAAACCTATAAAAAGCAGTTGGGCCGCAATGGGTTAATGGAACTTACCAAAATTTTTTTTGGGGCTTTCTTTTAAGCCAAAGCAGAATTTCATAAAATCGGACAAAATTTGGACCAAAATTTTTTTTGACCACCCGTCGGCCCGACATGGGTTAACAAATTCCAAAAATTTTAATAGTGTCAACTCAATTCTCAAGGAGCATCACGTATGCAAAATTTGAAGTCAATTGGTCAAACAGTTTCGAATTTAGAGTAAAGTATTGAAAAAACCTATAAAAAGCTGTTGGGCCGCAATGGGTTAATGGAACTCAACAAAATTTTTTTTCGGGCTTTCTTTTAAGCCAAAGCAGAATTTCGTAAAATCGGTCAAAATTTGGACCCAAAATTTTTTTTGACCACCCGTCGGCCCGACATGGGTTAACAAATTCCAAAATTCTTAATAGTGTCTACTCAATTCTCAAAGCGCATCACGTATACAAAATTTGAAGTCAATCGGTCAAACCGTTTTCATTTTAGAACAAAGAAGTTTAAATACTTGCACCACAGCCCCAACTTGGCGGTCCGTTAGAGCAAAATTTTTGGGCCACGATTTCCTTCCGAACCCAAAAACCTCTATATACAAATTTTCATGAAAATCGGCTGGGCAGTTTAGGAGTCTATTCGCTACAAACAAACAAACAAACAAACAAACAAACAAACAAACAAACAAACAAACAAACAAACAAACAAACAAACAAACTATATATATAGATTCAAAGTAAGACATTCTAATATTATCATGATATGAAATAATCTCACGCATTTGAGGTTATGCAGGGCTGTTATTAATAAGTAACACTGCAACACTGTACTGAACGCTTTAGAGTAATTTACCAAAACTGAAATGACAGTTCTAGTACTTTTACACAAAAGCGACGTTAGGTTATATAGTGAAATAAATTTTGACATTAATATGGCAAAGGTTTACGGCATACGTCACTCAGTGACAAACAAAACACCATACTTAAATTGGTGGAAAATTTCCTTTACCTATAAATTGCATTATAAATTATAGTGGAAACATAAACAGTGACTTTGGCAATAGAATCAAAAAGGCCAGGGCTATGTTGGTCGCTTGTATCCAATATTGAGGAACTCACAAATGTCCAGAGATACAAAATTGAAAATATTCGATAACTGTGTAAAAACGATCTTAAATATGTAAGTGAAACCTCATTAGTTACAACTAACATCACATGTTAACTACATTTAGGTGTTTATCAACAAGTGTCTAAATTGCATTTGTAGCATGTATATCTTGACCAAAGACAATAAGCAATAATGATCACTGGCAGTTTGGCAAAGTAAAACTAATTGAGAAAAAGATCAAAAGAGTAACGTGGTTTTAAATCCAGCACACACTTGAAGAGCCATTTTAATGGACACAATAATTAGTACTTCTAGAATAAAACCCACAAGGGACTCGAAGACGGGGTGTCGTAACACCTTGAGATGGAATATATCAGAAGAAGCGATTGAGTTGTAAAAATATGTGAGGCAGCAAAACAGAGTTAGATGGAGATGCTACCTATTAGATATTCTATGTTCCCGAGGGAGATGCCTTTTGCTAAAAAAAATTGAAGCATTTCTTGTTGAATAGCAGGATAACAGAAATAATATAAAACTATATACAAAATTTTTTATATAATTATTTTTGTGAACTTAATTTAATACAAAAGGAAGCATAATTTAATATTCCAAAAATTTTATGGCATTTTTTTTTTTTTTAAAAAAAAAACGAGCAGCCCACAAAAGAAAATCAAAAATAAGTAATTATTAATCAAAAAGGAAAATAATATTAATTTATATTTTGATAATAAATATTCGTATATATATAGGATATGAGATGCACATAAATATTTATTAAGGTATGCCAAAAAATTAATCGAAAATAAATTCGAAAATTTCGAATAAGATAAAAATACAAGAAAAAAGTGTATGATGTTTTATTTGAAGTTCAATGAACTTTTATAATAATTCTATGCTTCATGTGATTTGAGAATCAAAAAAAAAACTTAAGATTGCATAAACTTTTTTTAGAGTTTTTTTGTAAAAAAATTTTGGGAAATATTTTGTTTAAAATTTCAAATTATCGCATGATCAGATCAAATTGAAAGACAAAAAAAAAATCTAAATGGGCTTCATTGAATTTTGATTCTTTATACATGATTGATTCTTTTGCATTTAAAATATTGATTACAGAATTTTTGCACAAAAATTTTGATTTAGTTAATTTTTAACTGATTATATTATGAATATTTTAGACTAAAATGATGTAGAGTGTAGTAGACTAAACTGTGCCAACTCTGGGATACCCGTATGACCGTAATATGTACATTATATCATCCGGTTAATTACTTTTGGTAAGATTTTAAATACACAAATTATTGGACTTTCAGTTATGTACAAAAGAAAATATAACTTGAAATGCAGCTTTTCGAACCTCTTATACTACACCGAAGCTGAATTTCAATAGGGATGACGGCCTTTGCATAAAAACGAATTTGTGAAAATTTCAGAATCCAAACTTTTTTATTTTTTGAATTATCTTACGGATGGACGGACAGAATTACATAGCTAGATCGATTTATTTTCCATTCTGATCCATACCTTTAAGTCTATAGCTACCCCACCTCCTTCTCTGCGTCACAAACGTAATGACAAATTTAGTATACCCTTTTGATCTATAGTCTTATGGATATTATAAATGTAGATTTTTGGCATACTATGTCTCCTAGATTTGTCAAAGGTATATTCAGTATTATTTTGTAAATGTATATATGAAAATATTAAAATTTTTTAAATCAAATGATTATTGACGGATCATATTTCAAATTAAAATTTTGTCACATGTTCTTGAATTTTTTTTAATAATAATCAATCAAGAAAAAGGAGTATAAATATTTGATCTTATTGTAAATGTAACTTACATTCATAAATCATTATTCATTAATTTAAAAGAAACAAAACATCTTTAAGAAATTTTAAAATTTTGTGATTAATATTTGATACATTTAACAATTCAAATAAGATGTTTATCAAAAAATAGTAGTAAAATTTGGAAAAAATAATGTAAGAGCAGCAGATTATAAAGGTAGTATATAATAGAGATTTTGAATATCATATTTGGTCCCTATGAGATCCCTATAAGTATTTAGGACTCCTGAATGGTTCTTACTTTAGTATGTTTCGCTTTTCTATGTAAGCAGCCGGATGCTTCCCTATTTTTTCTTATAATTCTTGTGCTACCATGCCCAATAAACACCTCAAAAACAGATTCATCGCTCCATATTATTTTATCCCATTCACATGAATTTCAATTTTTTCGATTAAGTACCTAAGGTGATTTGATGCCGTTTTTTTGGTCTTGAGTGAGAAGTGGTTTTATTTTTTTTGCCTTGAAAAAACATTACATCAAGTTGATATTAAACAAACTACAAATAAACCTATTTATCCCCACTTTATCAAACTTCCAGTTTTTTATTGATCTATGTAAAGTTGCTGCTGAAATTGATTTTTTTAACACTTGGCCCTATTTTACTCTGAGCTCTTAACAAATGTCAAGCAAATTTGCTTTGAAAATTTGTTCCAGTGCACAATAATCTTGTGTGCTGCAAAATTACTTCGCTGACCAGATTTCTTTGTTATTTCAGAATTACACCTGTTATTAGATCAAACCTGATATTCTTGAATCAATTCTTCTTACCTAAACACCAGAATTATATTTGGTTATCTTTTTGTCGGTGCAAGCTTCAGTCTATTTTTTATTATATAGCAATTTGGTATTCCATTCCAACCTATATAGTATTACTAATTTTGATGGTGCTGAACGTTGGATTTTTCAATACCTTCGATTACTTTTTTGCTTTATTTTTTCAGTTTTTGTTCTGTTCTTCGATGATTTTCGATTTATTTTATTTTACAACTTTACAAACACTTGGAAGTAGTAATGTAAAACATTACAACTTCTAAATCCAGAGTTTTTTTGTAAGTGGGATCTTAACGGTATTCCAATAATTACAATATACAAGACATTAACAAAATTAAAGATATTAATATTTTTCTAACTCAAATTTCAAATAGCTAAAACCCTTTTTGCAATTGAAATTATTTTATTTTCTTAGCAACATAACTAAAATAAATTTAACATTATAGATATTTAGTATTCCAAATATTTAATTATTAGTATTCAAATCATGAAATTGAATAAATTCCAAAATATAATTGAAACAAACCAAATTCAACATTTTTTTTTTTATTTAAACAATTTACTAATAATATTCTATTTAAAAAAGCTTTATTTGATTTTGACATTTTCTTTATTTAAACATATTTAAAACTTTATACTCTTTTTTTCAATTTAACTTTTTAGAAAATTGTTCAAATTTTTTTCTTAAGTTTTAATATTACATTTAATAAATATTTTGCAAAAGTCTTTAACACTTTAATTAATCATCAAACATACTTTTTTATTACTAACAAATTAATCATCAACATGTTGATAGCAACATTTTTTTAAAACATTATTACAAATGTTGCTGGTGTTTTTTTTTAAATGAATATAACATCATTTTGATTATTGCAAAAGAAAAGATCATTTAACAGCATTGCCAGCATGCAAACAAATAATATATTTTAAATTTAAAATTTAGAATGCTTACAAAACAAATCTAGTGATCATCATTATGCATCTTAAAGAGTTCAACATTTTGCTATAATATCATTTTAATTTGATTTTTTATTTAATTTTACACTGTTAGTTAAACAGCTATAAGATCAGCACTTGTATTGCATACCATATATGTATACCTGTCGTATTTTTACGACTTTACCCATATAGCTGAATTGGATACGAATGAGTATAAAAATAAGAAAGTTGCTCCAAAAAGTAAATATAAGAATATGTTATATTTGAAATGAGAAAAATAAGCAAAAAGCAAAAAAAAAAAAAAAAAGAACAAAAGAAAAAATATTTTTATGTTTCTATATTATATATATTTTGTATGCATGCATTCTAGTATTCGGTAGATATCATACAAGTGTATGAATATACTTATATATTTATTTGTATGGATGTTTATGCATGTGAAGTTCACTTGTGGTATTTAAATATGCTTTAAAAGATATGTTGTTGGATTAAAGAAAAATAAAAATAAAAATAAAAATGAAAAAAAAAAAACAAAATAAAAAAAGATAAAAAGAAAATGGGCAAAAAAATATAAAAAAAAACAAAAAAAGAAGCGCACCAGCTTCAAATCGTTCATTCAGTTTTTAGTTTAAGTTTTCAAAATCTTGTTATATATCCGTGCTTAAAATTATTCAAATTAAGTAACATTTCAGTTTTGGGAATTCGTTTCTAATCTTAATTCAAATTTTTAAGATGATTTTTTTGTATTTCGAAATAGAATCTCATACTCATCAAAAGTTTATATTAACCGTTAGGTATTATTAAGTATTAAGTTAGATTAAGTATTTTGTAATTTGACTTGAAAATTATCTTTTAAAAAAATAATTTGACAATCTGCTGTCACATATGTCATCTGTTACATAATGTTGACTTTTTATACTTGAAATTTAAGAATATTATGTAGCGACCTTTTGGTTGTGATTGTTCGTTTAGAAAACTAAAAGCAAAATAGTTTGAGGAGTTAAGTTTTGGTATCAATGAAAAAAAAATTAAAAATTTGATTAGGTTTAGATACCACTAGCCATATAGGATTCATATAAATGGATTCATATCCAATAACTAATAGTTCTTTATATATAATAAAAAGTATTCAGAACATATAATTTAATTGAAGAATATAAATCACAGATACAAAAATACCTTATAATTCAAATATAAAATTATTACAATATATTATGATTTAAAAATAGAATTGTATCTATTGAAAATCTAAGACATTTCTAAATGTTGCAAAACCAGGTACTATGTTATGTATTAATTGTACGTATAATTATTAGGAAGCATCCCTCTGGCAGTTTGTTTTCTACTAACTAACAAAACTTACTCTCGTAGCTAAAATAATGCTAAAGCTAAAGAGTAAAGATCAATAAATAAAAGTGTTGGATGGATTGAATGTGTGTCCATTCTCAAGTAAACTTCTTTGAACAATATAATGGCATCTTTTATGACTTTTTCTAAATCGTAAGTATTGCAAAACATTTATGAAGGTAATGCGTTTCACAATTTTTGGGTTTATAAAATAATTGCTATATTTCAGTATATATGAATGAGATGAACAGTTAGCATCTAAAAAAAAAAAATTTATTCATAAATGATTTCCTTTTTAGTACACGTATCTTTTTAGAATTAGAATTTTATATTGCTACTGAGCTCCAGCCATATATTCTCTTACTCCAAATAATTTTTAAAAAGAAATTTTATTTTATCTGCACGTTTCTAATCGCGTTTCAAACTTATAGTTGCAGAAATACGAAATTTTTAAAAATTTTTCTCATTTTCTTGGTTTTCGGTTTTTTTTTTCTTTTTTTACTTTTGTGAACTTTTTTTATTTTTATGTGAATTTGTTTTTTTTTTTCTTCTTATTTCATTTTATTTTCTTTTTCTTTCTTTTCAGTTTTATTTTAATTTTTTTTTTTTCACATTTTTCAACTTTCTTGGATTATTTTTCTGTAACGTTCTTAAGCCAGATGATGGTCTAGTCCTCTTCAGTTAGTATCTGACCATCGAATTGATTGCACACTTAAGAAAAATATTTCTTCCGCTTCAAAAATATTTGAAAAAATAAAATATTTAAAAAAAAAAAAATTAAAAAATTAAATAAAATAAAATAAAAAAAAAAATTAAATGAATTTTTTTAAAATAAAATAAATATATATAATATATATAATAATATAATATTTATTGTATGTATTTAAATTAAAAATAAAATAATAATAATATATATTATTTACCTTTTAAAGAGTTTTGTAGTAAAGAGAAATAAAAAGTTTTTAAATATATAAAGTTTAAAAATAAGAAAAAAGTATTTTCTCCTATAATAAAACATAAAAATAATAAAAAAAAAAAAAAAAAAAAATATAAAACGAGAATCGTTTTAAGAACGTGTGCTGAATTTAAAAATAAAATTAAATTTCATTTCTTTCGAACTAGATACGTAAAAGTGTTCAGTTGTAAACGCAGTTTAAACTTTTTTTTTCTGTTTTTGCTTTTTTTTTTGTACTTTAAATTCAAAAAGATAAGAAGTGATAAAGTTTTTTTTTTTTTTTTTTTTTAATATACATAAAGATATAGGTACAAAAAATAAATAAAAAAATAAATACCGTTAAATATTAAAAAAAAAAAAAGCAACGAATTAATTAAAATAAAAAAAAAAGAGCGAATCGAATTAGCGATAAAAAAATACTGTATTCTTTTTTAATGAGTGAAGTAGAACAAACTAATTTTTGAACTTTTTTATTTGACTCATTTTTTTAATGTCATTTTTTTGACAGGACATTTGACTCCTTGATAGAATCATAAAATAATATTTTAAATTATAGCTTTACTTAGAAGATTGAATATAACGGATTTTTAATTTTTTGTTTTAAATTTGATTTGTATGTAGATACAAAAAATTTTTGAGCTTTAATTGTACACATATATATATATATATATATGTAGGTACTATCAAGAAAAAAAGTGTCAAAATAAATTGTCGAAAAAGTGTTGAAAAATAGTTATTATTTTGACACGATTTTTTTTTTTTTTTGTAAATCTCTCACAAACATTTGAAAGGGACACCCTTGAACTAATTTTATTGAATTAATTGATTTAAATTTTAAAGAGATTTATACTACACTAATTCTTATTTTACTAATTCAAATTTTTTTATTATTTAATTAAATCAATTCAGATTTTAAATTTTTTTTTATTGATTTTATTAAACTGCTAGAAGCAAAATAGATTAAAAATTAAGAACAAAAGATTTGGCGGTCAAACGTTCTCAATACAAAATTTGATTTAAAATTTTTTTTTGAAGTTTCTTCATTGATAGGTTAACTTTAATATTATATAGTAAAGTTAATAGACATCTGTAGATGTCATTTTAAATTTACCGTTAAAATCGAATTTTTTAATTTAATTTTTTAAATCTGTAGATATTTTTAATTCTTATGATTTTTTAAATCTTAAGATATTATTAAGTTCTTAGATATTTTTAAAACTTATGATATTTTAAATCTTAAGATATTTTTAATTCTTATGATATTTTAAATCTTAAGATATTTTTAAATCTTAAGATATTTTTTCTTGGCTAATTTTATTCAAATTTTTCTGATATTCAAAGTCTATACTAACTAAAGCAGAAACAAACTTAATTTATTTTTAAAATTTTTATTATAATAAAGTGTGAAAAACTTAAAAATTTAATTATTATTACATATATATCTTTAATTTATTATTTTTTTAGTTCATTTTCCTAATAAAAATGGAACTGTAAATTGAAAGATTGTGATCAAAGTTACAAATAGATTTTTAATTTTTTTTTTATTCACCTTTGATTGAACATTAAACTGATAATTAAAAACAATTAAAAGATACTTTTTTTTTCTTCATTAAATAACTGTTAAATAATTGTACAATTTTATTGTACAATTAATATAAGGGAAAACAAAATATACATATATATATATAAATATATTTTTTTAAAAAAATAGACGGAAAACAACGGAAATGATAAATAAAAAAATGGAAATATCTTTAAATTTTATAACGGTAAGTATTTAGTGTATAGTATATTAAAAAATAATTGTTAACAAATTTGCAAAGTAATTATGAGGTATAAAAAAATAATTTCATTCAAATTACTCTAACAAATGATGATGAGTTATTAAGAAAGAGTTTTTTTATAAATGTTAAGGAAATAAAATTAAATGCTTACATATAAAGAAAGTTTTTAATGTTGAATATCCTGTGATTAGGATTTTAGTAGTAGTGGAATAATATTGAAGGAAATTGTTATGTATATATATAAGAATTCATTAATTTATATTGTTATATGATAATCAGATTAGAAGATACTGGAAATTTGGGTGTTATTGAAGATACAAGAAAGAATTGAACTTAATGGAACTTTATGTAAATTTAAATGAATTTTTTTTAAATTAATTGATCTTGCAAAATTTTTTTAAGCTAAGTTTTTGCAGTACTAAGATTTACTATAAATTTATTAAGCTAATGATCATTTGCATAAAATTTATTTTATTTACACAGATTTCTTTCAGTACTTTGAAAATTTGTAAAATTTAAACATTATACTTGAAAATTTAAAAATTTAAAAACTTCTTTAACTGGGCTAACATTACAATAACAGTTTTTATCTATAATTAATTTGTAAATCCTGTGAATTTTGATTCCAATATTATATAGATAAAATAATAAAACACTTTAAATTGTAAAATTCTAATGGAACTATACCGTTTTTTAAGAGGAAATTAATATTAGATTTACAAAAAAAATTTAATATTTCGAAGTCCTTCATCCTGTAATTAAGTGAAAATACATTATAATATCCACATAATTAAAGTAATAACCTGATATCCTGCGGAGAAGTTTTCTGAAACTGAGTCACAAAAAGACTTTTCTAATCTAAGCGTTTGTTTTATAAGTCATTAACAGTTTTAAGATTATGAATTAAATTCCTTCACAAGGCAAATACGTATGTTTCAGAGTTAATTTGTAATAATTATCATTATTAAATTAAAAAATTATTAATAAAATCCTAAAAAAAAAATTTTAAATTGTATAGGAATACAGAAGTTATAAGAAAAAAGGATTTCCGTACTTATAAGTAATATTATTCAATTTTTTAATTTATTTGTAATTAGTACCAGGACAATAGCAAATATTACCTGATATTATTATGGTCCTTTTGTCTATTTGGCATTTGTGCTTCTTAAATTAAATACTTTCTATTTATTTATAACTAAAATTTAATTATTTTGTTTATATAATATATTTGGTCACCATGGAGATTTGTAAAGAAGAATTATTTTTACAATTAAAAAAATCCATGACCCATACGGGGACAGAACCCGCACTTCCTCGGTTAGAAAGCCAAATGCTTACCCCCTAACCCGCCGAGGCCCCATTTTTTAATTGAAATCAATAGAAATGAAATAATATAATATTAAATTTTAATAATATCATAATTATTACTTTCAATTTTATTTTATTTGCAGTATAAATTTTTCTCAAATTTTGTTTAAAAAAAAAACAAACACTTTTATTTTTTCAGTTTAGCTTCCCGTTTTTGTTAAGATACATTCTACTACAAGATTAATATAAGTTAAAAGTTTTAATTCTAAATATAATAAAGATGAATTTTCAATCATAGTTTAAATATTATTTGTGTTTTTTTTTTTCATATTTTTTATTTTCACCACAGGTTTCTGGTGATAAAAATATCATAAAAATCTATGAAGGTATTTAAAATAAATTAAATACGCCAACGCCGCCACCTATTGACAATTTTTTTACTACCTATAATTTTTTTATTTCCATTTTGGTTTCTGATAGCGTTTAGCTGTTTTCAATCATGTTATTTTACAATTTTATATTTTTTTTCTTGGCAATGGCATTGCAATCAATTTATTCGTATTTTATGTGGAATACGATGTGATCCTGAAAAACAGATATTTTTTTTTTATATTCAAATAAATTATTTTCAATAAAATTACAATTAAAACTAAAAAGAAAGAGATAGTAATTGAAAATAGTCGTAAATAGGATCTGTGACTGAGGGTAGAAGAGTAAAGAAATGGTAATAAAATTGAAATTTATATATACGATAATGAATAAAAAAAAGAATAAGAATAAGAAACAAAAAAAAAGCCGGTTAAATTTAAAATATATTGTATATGTAAATGGTATGCAATTGTTCCTAAATATTATACAAGTTAAAAATAACTAATAATAGGGTAAAATTTCTTAATTAAATTACTTTATATAATGATTAATTGAATAAAATGATTATTATTATTATATTATAATGATTACTTATAATAATTACATACTTACATATACTTAAAATATTAATATATTATAAAGGTACTTTACAAGTTATTATCTTTCAATAATAACTTATTTTATTGTTTCTAAGTCCTTAAGGGTTTTAATTTTTACCAAAGTAATTCGGTGCTTTAAGTACTTTAATTTAATATAGGAATATGGTTTTTTAGTTACTTTACTTTTAAGTACTTAACATTAAGAGATTAAAAGAAGTTTTCTAATTTTAATTTAAAATCAAAGAAATTGAATTTTTTAAGAAATTAATTATATTTTATTATTGATTAAAAAAGTTTTTAATCGGTACTTTTTTGTACTTAATTATCTAGATATATGACACATTTTTTAATTGATTTTTTTCAATATTGCTGAACTTATAAAAATTGTTGTGCCAAAATTTGTTATAATGACTTTGAGAATATTAGACTTTAATTGTCACATTTTGTTAGTATCAAAGACATTCGAAAAGTAAATTTTTCGAATTTCGAATTTTATTACTTTATTAAAATATTTTGATACATACGTGTAATCAACGGCTTAGTGAATATAACGATTAAATCAATTGAAGCCTATAGTCTAAATAGACTTTGTGAATGATCTATACTCCTTAAAAAGCGAGTGGGAAAGGATTAAAAACTATTTCGAAGTTTTTGACACAAGTATTCATTCTGTATACTACCAAAACTCTTTATTTTTTAGTCTGTAATCTGTATTATTATTATTTCAGTACATGAATGGATTAATAAAAAATATTCAATATTGATAAAATACAAAATTAACCTTTTGCGCATGCGCATCTAAAGTACAAATAAAATCAATCAAAAAGTAATAAAGTAATTACTACCTGCTATCTAATTTGCAAAATTATCTTTTATTTTAATTAATGTTAATTTATTGATTACTTAATATTGTAATTGTTTAATTGTAACTGTAATTTAAATGTAATTGTTATTTTATTATGAAATTTTAGTTACGTGATTTTTTAGCATACTTTTACTCAAAATTTAATTTAATGTACCTCTTGTGTGTATTATCATACTTCCAATTTCTTTACAAAAAAACCAAAACGAAATCAGAGAAACATTTTCTTTTTAAAAAGAATTTATTTTATTTTTTTTTTGATTTTTTTGTTTATTTTAAAAGCCGATTACTTATAAATTATGATGCAGAATGTAATTTTTTTTTTTTTAAATATAATATTGTAGTTTATTTAGTCTGATTTTTTATTTGAATATGATTCTATTGAAATCCAAAGAATTTGATTTCATTTTTTATATGTAAATTTATTACTGAAATATAAAATAAGACGGCTTTTTTATTTTTGAAAAAAAAAGTTATTAATAAGAAAAGATAAAATAATAAAATTTTGCTTCTGCTATTGTTATTAAAATTAGTATAAAAAACATTTATATTGGTTATGTAATCATTTGAATAGGGAATCAGTTCGTTTTTTTTTTATTTTTGAATAAGAATAGGAAGGTGCATAATATTTTATAATTATTTAATTTTTAGTGTTATACAATTTTTGGGAACTTTTATAATATTTGATATCATATAGATTCAAAAAACTATTTTTAGATTAGAAAAGTTCTGATTTGAGTTACGAGATTTTAATATTAGATTTTTGTCATTTAAATACCATCCTACAGTTATTTTATTTATAGATATTTTATTAAAAGTATATTTAAGGTTGAATTATTAGAATTTATAATTGCTTGTTTTTTTTTAAAATTTGAAAAAAAAGTGATCAACGCCATTTCAGACCATTTTCTATCAAAGATTTAGGATAAATCTTAACATTTACCAATAATTTATTAATATTGATAAAAATATTTGAATGATGTATTAATTATAAAATTTAAATGACTGGACTAAATATTTGTATAGTTGAAGCTTTTACCGTTATTTTTAGGCTACCAGCTTCTTATAAACTCTTTATTCTATCTTAAATTAACAAGTGTATTACCCTGATTTATGATACAAGTTTTTAAATAATTGCAGCTTTAAATGAAGATGAGTTTTGTCTATTTTATTGACTTGTAAACTTCTGTTAGGATAAAAATAACTGTTCAATTTATAGATCACAGTATCTAGATCATATATTATTTTTTTTTGATATTTTTATAGTTTTAGCGCATTTTGAAAAAAAAATTTTAAAAGCTACAGCCCCCCAAATGAAGAAATCCCCAATATTTAAATTGTTAAAACAAAAGTGTTTTGAAAAATTCTTGATTCCTAATAACTTACCAAACGGTTTCAGATAGAGACTTGAGTTGGGTTTTAAAAAAAAATGTATGTAATATGTCAAAAATTAAAAATTTTAAATTTTGAAACACCTGTAACTTAAATATCTGTCAAAATTTTTTTTAAAAAAAAATTAATTTAAAAATCCAACATTATATTTTAACAGTGTGTTAACAGTTTTTTTTTAATTCCAAAATTTTTTTTTAAAAAGTTGTTATAAACTTATATTAAACGTTTATTCTTTACTTCAAACTTATTATGGAACATTTTTTTAATTTTGAAAATGAGCCTTGTTTAATTTCTTAAGAAAGTTTATATATTTGTAAAAATTCTTAAGAGCATTTTTTTAGGCTCAATACCAATTTTTAGTTAAAATAAACCTAATTTAATTTATTATATATACATATAGATATATAATATATGTATATATAATAAATATTATATATACATTATTTAATATTATTACATTTTCAATTTTTATCTTTAATGTAATTTAATATGTAATGTTTCAAATTTTTTAATCCCGTAAATTAATGCGTACCAAAAAAATAAAGAAACGGAATGTTAATTTTAATTTATAACACTTTTTATTAAAAATTAACACGCAACTCTGTTCATTCCGTTTACAATTTACACACATTACAGGGTAATTTAAAAAAAACAACTCGTAAATGAACATCATATGAAAATTCAATTTTTTCGAAATTCTTTACAATTAATAATGTATATGAATACTTTTAAATACTGATTTTCTATGTTATTTATTATGTTTTATTTTTTTTGTATTTTTCTTTTTTTTTTAAATAAAAATTTTACATGATAACTATACATGTTAATTGTTAAGTAGGAAGTAAAATTTTATGATGTTATCTGTATATTGAGCGCCGCACCAAAACAATTTAAAAGTTCAAAGGAATTAAAAAAAAAATTTAAACTAAAGGTGAAAATATATATATAATATATATATATATATATATATATATATAAATGTGTAATTTTAATAAACATATATATATATATAATGGTCAATAAATTTGATTTCTTTATTAAATATTAACTATATTATGTGTAGAATACGTATATGTATCTTAAGATATAATACATCAAATATATTTCGGGAGCGTATCAAAATCTCGTGTATCAAAATCTCGTGTATCAAAATCTCGCGTTTCACAATCTCGCGTGTCAAAATCTCGTGTTTCAAAATCTCGTGTTGCACAATCTCGCGCTTTGTAGTTGAAATACTATATATACACATGAAATATAAATATAAGCGATTTTAGAGTTAGTTTAAGGGTTTTAATAAATTGTTTAACGGGAGCTTGGGGCGGCAGTCCCCGTTGTTTTAAAAGTTCTCTAGTTGAAGTATTAATTTAGGAAATATAATTAGAAGCGATTTTAAAGTTGGTTTCAAAATAAGGGTTTCAAAATAATTTTTTTAGTGGGAATTTGAAGGCAAGGTGGCGTTTTGTCTTAATATTGAAATATGTATGCAAAAACATAATTAGAGAGATTTTGTACTAGGTACAGAATATATGTATATGCGAGATTCCTAACTAGGAGGGATTTCGCGTTGAATTCCTAGGCAAGATTATTTGCTTTTTCCAGAATATTCATATGTATGGATGTGTGAGATTCTAAATTAAGAGGGAATTTAGAGTTGTATTCAAAATCAATGTTTAAAACGCAAGATTCTTAACGCGAAGTTTTGAAACACTAGATTTTAATACGCACGATTTTGAAAAGTGAGATTTTGTACCCAACTAATATATTTTCCATGTTGTTAATGAATTTTCATTTCATTTTTTTTTATTAGGTAATTTATTTTTTAAAAATTTTGGTCTCATTTTTATTTTAAATTATTAATAAAAAATTCGATAAAAAAAAATATATATTAAAAATTGAGTTTATATTGAGGTGTTATTAATTTTCTTTTAAGTCTTAAGTTATTTATCTTCAAGATATTTTCTGAAAAAAAAACAATTGATTTTAAAAAACCAAATAAAATTTTAACAAGTTTTGATCGTAAAAATTTTTGTGATCGTTTTTCACCTAGGTATCGTTTAATACCTAGGTAAAAAGTTAACATCTTTTTGTTTAGTGAACAAAATGTGGGTGTTAATTTTTAGGTTATGATGTGTTTACAATAAAATGACTTTTAATTTTCTTTTAAGCAATTTTAGTTTTATAAAAGGTATACATATAATAAATAAATACCTTCATATACCTATTTATTAATTTATATTCATGTATATAAAACTCCTAAAATTCTATATTTATTTCCTTCTTTACACTTTTAATAACTTAATTTAAATTAAAAAAAAAAACTGAATATACCTATAAATTGTTTTTTAACTTAAGGCACACTTTAATTGGCACTAAATAGTTTTTGTGTCTTTTTAAAAATGTTTTTAAGTATTTTTTAGGTTTTATTTCTAAAATTTTCACAAAAAATGAAAATAAAATTTAATGCTTTAAGTTAAAAAATTGTTTTCACTAAAAAGTAATAAAAAAGTGCATTTTTTATTTTAAATTTTTTTAAAAAAGAAATACCTAATAATAAAAAAAGACGGGACGTGATTGTAATCAGTAATCAGTAATCACCATATAACATTATTTTATGAATAGCAGCTGTCATATGAATAATCAAATTAAATGTCAAAAAATGTTGATATTTAATAGTGCATTATTTAAATTAAAAAACAATTGAACTTGTTCTAAATTCAAATGCACTTTTTATTTTATTTTTAAATTGTCTAATTAATATTCAATGGTAGGAATTTAGGACAACTTTTTTACATTTAAAGTAAGTTTTAAAATTTGGTAATAAATATAAAATAAGCACAATATGTAAAACAATTTTCAAGTTTATATTAACTGGATTAATTCCAATATGAGTTCATTTTTTTTTAAATTTTGGAAAATCGCCAGGTATTAAAACCACTGACAGATTTCTTCATAATTTTTTAAGATGGTGATAAAAATAATATGGACATTTGAATAATTGAAATGGAATTTATAATTTTTGTTGCAATGGCTGGGTGACACACTGGTTATAGTGTCAATTTTGTATTCAAGACGCCTGGACCTAATTACCGCTAAAAGTTATTTTGCGGTAATTGAACCCAGGAAGGGTTAGTGACTTATTTTGGAAGTCAATTCAAAGCAGCTACCATTCGAATCCATTAAGTTCAAATAAATGGCATAACCAATAATTAATAATTATATATCTTTAATAAGACATTAATATTTTATGAATAAATACAAAATTTAAAATCAAATTATTTAATTAAATAATATAGTAAGTTTACATTATATGATTTAAGTTTAAAATTATTTCAATATATAACAAATTGAATTGTATTTATTGAAAATCTAAGAAATTCTACATGTTATGTTATAGTGCCTAGTATGGTACAGTACTTTTTTAAGTATTAATTGTATGTGGAATTCAAGATTAATCCTTATAATAAGAAATAAAAAGTCAAGTTCTGTTGCTCCTGTTCTAATATCTATGCCATATAGATGCTTATATCTTAAGTTGAACAGTTATTTAAAAAAAAAGATTTATAATTTGCTTGTATAAATATATATTATGTAATAATATATGACCTAACATCCAGATTTACCGCACTATTGACCAAGCCAAGGGGATCATTAAGTGAAATTGTTTAATTAATTGTGCTTAAACTATTGCACATATCTGTTAAGGCTTGCTCAATAGTGCGATATATCTCCGATCATGTATGTTCTTAGTCTTATCTTAATCATTTGATCAACATGCAATAAAAATTTTATGCATTAACTGCTATTTAAATTTAATGATTCCATTGCTAACGTTATTCTTAATTTTTTTTTAAAATATCATTTTCAACTTTAATTTAATTTTCCAAAAGTAAAATAAAAATTTCTATCGAATTTGGATAGAAAAAGTTTATTTTAAATAAAATTGTAGAAATAACTTTGTGTAATGGATTAAATATAAATATAGAACACCTTCTAATAGTTAAACGCAGAAGCTTAGTGACTTTGGTTACATCATACGAAGCAACAAATACGAAATACTCCAATTAATTATCGCAGGAATAATCGAGGGCAAGAGGGGCATTGGAGGGAAACAAATGTTGTGGCTAAGAAATATTCGCAACTTGACGGGTATTAGAAAAATAGGAGAATTGGTTCACAGTGCAAGATGCAGAGAACAATATTCCAATATCATTGTAAGTCTGCAATAAAACGTGTGCGATCATTTTCGCTTAACATCCTGTGGTTAATTAATAGTAAAAGAAGAATAAGAATGGATTATTGAATCCAAATATCGCTGATCTCACATGCATTGCAAATTTGCATTTGATCTGGGTAGTAAAACAATAACTCTTGAATTGATACCCGCAAAATTCGGTTACTGAACAATGTGTCCTTTAATATTCTTTAGGTCATAAAAAGAATATTTGATCACTATTAAGTCTTCCTATTCCTATTCCTTTTTTTACATATCTTTTAATTCCATGTGATATTTTAACTTTGGGCTAATATTTATAATACCAATACATATTAAGTTTTAGTCCAGTTTACAAACATATATATGTATATACCTATATATATAATTTCATTTTGCAATAACATATTTCGTTTTATTGGAATACCGGTTTTTATATTTCTTTTATAGGTACAAAAGCACGTGAAATCAATTGTAATTAATATATTTTTGTTTTTTTTAAATCTTGTTTTATTTTGTTATTATTTTTTGTTATTTTTTTTCTTTCATTTTAAAATAAAAAGTTAATTCTATTAATTAAGTTTTCTTCTTCGACACACAGAATAACATCTTAATATAAAAAAAAAAACAATAAGAAAAAATAACTCTTTTTTCCCATTGACACCTATTCTATCACCCAACAAGAAAATATAAAGATAAAAAAAAAACATAGAAAAATAAAAAACATAGAATAATAAACATACAAAACAAAACGATCTTTTAAATCGTATTTAAAACGTTCTAAATTAACCAAAAAAAAAACAGAACAATAACAACAACAACAATAAAAAATTATCTCCGAAGTCTAATGAACTTTGTAGTTTTGTTTCTGTTATTTTCTAATATTATTTTTTTTTTTTTTATTATTATTTTATTTTAATTTTCTATCTCACTCTTTATCATTTGATATTATTATCTTATTTTCTTGTTAGATTTTTTTTTTTATTGTTTTTCTTGTTTTTTTTTTTGAACTTGTGCTCACGTAAAAAAACTTCACAACATTTGAAAATATAATGAAAATTTCACTATTGAATAGTCAAGTCACTCAAATTGTATTGTTGTTGTTGTTGCTGTTGTTATACCTTTATATTGTACCTACACTACACCTATATATTAAGCCCTGTTATATTAAAAGTAAAAATGTATACGGTTTATTTTTAATTTTTGTTGTTTTTATTTTTTTTTTTTATATTTTGTTCTATTCTATAAATATTATAACGGTATCATTAATGACTAGCTAATTGACCGTCGTGTAGTAAGTATCTTATGATGATGTGCTCACTCACTGTAAAAAAAAAAAATAAAAAAAAAAAATAAGAAACGAGGAAGAGTGTGGTAGAGTAGACTGTGTCAACTCTGGGATACCCGTATGACCGTTATATAAACATTATACCGTTATTATTATAAACATTAATTACTTTTGGCAAAATTTCAAACATACCAGCTTTATTAGGTGTAGTGTAATGCTCATATAAAAGAAGGAGTTGTATGGCAGCTACTCGAACTCTCTGCAGTAAGCCAACCAAATTTTGCAGTAACTTTGGCCATTACACTAAACTATTTTTGGCAAAATTTCAAACACCCAACTTCTATAGGAATAGAGCAATGCTCATATAAACTAAGAAGTTGTATGGCAGCTACTCGAACCCTTTGCAGTAGACCAACCAAATTTTGCAGAAACTTTGGCCATAAAACTAAACTACTTTTGGCAAAATTTCAGACACGTAGCTGCAAAACGTACAGAGAAATACTCATATATAAAAAGAAGTTGTATGGCAGCTACCCGAAGCCTTGGATCAAAATGGCTGGATTTAAATAGCGATGACGGCTATTGCAAAAAAACGAATTTGTGAAAATTTCAAGATCCTAGCTCCTTTAGTTTTTGAGTTATAGTGATTACGGACGGACGGACAGACGGACGGACGGACGGACGGACGGACGGACATACATAGCTAAATCGATTTACTTTTCGATTCTGATCCGATCCATACACTTGAGTCTATATCTACCCCCCCTCCTTCTCTGCGTCACAAACGTAATGGCAAATTTATTATACCCTTTGACTATATAGTCATACGGGTATAAAAATAAATAATAAAAATTGAAGAATTGAAGTTTAAGTTGATGGTGTTTGTGGGACTTTATATATTTTATATAGAGAGTATATCTGAGTGTACTGTATTTTGACTTGTGAGTTGTAACTTGTAAGTTGTGTGATGTTTGATGTGCGGTATTTGATATGCTATATGTTATGTGTCATATTGTACATTTGTACATATATATATATATATATATATTGTGTTAGATTCTTGATTTAATGGATTCTAAAAGTGTTGTATACTCTTTCTTCTTCTATAGTTAATATGTAAAAAAAAAAAATTGTCGCTGATTTAGTTGTTGCTTTACGGACTTCTTTTAAATGTTGATTATTTCTGTTCTTTTCTAACATTTATTGTTTATTTTTCTTGTTGTTGTTGTAATTTCTATTCAGTAATCCAACATTATCAATGTGTGACGGTTTTTTGTTATTTTCGTTATTTTTTGTATTTTAATACGGATGAATGAGTTTTAATGGAAATTCTTAGCATTTTGTTATTATTTTTGTTTTTTTTTTATTAGTACCTAGAACGTTTTAAATTTTTTATTTTATATTTTCTTGTTGTTTATTTTTTTTTATTTATTTGTTGTACCTGTTGATTTTTACCTGTTAAATTGTAATATTGTTTGTTATATCTGTTTATTTATCTTTTTTGTAGGTAATCTTGTTTGGATGTATATTAAAATATGATTGGTTTTTTTTTTTGGAAAAAGCTATTTTTTAGGTCTATCGGAATGTTTTATTTGTACTTTTGTAGATTGCTAATTTGTTTTCTAAAAGGAAGGAGAAGGGATTAGAGTTAATAAGGGAAGATGCAATTTGGTGTAATTTTTTGTTACTGTAGAATTGCTATTGTAGAGCTTTGTATCAAATTGAATTTTTGAAGTAGGTCTGCATCCACACAGAGTCATGATGTAACTAACATAATGTATAAAAAGAGGTTTTGCAAAGGTCTCAGTAGGTTAAATGGTAAGCGTTTGCTTTACTAACCGAGTGGGTGCGGATTTGATTCCCGTACGGGCCATGAATTTTTACTTGAAGAAAACTTATTGAAAATATTATTTCTTTACAAATCTCCATGGTGACCAAATATATAGAGTAAAATACAAAATATATGATTTAAACAAAATAAATAATATTACTAATAAAATTAATAGATAGTATAATCTGTCACGCCTAAAAAGGAAAGCATGCTATCACATATTATTAGGTAAGGGTCTATTAATAAATAAATTAATAGGTTTTGCACCTCATTTTGCATTTCATTTGTTAATAATTTATAAAGCAATATTATTTATTTAGATTATAATTTGTATCATATACATATTTTAATATCTTACTTGATATATTTGGTCACTGAATAAGTTCCTACATGTAAAATTAAAATTATATTTTTTATAATTTTGCTTTTAAGCATGTTTGGGAATCGAACTTACACTCCCTTTGTTAATAAGTAATGGGTTAAACCACTGCATTTTTCCACTATAAACCCACTGCCTCTTAATTTAAAGGTAGGTGCTGATGATTTTGATCAAAAATTGAAAAAGATTTTCGAGTTACGTATACATTTCGAAACTGCTGTATTTTTCTTTGGATAAAAATGTGAAAAAACAACGTAAATCGAGGGATTTTTAGTTATGCGTCTTCACATAATTTTTCACTTTAGTTAATAACAACTTAACATCTCCTATTGTTTAAAAAGGTTTTGTGTAAACACAGGTTGAGTCTAAATCATCAATTGATGCTGCTAATAAGTTGAAAATAAAATTCAGAAACATGTAATAACCATAGTAACATATAATTTTTTCAAATTGATTAAGTATACGTTCACTAAATTCCGGTAGACCTACAATACAAAAATATAATTCAAATTTTATTTCTTTTCATAATACATATTATGTATATATTAAATTATTGATAAATTGATTGAATATTGATAATCATAATTTTTTTTTTTAAAAAAAAATAATATAAAGTAAATATTGTACTATATTATTGTTTGGTTATAATTATCGATTTATTTGGTATAATTGTATTGGCAATGTAATACTTATTGTATACTTATTGAACCACAAATATATTATATATAATAATAACAAAATTGAACTAAATGTTTTTTTTTTTTTTGTTTATTTTTATATTTTTTAATGAACTACCTTTAGCATACATAACCTGGTATATTAAAAAAAACTGATTATAAATGAAAAGGGGGTCACTTATGGGTTCAAGTTTAATGTGAAAAAATTGAACCTCTATTTAAAATGAAATGATTCAATTTTAGACTATGATTTTGGAAATTACTTTTTGTTTTTTTTTTTGGGAAATTTATATTTTTGAATAGATCTGATGGCAAAATTATATTATAGTCTATATACAGGGTGTCCGAGACTCAAGTCAAGACTCAAGACTCAAGTGATTGGGGGCATTAAAACAAACAAAAAATTGTACTGGAGGGGAGGGTCTATTGTGGACCCTTTTCGAGATATGAGGGATTAAAGATTTAAGGAGACTTTTCATAAAAAAATCAATAACTTTTGAACAGCTTATTGTAGAGAGATAAAAAAATATAAATTTTGTAGAGTAAATTATCAGCTTTAATTTTTGTGGAACAATGATCCCTATATACCCAAAAGTTACAAAGTTATGAAGGTTCAAAATGATTTAAAATGAAAAAATTATGTTTCAAACTCTATTTTCTTTTGAAGCAAACTGTATTTGGGGTACTTTTTATAGCATATTTCAAGACAGCCTTTCAAGCCCTATAATTAGTACTTAATAATTTTTTCTCTATCTCTAACCATTTTTGATATGAAGAATAGCAAAGTGTGTTATTTTCAATCGGTTCAAACAGAAAAATTATGAAATTTTTTTTTATCTATTTATTTTTTCATTAATTTTTATAAGAAATTTTAAATCATTTTGAACCTTCATATCTTTGTAACTGTTGGGTATATGGGGATCATTATTCCAAAAATTAAAGCTGACAACTTACTCTACAAAATGCAGTACAATTTTTTGTTTGTTTTAATGCCCCCAATCACTGACTGTAGTGCGCGTACTTGAGTCCCGGACACCCTGTATATATATATATATGAAGAGTGCAGGCAAATAACAATCAATTTCAATTTTTTTCGAAAATGCAATATGGGTATCATTGGAAAGGCAAAAATGAGATCTTTCGTTCTATCAACAATAAATAATGTAAAACCAAACCAGATCAAAGTTTTAGCCTGTTCAAAATTTGCAACGAGGCCAATTTCTGAAATCTACATAACAAAGGAACACAGTCGGACACTCTAATTAAGAAACACATATAACGGCCCATGGAATTCGTACATAATCAGATATAAAAATACTGGTAACAGTTCACAAAATTTAAAGCCTTCTTACACTAGCCTAATTCCACTTTCATCTGGAAAATATAATGATTTAATGGTACTTAAAGAATTTTGCAGAGACGAAGCGCAGCGGTTTTTTGAAGCACTGCCGCATTCGAATCAAGTTTCGGACACAGACGATAATAATTAAGCAAATCCATACGTTTGAACGTTATAAAAATTTAAACTTAATGAATTACTTAATTTGAACTATTTATGTTTTTTTATTTTTTGTTAAATTATTTTTTGTTTGATTATTTTTTCCTAAATTTTTAATATTTGATTGTTTTTTCGTACAAAACTGAATTTTTTTGAAACTAAGTTTTTTTTTTTGTAAATAAAATAAGAAAATATTAAATTATTTTAATTTTTTTGTATTGTATTTCTTTAAGAATAGGATAAACATTAATTATGAAGCTTGTTTACAGACACTTTCAGAACATTTTTATACGCAAGAAGTCTTTGAAAATATTAATTGAATTTTCTCAATTTCTAAAAAAAGTGACGTTGATTGTTATTTGCCTGTACTCTTCATATATATTTAAACTACTATTTCTAAATTTGGTGTTATTTGTGTTATTTATTCTTATTTTTTGCTCAATTTTAATGATTTGATTTGGATGTGCTATGATTCATCTAAAAATTGAAGAAATTGGCAAAATGTCGGTTAAAATGTTTTTTTTGTAATTTATTTTTAAAGTTTTTTGAAAAATTAATAGAAAAAAGTTTTGATGGAATATGCGATAAGTCTTGATAAGTCTTTTAAAAAAGCTTTTGAAGAGTTTTTAAAGAGAACAGTTTTAGAATAGAATTAAAAAAAACTTTGTATTTATTTTAAATGGTGGGAAAAGTTTTTTTTTGAATTTAACCATTTTTTTTTTCAATAGAACGGTTCTTTTTTTTTTAACACTTGTATTAATTCGAAGGATGATCAAAAGATAAAACCTAGAATACACAAAAAAAAAACAAAAAAAAAAATATAAACATTTTCATGGTAAATAAGTTCATCGTTGTTTTTATTCTGATTAAGATCGTGATTATTTCGTAAATCGAATAAAAAAACTGATTCATTTTCTTATTTTCTATCAGTGATCGCATTGATGCGCTGTTCCATTGATTCAGTGATGCTGATCCATTGATTGAAATTCTTTTTTATTATTTTATATTATTTTGTTTTAAAATCAAGTTCTAGACTTTGAATTTACAAGATAAAAATAATGACAGTATATTATGAAAATGTTTTCATTTATCAGGCATCAATCAATCATAAAATCAAAAAAAAAAAAATGATTATTTAGATTTTAGATATTAAATGGCGAAAAATATTATAAGAAAAAAAAAATAGAAGAAAATGTAAATATTGAAAAATTATGTCTCGTCTGGGTTCATTTGTCTAGTAACCAACAAGAGATGGTATAAGTTTGTATTTGAAAGAATTTCCAGTTTATTTTTTATTTTTATTCAAAACTGTAAAATAATGTTAAAAAATTATTATTTCATCATCTGGACTGGTCTAGTTACTTATTTTTCCCTTTTTTTTGGTTTTTGTGTTTTTATTTGATTTTTAAAGATTAAAATATTGATTGGATTTGAGTTATTTGAAATGATTTTTTTTTGTTGTTCTACGTCATCATGATAAAGAATTATTGATATGATGGTAACGATGGATGCATATTTTTTTTTTACGAAAATTTATTGAAACTGTGAAGTGTTTCTTTGGGTAATGTGCGACATTTACCCACTAATACCATACCCTTTTTGAACTAAACTTAAGAAAGGATTTTTTTTAATATTAAAGGATATTGGGATTTTGAGTAGATAATTTGGGAATTTGGAATTATGGGGGAAGGGTAAAATTTGTAGGGATTTCGAGGAGAAAGATGTTATTTATTCTTATTAAATTTAATTAAGTCATGCATATATACGAATTACCAATTTTTGAAACACATTTGAAGGAACATGGTTCCATAATCTTTACTTGTACATAAAAAACGAATTTCCATGAGCCTTGTTTTAATTCCATAAGCTCTGTTTTATTTATTTATTTATTTAAAATCTAATATTACAAAAAAGGTACTTAAGCAATATTAGTGTTTCCCTCGGCTACATAGGCCATTATGGGAAAAGCTTATGTCTATTTTACATTAAAATTTTAATTATTTTATATTTATATTTACATATCTTGTTTTTATTTATAATTTTTATTTACAATTATATAATTTCATGCCCTGTTTTATTTCCATAAGCCTTGTTTTATTTCCAGAAGCCTTGTTTTATTTCCAAGGGCCTTGTTTTATTTCCATAAGCCTTGTTTTATTTCCATAAGCTAGACTAAGTCTATGTTTGCGTAGTGTAGACAAAAAAAAAAACCAGATAATTATGCAAGGTTCCTGTACCGCAACGGGTTAATAAATTTTAATTAATTCCAAATTAATGCAATTTCGAAGAGTTAAATTACTCATTGGTCAATTCATTAAATTAATGCAAATGATTAATATTTTGGCTAATAACTATAGTTTACGGATTCGAAATAAAATTTAGCTTTGCGTAGACTTTAAATTATCAATTAATTAGCAATTAATATATATTTTTTCGAAGTTTTGTTGTAAAAAAATGTACAGTATAGGGTATGATATTCCCCATAATTTTTTAATTATTTCAATTTTTATAAACAAAAAAAAAATAAGTTAAATAAAAATTTTTTAAAAGAAAACAAAGTTTAAGAGGTCATTTAACTTACGGAATTAAAAAAACAAAAGTAATCGAAAAACTAAGAGTTTTCAAAAAAGCTAAATTTGAAAATTAGAAAAGTTTCATAGGTATTACAACTTTTGGGTGACAAGAGCACTTTGAAAAATAAATTTATAATTATTTCTTAACATTTTATTGTATCTATTTTAAGAAACCCTTTATAATTAAGAAAAAAATGTAAGGTTTAAGCTTTAATATTTATACTTACTTCTTAAAAATTTCGACACGTACTTTTATATAAATATGAAACTAAAATACATAACTTTTTTACAGCTCCTAAACGGAGGATTACATATTTTTTTTTAAATGACTCATATATATTTCCAGGGATAACTAACTCCATTTAAAAAACTTCTGGCCTAAACCATCTTCCAAATGGAAAAAAAAGGGTTAAATATTTTGCAAAAGTTGTCATAACAGTAAATTAAAATTATTATAACATAAAATATATTTATAAAGCTTCTAAAAGCACCTGTTGTTTGGTGTTTTGCGATTGTAAGTCTAGCTTAAAGAACTTCTGATAAAACTATTTAAATACAGAGTTAGGGTTACCGGCTGGGTGGCACAGTGGTTGAGTGCCGATCTTTCATGCGGAAGAGCCCGGGTTCGAATTATAGTAAAAGTGAAAAAACTTTTCTGGTTTTCGACTCGACTCAGCAACCATTCGCCATTGGGTTCAAATTAATAGCATACTCAATAATTAATAATTATATATCTTTAATAAAAAATTAATCTTTAATTTAACATTATAAACAAATAATTTAATTAAATAATATAACTCGCAGATATAGAATACCACATAACTCAAATACAAAATATTACAATATAAACAAAAAATAGAATTGTAAATATTAAAAATTTAAGACGTTTCTACATGTTATAAGGCCTAGTACTATCTCATGTTTAAATTGTATGTGGAATTCAATAAGACCAATTCTAATAACACGAATATAATATGACACCCTGTTCCAACATGTACCTATGGTATAGACAGGCTTATTAGGCTAACAGTTGAACAGTTAGCGCTTAAAAAAAAATATTAATTAAAAAAATAATTAATATTTTAAGTTTACTAATATTTTCTTTTGTTATTTTCTCTAAATTTTCCAACAACAACAAATTTTGGAGGACTGTAGCTCCATAATGAGTTGGAATACAAAAAAAAAGAATTTGCTTTAAAATTATAATACTTTTACGATACCCATATACGATACCGTAGTTAAATGTACACCGTTTCATTTCAAACTGTATAAGTGCTTTGTTAACATCCGGTCGGACATACATACAGAGTGAAAACATATACAAAGTCTGAAATTTAAAAAAAAAAATTTTTTTAATAATTTGCAAAAAATAGTTGAGACATCTATTAGTAAAATCTTTCAATTTATATATTTTCTTTAAAACAATTGAATTAAATTGTTTTGTTTTTTTCCCATACTTTGTTTTTATTTATTTTTTTTTTCTTTTAATGTCCGAATTCTTTCGGAAAACTCAAATATATATACATATATATACCAATATTTTCCTTTTGTTATTTTCTTTAAATTTTCCAACAAAAATAAAATTTATTTTTATATTAACTAAAAATAAATTAAAAAAATGGTTGTTATTATTATTTTGTTGCAAGCTTTCACTACTGAATACTTAAATAAAAAAAAATTGGGAAATAATGATTTTATCATCAAATAAATAAAATAAAAGGCAAAGAAAAGACCAAGACCAAGACCCACAGCAAAATCAAACTAAACCACAACCAATAAGGAATTTGAAGATCGCCAAAATGAATTGGTGTTTTTTTTTTTTTTTGAATTTTTTTCTCTTTCTTTCTAAAAAATTTTTTTTATAATAATTATATTCTTTTAAAATCTCTTTAACCAATTTTTTTTACCAAAAAAAAAACAACAACAACAAAAACAAAAAAAAAAACTAAATGAAAATTAAAACTTTTACTTAAAAGATGATTACTTTCTAAATACCAAAATAAAACTAGACCTTTTAAAATGTTTTTTAAAATGGGATTTTTTCCAAAACTTAAATGAACTCATCTATCTAAATCGTAAATCAATCTCTTAATTCTATATAATATATATATATAATATATATATATATATATATACATAGTATGTATAAGATGATGATATTTACTATAAATAACAAAAAGAAAAACCTGATATTAAATACCATTTTTCTTATATATATAAATATACATATACTTGTATATAGTTTTGGTATTTTCCTTTCTAAAATATATATATATATATATATATATATATTTTTTTTTAAATATTATTAAAGAAAGTATCTTATGATATTTTTTCCCAAATTCTTGCAAATTATTTATTAAATGACTGTATATGTCAAATTATTAATGGCTCATTAAATTCAATTTAAACGTCTGTAAAAAAAGTGTGGTTAAAAACAATGAAAATTTGTTAGAAAAGATTGACAAGTATATCTTTAACATTTCTATAACCTTCTTTTCAATTTTTTTTTTTTTTTTTTTTTTTTAAATCAATTTTCAAGTTTTATGAAATTAAAAAAAAAAAAATAAATGTTTTTAATAAAACATTTACCTTTCAAATTCTTTTTATTATTAAGAAAACTATGTTATATATATATATATATTGATGAAAAAATGAGGTTTTGAACCACTTTTAATTTTAAGAAAAAAAAAATAAAAAATACAAACAAAAAAAAAAAGAAAATGAAACTTTTCAAACAAAATACAATTAATCAATTTATATTAAAAGGAAAATTGTTCTAAATATTTTTTAATATAGTGACAGTTATCATAGGAGTCATAGAAAAGCTCTGATAATATTCTGAACAAAATAAGTGTGCTCTATTCGCACAGTTATCCAGAGTCAGACTGTGTTCGAACTTCTGAGCATTTGGATTTAAAAAAATAATATTTAGACAAGAGCAGGAGCTGTCACTTTTTTTAAATAAATTTTGAAATTGTTAACAAATGTCAAAATTGTAAAAAACTTGAAAAGTTTAAAGAGCTTAAAAGTTTTAAAAAACAACTTATGTATATATTAATTATTATAAGGGAGACAGAATAAAACAAAATTATAATAATTATTCCGTTGACATTTTCGAAACAAATTTTTAAGACTCATTTTTAAGATGCATAACTCCTGAGTTAAATTTTATGTATATAGTGAAATAAATCGTATTACAGATAAAATTTTTGGTTTCGTCCGCATTACAGTAAAGGATATCAGAACTTGAACTAGCAGTTTTCCTAAGTTTATAGTTTTCTAATGTTGAATTTAATAAGGAAGAAAAGAAAAAAAAAAAGTCTAAACGTTCTGATATTCCAAAAAACAAAACGTTGATCAATTAGTTTTTGTTATATTTAATATGCTTGATTTCAGTAGTTCTTGTTAGAATTTTCGTTAGTTTAACTTTTAACTTATTTTTTTTTATATTTATTTGATTCACAGTTCAATATATAAAATCCATACGTTTTTTGAGTTATAGTGATATAATTTGATGACATTTAGATTTTAAATATTATTTCGGGCATCTGTTCACCAGGACTAACTCTGCGGAACCACATTCGATCAGACCCATTTTTTACTACTATATGGAGTAATTCAGATCTTACTTCATCAATAACACGGGTTATGATGATTTCCAGAGCTTCTTCTGTTTCTTGTTTATCGGCATAAACAAATGACCTCTTAAAACCTCAAAGAAATTATCTAGTGGTGTTATGTCGAATCATTTTGGATGTCAATTGGTTATTTCTCGAAATAATGGTATTATATATGATATATCGCGCCCTTCTTTGGAAAATTAGATCCAGCATCGAATTTAAAGAAATATGCGTGTAAACCACATCACATACGTGCTTTTTTCAGGAGGCTATGAAAACTGCTGAATTTTTATGCTTACATAGCCGTTCAATTAAATTTCTCAATTTTTGGATAAAATGGAATAGATTTGAAAAAAACTTAATAGAATTGAAAAAATCGAATAGAACATTGGTTTTGAAAATAAATTTCAATAATTTGTAAACGTTGTTGGGGCATGTAGCGTGAATACGTTGTTTCCGTGAAAATTTGTCAATGATTACTGATATCAAATAAAACTAAAATAAAATTTGGCTTTAATGTTAATTTAAATGTGTTTTATTTCAATTTAAAGTTCTATCATTTAAAAAAAAAACACCATTTACGTTATGAAATATATAAAGAATGTATATTAGTTTTAAAGTCAGAAATTATTGTATATTAGTTTTAAATTAGTCAGAATCGTTCTTCAATTAATCTAAAATCTTATTCATAAACAATCTAGTTAAGAACATATACGGGATCTAAATATGTTAATAATATAAATTTATCTTATTTGTTTTAAATATTAGTTTTAAAATAATTTTTTTTGATATTACGTTACGCTTTGAAAATAAATTACTCTTAAATTTTTAATGTTTAAGTACTTAACATTTAAAAATCACTTTAAATTTTTATTGTAAAATAATCACTGTATTAAAAATTAATTCCAAAATATTAATTTTTCCAAATCGTTGATTTTTTTTTTGCATAACTCGGATTAACCAGTTTCTAATAAATTTAATGTGTGTGCATCATTTTACACACTTTTTTGCACATTTACAAAAGATTTTGAAAAAAATTGTTTATTAGTTTCACTCTGTTCGTCCCTTCGTCTATCCATACATTTTCTGACCGTAGGTCTACAAAAAATTTTAAGCCATTTGAAATAGACAGAAGAAATTTTAACTACGGCTAGGTATCGCTAAAAAAAAATAATTTCATAGAACAACTTTTATAAATTTTTAAAATGCAAATGTATAGGGTTGCCATACTTTACTAAAATTAACAGTTATGAAAAACTCAATTTTTGCAAAATTTTTATACCCATATATCTTCTGACCGGTTTAATCAATAACTTGACATTTTGGGATAAGTTGGATCATCAGAAAGTAGTAGCAGTCGGTTAAATGTCACGCCTACTGTTTAGGAGCAAAATTTAAAGCTCCAATATTATATTTTAGCACATGTTAAAGGTTTTTCTTAAATTTAAAAGGGTTTCTTCGAATTGAAAAAAATGTCTCTTAGTTTTAACCATTTTTGCTTAGATAATAAAATTCTAAGAAAAATTCTAAAAAAAGAAGTCAAAATTTAATTCTTTGAACCTAAAACTTTCTTGAAAAATTTTGAGAGGGGGGAGTTAGATCCTTAAGAATCATCATAAGTTAGCTTAGTAAAAATTTGGGAACCTTACCCATTGTAGGTCTATTAGGACTTAAAAATTAAAACATTCATGTATATTTTTCTAAAAATAAGCCCGTTAACAGGTTTCCTTGAGTACATTGGGATTATATTCTAAGTATTGTTATAAAATTGATGAAATTACTAAGTTATAATATTATTATTTATTTTTATATATATTTTTTACCCTAAACTCAGTATTTAATACTATATAATTTTGAAAATGTTCTTTTTTTAAAAACTTTTGGTTTTTTTTCAATAGTTATTTTATTTCTTATCATTGATTATACATAATTATAAATTTGCCATCTTTTTAACTCTTTTACAACAGAATCTAGTGTTTAATCTTAATCATCGTAATACAAGTTATAGTAAGACTAACTACTTAAAAATCACTCTACTGAAATTTTTTTTTTAAATTTCCAATTGGAATATTTATAAAATAATTTTTTTTAGTATTTATTTTAAATTAAAAAAAAAAAACTTTTAATATACTCTATTATAACTACTACCACTAGTCACCTGTTCTTTTTTTTCAGTTTGTGCAAAATATTTATAAATAAAATAAATACAATTTACTGTTATTTAAGAACATTATCGTTTTAATATTATCTTTTCTTTTTTACCTTTTTGGATACGGTATTTTAGCAACAAATCAAAGAGATCAAATTTATTTTCTTTAATTTTGTATAGTTGTTGGTTTTTTTTTTTATGCATAATAACTATATATATATATGTAAATTATGCAATATATATATATATATATATATATATATATTGGTTCATATAATAATTTATCAGAAGTTGAAAAAGCAAAAAAAAAATAAATAGTAATTCTCATAAATATATTTTTCATACATCATAAATTTAACTTGACTCAAGTTCAGATTTAAACATCAAAATTCCGTAAACATTACTGATTCTTTCCTATATCTTATATAAATTGTATATATACATATATGTTAAGAATTTATTTTTTAAATAAATATATACTTTCAGTAAAATATTATATAACTGAAGTATTTACATATCAATAAAAGGCTTTTATTACATATATACATATTATTATGACTAGAGTGATGATTCAGGTTATCTTTAAATAAATTAACAATAACGGTTAAAAATACCGTATTTGTCGTAAACTTCCATGTATTTAAAAAAAAAAACTGTTAATATTTGTTTTTTTTTACGTTTAGTTATAAAAATTAAAATTAAATTATTACTACAAAAATAGAGTAAGAGAAGTGCATCTTTGCGCACCCATCCTCCACGAGTTATTCCATCTCCCTAAAGAACTGTTATGATCAATTCTTTTCACTACTGTCAATCCTTCTAATGATGTTAAGGTTTTTCATTCTGAAAATAATAGATTTTTTTTTAAATTTAATTTAAGATTTATTCTTAATACAATTCCTAAGAATATCAAAGTGATAAGCGAATGGGTGAGCCTCTCATTTTCGATTGCGGCAGGTATATTTATTTGATATTATGATATAAAATATATATGATATATTTTTATTAGATATGATCTGACAAGGGGTTGATCCAGAAACTTTTCGATTGAAAGGCTAACATTCTAGCCACTATGTCATGTCATTGGTCCACTATGTCACTTTTTTACTTATTCACTTCTTCTTCACTTTCAATACTTATAAAAGTACATTAATTTTTAGCTTAAAAAAACTTTAAAATTTTTTTTGTTATAAAATTTTTATCCAATACTGTACATAAAATGTACTTCCATTATATTTGAACAGGTCTAGTAATATTCAAAATATTTAATCAGTGATACATTACAAAAATATTTTTTTTTTTGAATTTAAAAAATGAACATGAATCAGGGGTGTTACTATAATTTAAGAAAAATCAGTGGTATGGAAAATTGTTATATTATTGTTTTTCTTTTTATTATTATTTAATATACTTGTATATTATAACGGTATGTTCAAAAAAAAAACACCATTTGTAACCTATGAATGATATGTAAACATTAGTAAACTGAAGAGAAATTAAAATATTTAAATAATAAAATAAAAAAAAAAATGTAATTAAATTTAAATATGTATAAAAGTTCGGAAAATTATACTATTTTTTTCCGAATGTTTTTTAATTTATACTATTTGTTGTTGTTTTTGGCCGCAATTTAATTAACAAAGCGGAAAATATTTTAATATCTTGTTTATTATAATTATTAATCTAAAAATTACAGTTATATAAAATGTTTAATAAGGCAATTAAAACTACAAAATATACCAAATTACGAGATTGTTAACAAATTTTATAACGGAAAATTAGGAAAAATCGTATTATATTATTTTAAAATTGATTATAATATTTGCATTAATTAAAATTATGTTTTATTTAAAAACAGATATTGAAAATTTATTAAAAATTTAAGGAAATATTAACTGTTTAATACAGTATTAGAGTAAAAATTAGTATAAGTATTTATTAATTTTATGAAAATGAATTGCGGAAAAACTGTTATACAAACAGAAATTCATAAATATTTATATAAAAATTTATTATTTTGATATAATTTAACTATAGATTGGCCTGTACGCGTAATCGCGTAATCAAGTGTGCGATCATTGAACTTATTATTGACTAATCACCAATTTGAATGAATAGAATTTCCTTTTTTGATCTAATTTTTCAGACCTTTTATAGAATTAAAACTTTTTATTAATTTAGAATTAATTTATATTCAAGTTTATTAATAAATTTTAAATTTTTAAACGCTTTCAGAAAAATAGCAGGTATTAATAATACCTTATATATGTATGATTTCATTTTCAAATTAAAATTTCATTAAATAATATTTTGCACGTCTATTTAAAATTTTGGATGATAGCAATCCTGAAGTTATTTATCAATTTTTCTCCAATGATCTTACTAATGTTCCTACATGCATGGTTATAATTTTTCCGACGCTGCGCAATCTCAACCATTAAATAAAGGTATGACATATGAAAAGCGGGTTTATAGTTTCGGCTCTATCTCAAAGTAAAAAATCGGGCTGTCAAAAGGGTCGTCTCATTTTGACTTTAATATGCTAAGTACGACTACCCGATGTACTGAATTATGTTATAGAATCTTTTAAATTTATTTCGAAATTTTCTCTCTTGAACGGTTTTTAAGTTGAAAATAAAGAGTTTGAGGACCTAGTTTCTATTATAGTTATTAAACTCATATTATCTAATGGAATTAAAGTTATCAAAGGCAATTTTCAACATATAAACCTCTTTAATTATTAATTCTTTTCTTTTTTCATATTAATTAGTATTTCTTAATTAACATCCGCTTCTCCTAAAAAAACACTACTTTAATAATACTTTAAAAATATTTATAAGTTATTGAAGCAAAAAGTTTTAAAATCAACCTATAAACTATTGAATAAAATCATAGAATTAAAATTTTTAAAATTATTAACCTAAATTAGGTGCTAATTAAATTAGAATAAAAACAACAGTTTGATTTTTTATCATATGTTTTATTAATAGAAAAAACAAAGGGGTTTTAAAAGAACATTTCCAAATTTAATTATGTTCAAAAATAAGTTTTGGTACTTTTGTATGTCAAAATTGTACGAACAGAGGACCTTATCGTCAATTTTAAGAATTACATTATATTATATACAGGTATCCTAGTTACAGACGTTGTTTAAAAATAGTGCATTTTTGTATTAGACCTCTTAGAGATACAAAATGAATACTCTTATTATATAAAAGGATCTAATCTAATAACATTTTTTAACTTATATTTATTATTTAAACCATTTGGAAAGCATGAAGTATAAAATTTTTTGCAAAAATCAAGTTTCGCTTAACGATAAATTAAAATATCGTATGGAAACCCTATAACCTTATTTTACTTTTATTTACTAAGCTGAGGAAGATAAATTTAATAGATTTTGTGTTACAAAAGTTTAAATATAACTGTGTTTCCTTTTTTTAAACATTTAAAGGCTTTAGCTTCGTAGAGGGTTCATTTTATTTTTCTTTATTTTAAACGTTCTAGAACTTTTTTAAGCACTCGCATAAATAGATTGACAGTCGAACAGACAAATAACATAAAATTACATAAGTGTGTTAAATTTCATTGGTTTTAATAGACTAAGCTCATTTCACATTGACACTTGAAAATTTAGAACAAAACGTGATTTTAAGACTAAATTTAATAAGAATTGGAGTTTTTTATTTCAAAAACTAAAAGAACAATTTTTAATTTAAGATAGTGGCAACTTTTAAGCAGATTATTATTTAATTTTTCAATACAAAAATCTTTATTTGGTAATTTTGAAGGACGCTGGAGTTAATTATAGATTTAATTTAAAATGCCAGTTTTTTTTTGCAAATTTTTTTCTTTATATATTTATAGCTTATCTACAATGAACGCTCTCATTTCGCTCTCTACATGTAGCTATTTGACATTTGTAAATAAAAGAATGTCAAAAAGCGCTGTCATTTACATTTCATCCATTGACTACGTAATGAGAACGAAACGAGAGCGTCATTGTAGCGTCATTAAATTAAATTAAAATTTAAATAAAGTTGTATTTTTTACATATTTACATTTATTTAATTAGATAATTCAATTATAACTATAAATAATTGGGAACTATATACTTTCACCAGTTTTTTTTTTATATTTGTAATAAAAATCTAATACATTAACATTAATTAAAAATTTTTTTATATTTATATTATCTAATGCGGCGAATTGCATTTTTTTATGTTCGCCCTCTTAAATTTTTTTTTTATTTTTCAATTAATTAAAAGTAAAATACTTTTACTTAAAATTGATCTGGAATTTGTTTTTTTTTATAATAAATTAAAGTGTACTATAACTTTAAAATAAAAATACTTTTATTACACTCTTAAAGTTTTCTTGCAAATTTTATTTTATTCCAAACTTTTTAAAGAAGTTTGTTCTACAATAAAAATTTGTATCTTTAATTCATATAAAACTCCTTTAATACATTTTTAAAATTAATTACTTAAGTATTTATAGATGTATCTTAAAGAGAAATTTCTTAGAAATTTAACTAATATATATAAATAATGTTAGGAATTTTCAATAATTCTTTAATTTTATTTGTCGTTAATTTTTACAAAGGTAACTAATAAAAAAATTCTTTTATATGATTAAAGCACATTTAAATATACTATATAATAGTAATAATACATACTGTAATATATAATAGGATATTTATCTTTGGTTATAGTTTAAAAAAAACGTTAACTTTCATTTTATAGTTTTAATGTCTATGTTTAAAAGTAAGATTAATTAACTAAAATATTATTATGCATTTAGAAATATTTAATAAAAAAAAAAACTTGTAAGTCATAAAGTCGGTTGTGGGTAATTAATGAAGTACAACTGATTCTAATGAATGGAAAGAAATTTTATTTTATGCTTAAATCTGCCTAAGATTGTTTTAATTAAAAGGTTTCGTGACACAATACTATTTTGTAAGATTTCGAAGATTTAAGTTTAAATATAAATAAAAATACTCTAGAAAAAGGAGGGTTGACGCTTCAGAATTCTGTATTCCGGAAAATATTCTGGTCATATGAAATAAATTTACATTATAATACAGACTTTATTCCAATACGACTAGGTGGCACAGTGGTGAGAGTGCCGACATTTCATTCGAAAGGCCGTAGTTCGATTCACGGTAGAAGTAAAAAAACTTTTATTTGGTTTTCGAAATCGAGTCAGTCACTATCGGCTTCCAAAAATTAATAATTATATATCTTTAATAAAAAATACATTTATATAACAAAATATAAACAAACAATTTAATTTGGTAATATAACTCACATATATAGAAATACATTATAATTCAATATAAAATTATTATACAATGTATAACTAATGGAATTGAATTTATTGAAAACCTAGGACGTTTTTGTTTTACATATTATAAGCATATTGTTGTTCGTTTGAAATGGGGGATAGGATGTGCCATCCTAGGCCTTGTGGCCTGTTGTGTACTCTTTAATATATGATATATCATATTTATTTTGTTTATATTATATATTTGTATACTTTAAATTATATTTGGTCACCATGGGGATTTTTAAAGAAAAATTATTGGAAATTTAAATTAAAAAATTCATGACCCGTACAGGAATCGAACCCGCACACCTCGGTTAGTAAGCTAAATGCTTACCCACTAACCCACCGAGGGAATTTTTAAATTGTATATACGTAATTCATTAAGATGAATGACCACCTATTCATTCATTATGAAACCCCTGTTTCAACATTCATCTAATAGACAGTGCTATTAGCCTAACAGTTCTAGCCAAGTTTTGAAATTTTTTCTGCAACTCAGAAATGTAATGAATTAACTGTTCCTTTAGTTATCCCTGGAGATTTGAATCTATAACGACAACTTAATTCACATGCATTGTACTATAATTAAATGTTTATTATAGTTTTATTTTATACTTCACTACAGATTCAACAGCTTGTATTTCATATCAGTAATTATTGATGTCATTCCTGTATATTAAAATATTTTGTCATTTAGTACACTTTCTTCTAACCGTAAGTATTCAAGAATTTAGTATGACTCTATATTTTCTTCTAAAAAAAGAAATATTAATGCGATTCATTATTTTTTTATATCTTTGGACTTTCTTCTAAGCTAACATGACTCAGTATACATTTTGACTTTCTTTTTCTTTAAAGTTGGTTAATGACTAGATATTTTTTTTCTTTTATTATTAGTGACAATTGGATTTTCCCACAAAATTCCTTTAATAAGGTAAATTCTTTAAAGATGTATAACCGTCATATGTTAGAATAATTTTAATAATTAAATTGCATCAACTTTATTTACTAATACATAGTTGTATATATGTACTTGAAAATATTTACGTGATAATAAAATTATATTCTTTTATTCGTTAAAATTTTAATATGTCAAAGTTTTTAACGCTTCCTCATAAAATATTTCTTAATGAAAATAAGATAAAGATGGCCCTAAAATAAATTAGGTTAATATTACAAAAGGGAGTCTCCCTTTTTTAATTCTTATCATAGATTAGGCAGATAACCCAAAAAGGTTTATTTAATATTTTACGTTCTCGCGTTACATTAATGTTGGGTATGTGATTTTACAATATTTTATTACTATAAGTTTTAATTTACCTCAAATGATATAATTTTATAGTCATAAAAGTTTACTTTGTAATAAAATTGATAATAAAATTATAATGACATGTAGTTGCAACAGAAATTGGGCTAAGTTCTTTTTATTTTGTAAAACTTTTGGAATAGTTTAGAAATTATTTAAAAGCCTAACAAATATTTAATTAACTTTATTGAGAGCGGAATGTTTAAAGAATTGGGGATTTTTCCATTCAATCTATGCTTTTTATAATAATTTTCCTATATGTGTTATTTTTATAATTTTATTGCTTTTTTAAACAAAGGAATATTTTAATTTTTTATTTTTAAGTGCTAACTTTTTAGGCTAAAAGTTAGCACTTAATTAGAATTGATCTTAATGAATTCCACATAAAATTTAAACATGAGATAGTACAAGCCTTATTACAAGTCTTAGATTTTCAATAGATACAGTTCTATTTTGTTTATATTTTAATAAATTTGTATTTGAGTATTCTATATCTGATAGTTATATTATTCAAATAAATTATTTAAATATATACATACATATATAGATATTATATAGTATATAATTGGATTTTGACATCATAATATTTAATCGGCTTATTTTTTCCCATACAAATATAAACATCCTTTTTTACGACAAACTATTTGACCAATTTTAATGAAACAACAACCAAAAGAAAGGTTTTTTTTGTTTTCATAGGACAATGATATTTTTTTTTTAGAATATTGCGTTTTTTCAGGTGAAAACCCGTCTTTAAATTAACGTAAATTTGAATTTAACGGTCACGCTGTTAAAAGTTAAGGCTTATGACTCTAATATTATGCGCCGACTTTCTGGGTAAAAGTAATGCATTTTCGGTTGTATTCGCAGCTCAATCAAACTACATATTATAGGCGCCGACTTATGTATATCTTTCTTTTTTTTTTTTAGTTCTAATATTCAATGAACAAGGAGATTTAAATTTTTTAAAAATTTTTTTTTTGTTTTTGTTTTTTCTTTATCTTAAAAAGTGAACGAAAAAAATGAGTTCTTTGTACAGTAGTTTTCATTTATAACGAACTCGGTGCAATTTTAATTATACTAAACTTTACACTTTTTGCTAAAGAATTAAATTTTACCTAAAAATGTAAGTTTTTTATTACATTGATATTTCTTTTATTTAAACTTATTATATCTAATTATGTTGCTTGGCAATTAATTAAGTCTTTTTTATTTACCTTTGAATATAAAAAAAATCCTAATAACGTATTAAAAATACAAAAAAAATTTCATTAGAAGAAAAAGCACTATACATAGGCTTGAGGCTGACACATCAAATAAAATTTTAGCAAATGAGTTCGAAGTGTCCATTCTAGAATCAGCACATTCTACAATGTTCAAGTTTTATACTAATTTTTCAAAATTCACAGCATTCTTTTAAAACGACATTCGTTTATTACGACGAATATTTTCCGTCCCATCATGGTCGTTATAACCGAAAAGTACTGTACTTTGTTTCGTTTGCTTAAAAATTTTTTTTTTTTTAAATCGTATATTGTTGTTGGTTTTTGTTAAGTTTTTTTTAAAATACGAAACCGACTTCTGATAAATAATATTTCTTAAGAAAAATGATTTGTTACTTATGAATCAACCAAATTCAGCGTGTACGGCATTCAGTTTCTGTCAAAAAATTTTGAAATAAGTTGTTATGTAAATAAATTTACATGAAAGCATACGCGACGTACTGTACCTCGGAGTTTTAAAATTTAAAAATTGACAAAAGCGTATAAAAATATTGTAATTGTTTTTTCTTATGTTGCTACGATTAAATTTTAAAAATAAAATATTTTAAAACAATATTTTTTTAAAATAATTTTTTTTAAAACATATGTATATTCAAAATAATTGAAATATGTTTGCAAAAAATTAAAAATGAAAAATCTTTCTTAAAAAAATAATTTGCAATTTAAATGATTTGTTCCTTTGGGCCTAACCAAAATCAACGCTTATGGTGTTTTAAATTAGTAGTTAAGTACATGATATTACATGAGAATAACTTACTGTACCTCGAATTTTTAAAATTTAAACATTGACAAAGCATATAAAAAAGTTATTGTTTTTTCTTATGTTGTTATTGTTCTAAAAATAAAATATTTTAAAATAATATTGTTTTTAAAAATACCTACCTATATTTTTTTAAAAAATACTTTACATAAATTCAAAATAATTGAAATACCTATAGTATGTTTGCAGAAACAAAAAAATAACATTTCTGAAGAAAAATTATGTGTTCTTTACAGATCAACTAGAATAAACGCGTACGGCATGCAGTTTCTGTCAAAAAAATTTGAAATAAGTAGGTATGTTGTGTACTGTACTTCGGAATTTAAAATTTTAAAATTTGACAAAGCGCATAATAATATTGTAATTGGTTTTTCTGATGTTGCTACGATTTAGATTTCAAAATAAAATATTTTAAAATAATATTTTTTTTTTAAAAAAACATACATTCAAAATAATTGAAAATACCTATAATATGTTCGCAAAAAAAAACTAAAAAATAATCTTAAACTTAAATAAAAGTTGACGTATAATTTCTGTCAAAAAATTTACAAATAAATAGGTACATGAATTTTCATGAGAGCAACCAAAATACGCGTAACGCGATGTACTGTAATCGGATTTTTAAACTTTACAAATTGACAAATGGTTTTTGGTTTTTCTTATATTTCTAAGATTATGTTTTAAAAAATATCTTATATTGAAAAAAATTCAAAATATACCTATTATATGAAATTAATAAAATTTTTTGTTGTAAATTAAAACATTCAAATAAATATTTTTGTGTGTACGCGCGTATCAATTTACGGATATATAGATAGACATATTGACGTAATGCCGTATACAAATTGTACGTCGTATGCTTTAATTTAGATAAAATAAATATTTAATTATCTACTCCTTTCATCTACTATTTTTCATGAGGCGGTGTGGTGTAGCTGTAAAAAGAGTAGTTCACTCCTATACAAATAGGTATAATATAAAGTAAAGTAAAGAATTCAGAACCATTTTTTGTATATGTACATACATTTGTAGTAAAAATTTCAGATTTTATTATTGAAATGTGGTGCTTATTTGCCAATGTAGCTACTAAATTTAAAAATGGAATAAGGGGAGGAAAAAATCATCAATATAGATATGTTATAAATCTTAAAATTGTGATTTTAAAAAAAATCTCGACTTTTGTCAACTTAACAATTATTTTGTATTTTGGCAGCTTCAATATAATATAATACTAAGTACTTAACTTATTTACTTATGAATTATGATAGGTATGTTAAATTTTGTTGTACATATTATGCTATATGAATAAGCTTTTTAATTAGGATACATAATACATCATCATCAAATTTTCAGAACATTATATATTAGAACACTATTTATATTTAGAATGTAAATCGCTTTTTTTGTGTAATAACTGTGCAAAATTATACTCTCTTTTAAGCGCGTTAAGCTACAGGAATAAAATTCAAAAATACTTAAAAACGTTTTTATAATTGAAAAAGTTATAAATTTTTTTTTTATAAGGAAATTTCAAACGAAAGAACTGTTGCCATCAATTTTAGTATGCATAGGAAAAAAAAAATAAGTTTCGTATAATATTAGTCTAATATAAATTATACAAAACGGATTTTTTATGTAAATTTAAAAGCACAAAGAGCTCGAATTTCGAGCACAGGGCGTTACTAGTTTTACATTAACTGACTTGATTCGTGAACGCAACCTTTGTTTCATGGTTATTCTAACGGTGTTTTTAAATGTCAGATTATAATTCGTTCTTTTTAAACTCAATAAAGTTGAGATTTCTTCTCAGCTCTTGTACTGGATTCGAGTATTTGATTTTTTATAAACTTCATATACTTTTCACTTAAACTCTAAATAATAGATTAAAAATTTTAAATTATTAATCCCATTCTTTAAAAATTGACGAAACTTGCAACTAAGTAAGGTAAAAAAACAACTCACAAAAATGGTTTTCAGTTTTTTTGTAAAATATTTTTCTATGATTTTATCCATTAAATTTTAAAATTAATAAATACAATATGGTTTCCTTGTTTTCTGTAATTTTTGGAATTAAAAAAACTCCAAATGTCAAATGTCAAAATGTCAAAACGAAATGTAGTATACAAAAATTAAGTGGTACATACACAAAATATATTGCTAATGACGATATAACATCCAATATAAAATAGGCTTTTTGTCGTATTTAAGTTTTTAAGGCTATGGACAGTGTGACACAACATTTTAATACGACACTTCGTGAATATCCATGTTATAAATTTCTAAAAAAATATTTATATATAATATATATATATTTTTTTAAGAAAAGATATTTTTATGCTATGGCATTTTAAATGTCAAATGTGCACTGCATTATACACATTGAAAATTTGCTACTTGACTTTTAATAAAGCGTCCAAATTATGCGACAAAATTTTTAAATATTTTTTTACAGTTCAAACAATTTTTCAATAGAACTTTAATGTATACAAACAATAATCTACTAATTTTCAGAATTATGTAATCATATAGAAGAATTTTTAAATATTTTATTTAATGTGACAAAAGTTCACATTCTGCATTGAAACTGTAATATTATTTTATTTTTATTTAAATTAAAATTTTATAAAATAAATAAAATAAACTATTATATAAATATTATCTAACAGTTATAACATTATAAAATTTTTCTGATCTCTTAACTTGCGATTTGTTGTTACACGTTTTTTAAGTCATTGTAACTTATATTAAGATTTTTTTGCCTATTCTATTTGATTATTACATCATATTAATCGCCGAGGCATTAGTATTTAAAAGAGCGTGTGTTTCATACTTTTTTGTCGTTACAGTTGAGTATATTTTATTTTTTAAGATACGTATGACGTTTAAAAGTATTAAATTATCTTACGTGAAAACTTTATATACTTTAGTTTTGAATTTTTTTTTTTCCTTTATGAATTTTCTTTTTTCGAAAATTAACCGGGCATATCGGATAGTTTTTCCGAAATGCTTATTCATTTTAAAAATTATGTTGCAAAAGAGCATCTTGTTAAAAAATTATTTATATCAATGTTTATATAGATCTGTTTTTAAGTAGATGTGTGTGTGTGTAATATAAAGTGTTGTAATCATTTCGGCTCTACTACTGAATTCTTTTTAAATAAATTTATAATTTTCTTTTATTTTCCATTTACCTACTGAAAATGTCAGTAAAACCCAGTATTTTTCATTAGTATATTACATATATCTGGTATATATATATATATTTATATATAATATATATATATGTGTTAATATTGTTTATTAATATGAATTTTTTGTACCAGTTATAACTAAATTAAAAAATTATAGTTAAAAAAAATATTTGATTTATTTGGAATGATTAAAAATCAAGGAAATAACCAGATTTATCCAGAAGTTTATTTATTTGATATTATTTTGCAAATTTATTTTATTTTATAATTGTTTAGTATTTTTTAGGCGTTATATTTTTAATTAGTATATGACAAAATGAATTTAAAAGCAGGTTTAAAATGAATGTAATAAAAAAATAACGGTAGAATAAGTTATGCTTTAGTTCATTTTACCTTTTTTTTTTTTCATCTAGCTATCTGTGTTCGTTCCACGGATTCTAAAATTTTCAATAGTATAGGAGCCGTCTTTAAATCCAGCTTTAAAATCCAGTTGTTGAGTTTTATGACCCAAGTGTGCGAAAAATTTAGTTAAACTTGTCGAAGAAGTCCATACAATTTATATTTTCTTTTAAACATATAACGCAGAGTCTAATAAGTTGTGTATTTGAAATTTTACAAACTAAATTAAATGGATGATGTACATCTCTCTCTCTCTTCGATGCCTATCCACTACTGGATGTTATCGGTCATATGATTTGAAAGTTGAGTTAAAATCTAGATAAAATGCTTCTGTATTCATTTCGATCCATCGCTATGTGTACCAAATCACCAATATTTGATATACCTGTCCAGTTCCTGATGTTGCGTAACCACGACATTTGTTTTCAAATGATGTACATAATATGATGTTTTTATTAAGTTTTTTTGGGCATTCTAGCTTTGACACTACTTTACTAGTATGCTCTACACTCTGCTATTTTTATAACTGCTTTCTTATCTACAGTTATTCCTGGAGCCACTTGTTAATGGGCGGGCAAAAAATAAATTGAATCCTAAAACAATACTTCGATGAGCGACAATATTCAAATTGTCAGTTTCCACAACATAGAAAATATTTTTGTGCATTATTGCAAATACGATTTCAATTAATTTTATTTTGGTACTGGCAAACTTTAACAAGCTTGAAGAAAGATGTTAGAAGGCTGCTTCATGACGACGATTATGCCTGAAACGTTTTGTTAATTTTGGTCTGGCGCCTTTTGTTTGAACGGTAAAGAAAATATCTAAAAGTACATATTATAAACAAACTTATGCTTTAAATGTAAGATTTAAACTTATTTTACTTACCTTATACAGTGTTCCTCAAGGCTAGAGATTAAAGTAATACCAACGAATTCAAACTCAGTAATTTAGCGGTTACATTTTATAAAATTACTTTAAAATTATATTTTATTAAATATAATTCATTATTACTAGTATTCTACTAGTAATTGTAAAGATTTAAAAAAAATATAAATTTTAATTTGATGGCGCTAAAAATGTGCAACATCATTGGTTACAAGCTCATAAAATATTATCATGCCTTAAAGCAAATATTAAAATATAGATTTGTGTTTTTTTTTAAATTAAATATATGAAGTAGAAAATAAACTGATATTATTAAAAACTTTTAGTAGAAATAAAAAATTAAATATGTTTTTTGTTTTTTTTTAGTAAAAAAAAATTACTAAAGAATAAATGGAAATGTTGTACGAGATCAATTTATTGTTTTGTAAAAAAATGGGTCATGTACAGCATATTAAAATAAAAATGTTAATCCAGATTTAAATGGAAATATTCCTATGATTTAATAATGTATTAATTAAAAAATCATATTTATAAATATTAAATAATGGGCTATAAGTTGTTTGAATAAAAAATTTAGTGGAGAAAATAAAGGAAAGCAGATGAAATGGAAAAAACTAACGGGGAAAGGACCCCCCAGAAAAAATTACGAAAATCTAAAATGATGTTGGATTAATGAAAATATATATTAAATATTAAACACAGGTTTTAATCTCTGATTTTTAAATCCTGTTTTGTTAAATATTTTTTTATAAAAATTTAAATCTCTGTTTTTTTTTATGGAAATACAGGATAAATACAGAATTAAATAGCTACACGATTTTCGTATTAAAAATTTACTAATTATATAAAATATATTTCTTCAGTCGCATCAATTTTAATTGTTAAATATATTCCTCGCAAGAGAACTGTTAAATCATACTTTTTACCTGTTAAAAGTCTTATCTTCACTATACAAGGTGTCTGAAACTTGGAGATCATGAAGAGCTGAAATGATAGAGCAGTTCATAATCAACCAAAAAATTTTTCTGGAGGGGTGGGAGTTCTATTTCTAATAAAAACAATATCGAGGGCGATCCCGCTGAATGAGTTTCCTTGGTGACCACTGAGTTTCGGACGACCTGTATATAGAAGAAAATATGATTCTCATTGGAGATGAAATTGGTATCTCAGGATACAGGTTAGAACAAAAATTGAGATAGAAGTTTACTACGTCAATTAGTGCGATAATTTAGTATTTTTGGAAAGTGCAAGTGCTATAGTATTTAGTTCTAGTTTTATAAATTCAGAAACGCTACTAGTTCTTCAAATATAATTATTTAATTGAAACTGAGACATGTACACAACAATGATTATTTAGCAGTATATTGACCCGGGCCTCCATATATTTCTTCAAATTCAAAACAAAAATAAAAAAATACCAAAATTTATCATTAAAAATTCAAAATTATACCCAAATTATTCAATTTGATATTAATAATATTTTACTGTCAAAAATTAATATCCGCTCTGAAACACAATGATAAAATTATATCCACTTTAACGACAATCTGTCATATACAGCATTTATATTTACTTTTTATATAAAAAGGATAAATAGAATTAAAATATATAAATATAATAAATATTATTAAATAAAATTAAATATAATGTTAATGTTATAATTTAACATCCGGTGTATAATTTAATAGAGTGTTAAATGATCACTTCCAATAACTTGTAAAATAGTTGTCAATTATCATTGTCTACTGGTGCAATTACGATTTGTGTCTGCGTTGTGCGAAATTTTACTGTCAATTCATATTTTTTAAATGAATATTGAGCGCACTATTTTCTTTTGTTTTTTATTTTTAAATTGAATTGAACTAAAAAAAAAAATTATAAAAAAAATACAAACATGGTATAAAATGAGAAAAAAATTGTATTAATGACACTGATGAAGTTCAACATTTGTTTCATTTGTTTTTTCAACTTTTTTTTTTTTCTTTTCTTATTGAATTCAAGTTCAAAAGTATGAATATTGATTTAAAAGAAGGTCATTATCAAACTGGGAAAGTACTAATGAAATATTATAAGAAGAAGTTGAGAAAAAGAGAAAGAAACAGTGGTATATATAGATGTAAAATAAAGTAAAATAAAATATAAACTAAAGAAATGAATTCAATTGATTGTTAGTTTAAATTTTATTGGGTTTGTTAATGAGTTAAGTGAAATGACTTGTAATTGAAAGAATGAAAATCTGGGGAAAATTATTGTTGAATATAAATTTTTAATTTTTGATCTTCTATTGTCTTTATGAGTTTGTCTTATTTCATTGACACGACCGTTATTGTATTGTTGACATTTAAAGAATAATTTGAGGTTATAAAACGTTTGTTTTAATGACGGCACAATTTTTATAATTTTGATCTAGATCTTTGATATTTATTAATGTGATATAAAACAGAGTAAGCTAGTAGGATATTTTTTTTTTGCGATTTATGATTTAATTTAATTGTCAATAATAATTATAAAATATATTTAAATATTTGAAGAAATCTTGAACTATATTATTTCATTATTTCTATAATAAATAGTAAAAAAAAAAATTAAACGCTGGTCATAAGAAATTATAAGGGTTAAAAAGTAAATGACAGCAAACTGGTTCAATTCAGTGTCAATTCATTTTAATTAACTTTATTATTAGTTTTATTTTGATTTTTTATTGTATTGACAGTAGCTCTGAATTATTACATTTGATTTATAAGGTCTGCGTTCCTGAGCATTCAAGTTATACTAAATCCTGTTATACCATGTCGGTGTATAGAACAACTGGAATGCTCTTACATAATTTAATAGAACACATGATACATAGGTGCATAAACAAATATAATTTTTAAAAAACTGACTGGTTATGAATTTTTTAAAAATTTAATGTATTTTCAGAACATTGAAGTTATTTGACGTTTATATCATTTTATTTAAGACATTAATGTCATTGTTATGTCAAATTTTGAATAATATAAGCTGGAAACTTTTAATCTTTAATGTAAAGCTGTAACAAGCTGTAACGTGTCAAAATTTAAAATTAGATATTTTAAACATCTGTAACTTGAATACCTGTCCAAATTTTTTTGAAGTAATATACAAAATTAAAGCTCTAATATAACATTTTACAACATATGTTAAAAGTTTTTATTAATTATTAATTGAATTGATCTTAATTAATTTATTTATTTATTTATTTATTACGTACAATTATAAATATTTGCTCGTAATTTTGGAACCCTTTGTGAAATAGACATTTGGACAAACTGATAGATATTTAATTATAAGTTATTTCTATATAATTTTTATATTATTCTCCATTTTATAAATTATTTATTTATTTTTAATTTGATCGTTAACCAAAACTTAGTACACAACATTCTGCAGTTTTGGAAATACATTTTTTTGAAAAAAAATTTAATTAATAAATTTAAAATCTTACAACTGTCATTACTTGGAAATGTCAGTCAAATTTAGATATATTTTAATCATAATGTTATATATTTTGACACCTTTTTTTATTACAATGGTAATATTATTGTCAAAATTTAATAAAAATAAATTCTCATAATCAAGAAACGCTTTATATTACTTAAAATTATAAACAGCATTTAAAATACCAAAAGTCCCCAAGCAAACGATTATTATTCATTTAATATTTATAACATGAGTACAAAATGCTTAAAAAAAAACATTTTTCCACATTATTATTTAATAATCAGTAATCAATTATGATACAGTAATCACTAATCATACAGTAATCACTAATCAGTAATCACTATATTATAAGAACCAATAATGTTTTTTTTTTTTAAAACCAGACAGATATTTTATCAAGAAAAAACAGACAATCAATTAAATTAAACAGAAACCATAGTATTAAAGAAAAAGTAATTACTATTCTGTGACACCTATTGGTGGTGGCGGCGTCAATTAGTTTTTTTTTCCACACTTTGCCTACAGAAAAATAAGCGGAAAAAATGTGACAAATAGAAATTTTTATTTTCTCACTTGTTTTTTTTTTTTATTTATTTTCAGAAAATTATAATGCCTATTCAATATTTTCTTAGTAATTTTATAAATTCAAAAAAAAAAAAAAAAATATATGTTTATGTTACGCGAATTGGGTGGTAAATGGATAATATTGTAAAATATGTACTTATAAATAATAATTCAGAATTATTTAGTATTAAAGGTCGTTCCAATTGGTTTCCCACAAATTATGATTATTGATTATTATTATTATTAAGGTTTTCAAAATTTGTTATTTAGAACTGCAATTTTAAACTGTAAATAATAAAATTTGAAAATAACATCTGACACTTAGATATGATTTTTAAAAAAAAATACGGCAAATCTGACATAAAATATATTTTTGACAACGGTAACAATGATAGCCACTCTAGAACAAAAACAGTTTTCATTGGCTGGATTTATTTCTAATGATCTGTGAGTTGAAAATTACTTGTGAAAAACCAAATTAATACGTTTCATGGTTTTTAACTAGCCTACTTTCAACTCACAGATCATTTCTGCAATTTTTTATGCAAAGGATTTTGTGAGTTGAAAGAATTTTTAAAAGCTGTCTGGGTAAAATGATCACTCTAGCTATACTGAGAAGTTCTACAGATAAAACAAGGAAGGACACGACTTCTAACTTGCGGTTAAAAATAAACTCTGTATCCAGAATTGTTTTGGGAACCCCTTTCAAAATTTATTCCATTCAAATTGAGATTTCTTTATGTGTACATTGGTTGCTATAATTTTTATTACGATGTTGTTGGCTCGCTATTGTTAGCATTTTCGGAATGATTTGATTTTTATAATTTCTTGAAAAAGAAGTTTAATATTTTTTTAAAAAATTCTATCAATATTTTGTGGAGCGATCTTACTTCATCAATTTTCAGTCTTACCTTTTTCTTACTACATAATTATGTATATATACATTAGAAATATTTAAACGTATATGTACTTAAGTATTGCTCTCTAGTTATTATGTGAATTTTTTCACACCTATAATCTATTACAGACTTGAGTCTGTGTATAAAATAAACATTCAAAAATAAAACTAAAATTATTATCACGTATTATTCTTTATTTTGTGATTAACATTTTTAAGTGAGTTCATATATTCTGTATTAAATTGGAAATAACTAGTGTCTCTGTATCTATATCATAGCAATAACACTAATTTAGATTCATAATAAAATAATAAAATAATTTTTTCTATACAAGATTAAAGATATATATATATATATATATATTGTTATATTTTGAAAAAAAAACCGTAAGTATAACTGTTTTAAATGTATAAATCCATCATTTAGTTTATTGAAAATTAGTGGCGTCAAAATGCACTAAAATTTGACAGGTAATGAAACACCATTTGACAGGTTGGGTATGTTATATAGAGCAGCTTAAAATTTTTACGTTTTATAAAATGACAATTATAATTATCAAATGTTTTTATGCAAGTAAATTTAAATAGAAATTATACAAAAAAATAATAATTAAAAATTGTCAAAATTTTGACAGCCCGTGGACCTACTCTATTGCAATACAATTATATCCTATCTACAATGAACGCCCTCGTTTCGCTCTCTACACATCTGTCAAACTAAGTTAAATGTATTGAATTATATTAAACTGTCTACAATAAACGCGGCCATTAAAAAAGTTATCTAACTTTTAATTATTTTACTTCATCTACGTAATCAAATGTCAAATAATTAAACGGTATAGTGTTAAAATAAAAAAAATAAATTTTCAGAATAAAAAATTAGTAAAATTATTAATTTTTTTTCTATTTAGGGTTAAATAATATAAAAATTAACTATTGAATATTTTTTAATTCATGAAATTTGTAAACAAAACAATGTCAAAAAACGCTGTCATGTACATTTCACTGTAGACACTTCTTTGTTGATTACGTAATGAGAGCGAAACGAAAGCGTCATTGTAGATAGGCTATTAAAGGTTCTTCGTAATAAAAAAAAGAGTTTGTTCTATTTAGTATTGATATCTAATGCAACTACGAAGGTCCTAAAACGCTTTTAAAAGATTTATATTAAATTTTGGGAAATTTAAGGAAAACATATGTTGTATTTAATATATATATGGTAGTAATTAAAAAAAATGCATATATAGGTTATATTTAAACATTTTTTAATTTATCTATTCAAATATCTATAAAATATATTTATTTATCTATTTATTTTTTTTTTTTAAATTATCCATTTTCATTATAATTATTTAATTTTTTATTTAACTTTAAATCGATTTACATTTTAATGATTCAATATAAAGTGCATATAAAATTTTCTTATAATTAACAAGAAAAACTATTTAGATTTTTTTTGGATTGTTTTTATGAATTCCGTCGTATACCAGACGGCTGTCATGTGAATTTTTTTTTTTTGTGCGAATAATTAGAAAGAAAAGTGTAGAATATAAAAATATAATTCCTAGAAGATACGTTATTTTTTTTAAATGATTAAAAGAAAAAAATAACTACAGTTTTTTCTCAAATTTCCGCTTTTTTATTTGCATAGAAATTTTTTATAAAAAATAAATGATACGAATACGGATTAATTTTAAAGTCTAAACGCCAATTAATATAAAAAGCATATAAATCTAAATAATAAGTTAAGGCGTCCATTAACTATAAATAAAAATACGATTTTTTTTTATTTTATTATGTGAATATTTAATGTACTTTAGTATAGTATTTAAAATAGTATTTCGAATTTAAAATATAAAAAAAATAACTTTATTAGTCTGTAGGATTAATATTAGTTATTAATTGATGGGTCGTTAATTAGTAATTTATTTTTATGGATTAGATCTAAAACAAAAAGTTGATAATGAAATGTCAAATATTTTTTACTTGTATATATTTGTACTTGTGGAAATCCGTCGGAGCAAAGCTTTTTTTCCCTATGTATTCTTTCATTGGTTTAACGGTATATGCAAAGTATACATATATTTGTGGATCTTTAGAAATATTAATATATTTTCGAAGGCTTTTTACTAATGATAACTTTAGTTCTAGGTAATACCACTAAAAATTTTTTGATTTATTTTTAAAACTCACAGAAGATTTTTGTAAAATTTCCTATAAGTTATAACAAAATAAAATTAAAATCAACCAAAGTTACATCAGGAGATTGTCTAAGCAATCTCAAGTTGCAAGCCCAATGATGCGTGCAATAGCATTTCTGCACAAAGCGGTCCAAATAACTCTCCAGAAACCGTTTTCGTTATATATAATTATGCAAGCTAGGAAAAAGGGAGAATAATTTCTAAAGGAAATATTGCATTTTATAAGTGAGTAGGAAAGTAGGATATAGAGAGGAACAAAATTTTATAATTTCTTTTAAAATTTTGAATATTGCAAAATGGAGAGTTTCTCTATCAGATGTGTGAATATAAATTGCATGGAAGAATATCCAAATTTTAACATTTGTTGTCCTTATAAATGATTTTTCAATATTAGAACCTAGCAGAATTAGTACTTAGTACTAATACTTGAACCATCTCTAGTGTTGCGTTGAAAATGCTTGAAGGCACGTAAATTATTGATTAAAGCTCTGTACCAAATAATTGATAATTCTCTAATATTTTAAGGTTTATAACGAGGAATGAAAGTAATCTGGACAGTGGGATCACCCATTAGGCAAGAGGTATAATTTTTTTTCAAAGTAATTGAGTGAACTTTGACGGGCGCTCATATTCACTTGTAACTTAGTTCGTGTGTAAATATTATTATTCAGCCCGTTAATAATCTTTATAATTTTTTAATAATTAATGATGCCTTGTTATTTAATATACAAAAATAAATATTAAAAAAAATTGCATGCAAAAGAACATAAAATTAAAGAAGAGCTTGAAATGCAATTTCATATTAAATTAATTTTTATTATTAGAAAAGAAATAAAAAAAATTATTAAATACCATGGGATTTTAAATAAATTACAATTTTATTTTCTAAAATAAAAATAGATTACATATACAACTATATGTGCAACATAGATTACAATAAATGCACTTTCTCAGATTTCTAATTAGATATGCCAATCATAAAATCTAATTCGTATAAAACCAGCCTATATATAATAAAAGATACATTTTTTAATCTATTCAGATTTTTGAATAGGTCTTGTACTATAATTAATGTCAAAACCATCAACTTTTAAAACAAAATAAAAAAATTTTTAATAGTATCTTTACTACAATTTAATATACTTTTTTTTCTATTTCAAGAATTATAAAAAAAATTTGATGAGACAATGAACAATTATACTTGTATATAGATATAAAAAATATCTTTAGATTTTTTATGAATGTTTTACGAAATTATTATGACCTGAGAAAAAAATTTTTTTTTTTTTCATATTTTCTAATTAAGAAAAAAAACCCTTCAAACCTTGGAAAAAAAAACCACAAAATTGAAAAACAAAACCTTTTTTTCAATTTTTTTAATATTATTGTGTTATTTCTTAAGAGGCATTCACATTTTAAAAAAATAGTCATGAATCTCTTGATACTAGAAAAACTTAAGTATTAATCCTAATTAAAATCTTTAAAGGCAAAATCTGCAAAAATCAAAATCCAAAAAGCATGTTTTTGTAACCAATATACAAAACGAAACTGTTGTAATTCAGAATCCCGTATAAGTGGTTTTGGTGATTTGACTCGTTTTTGTTTTTAAAAAAGGATCATGGAAAGCATCAAATGCCATTCATTTGCCAACTACCCATCCAATAATGTGCTTGTTCCTTTGGGTAGTGTGTGACTTTAATACACTAAAACCACAAAACTAAACTTTAGGATAGGGCCTTTGATATAAAAGTACAGTTTGGTTTTGAGGATGGGTAATGGAAAAGGAAATTTTAAGAATTGGGATTGGAATAATACATCAAGCAACATTATTTGGGGATATATTAAGGAGAAAGATGTTAATATTTTTTTTAATGTACACACACGAATTACCAACTTTAGGGAACACATTGGATGGAATATGGTTCTATAATCTCAAAATGCGTAAAACAAACGAATTTCCATAAACCGTGTTACGTCATCTTAACAATTCGACACAATAAGAATGAGCATTCGTTGAACTCATTCTATTTCATGTTGGAAAATTTTGAGCCGAGGTATTAATTGTTTTATTTCTAAGAACAACTGCTCGTCCCTATTAGATCTCTAAAACAGGTTATACTTAATAATTTTTGTACAGGCTGTGCGCCGATGACTGAGTGGAGTGAGCACTATGCGATCATTTATAAGACGAATAACTCTGTTTTGCACATTATCGGGATATTCCAGAGCCGATTGAGAAGCACCAGCTGAAATATGTGCTTTATATTTCATTTTTTGTCTAATATACGTTTTATAGATATTGCGATGATCAAGTGAAGAAAAGTAAATTTTAGAACGATACAAAATAAACCTTGGTGAGGTCTTTCGATTTTGGGAATTTCGAACCATCAAGTTATTAATAACAATTATAATTCCAAAATTTTGAAGATTAATTTGAAAATATAGCCGTATGGCCACTTAATAAAAGAAATTCAGATTATCCAATAAAATATTTAATAAAAAAAAGTTAATCAAGTTATTTCCCACCAGCTTATAATAATGGGGCTCTTCTATATATTCTAAACTATATTAATTTTTTCATTTGATATTAATAAGGAAATAAAATATAAAAAAAAAACTTGATTTTATTATTTGCACCGTACTCAATTTCTTACATAAATTTTTTAATTAAAAATTTATTTATAATTTCCTTTTATATTCACCATAGTATGGTGTATACTTGTATGTGTGGTAAATTAAATTTAAAATTTATGAATGAAAAATCATAGGTTTTTTTCTTATTTTATTAAAACTAATGGTTAATTAATGAAAATGAAATTATATATATATATATAATGCAATTAAAAATTTATATATGTAATTTGTATATATATAATACTAATATTAATAATAATAACAATAATAATAATAATTTTTTACTCATGTGCCTACAACTCATTTCGGTTCTTAAAAGTAATTTCAAAATCAACCAATTAAGTTGTTTCATACAATATGTTGACTTTGAAATAAGGTTAAAATCACAAGTTTATAACTTTTTATTAATTTAAAAAAAAAAAGGAAGAAAATTATGAAAATGGAATGAAAAATTATTTTCATATGTTTTTATTTTTTATTATTAATAAATGCTTATAATAAAAATGAATTATAAAATATAACATAACTTTTATTTTTTTTCTTCATTTGATTTTCATTTTGCTTGTATTTTTAATTCATAACCATATGGTAAAGAAGTATATAACAATTTTCATTATAAAAATCTGGATTAATAAATAGTTATGATGAATATATATATATATTTATATATAACTAACATTTTTGATCTTTAAACTAAATCCATTTATAAATTGCACTTTAATATTATATATTTTACTATTAAATTAAGTATGAGAATCTGTACGTTTTTATTAACAATACAAACTAACAATATTAGTTATATGTAAGATATTAACCAGTATTCTTAATAAAATGTAAAACTTTTAATAGTAAAATTGAGTACAGTATGTTTTAAAAATGAACGGACAACATTAGTTTATTTTATTTGGTTGTTCGTACAATTCAGTCATTCGTAATATTTCAAAATTCGATTAAGTTTGAGTAGAAGAACTTGTTAGTAAAGTTTTTTTTTGTCCATTAACACTCCGCAAGAGAGCACATAGGGCTTCAACTTCGTGAGTGTACATAGAGTTTCAACTTCGAGAGGGATCAGAGGTATTTCATCTCACATGGTTACCTCCTGCTAATTTTCAAATTCTCCATTTTTTTTCTTATTTTTTCCTGATAACCTAGTCGCCCAGGTAGTGTGAGACTCTAACTACACTAAAACAACCTCCTCCCGCAGCTAAAATAATGGAATAAGCACCCTAGCTGCTTGCGCAATATTATGACTGTAAAATATTTGAGTTTGTATTTGCTTATTTTATGCTATGGTGCATTTCTCATTGTTATTTGGACAACTGCTTTAGTCTTCTGCTTCATAGGGAGGATCACTTCAACTTCAAGACTAAGCAGTTTAGGTTTTTTAAAATTTTCCTTAGTCTGTGGCCTACTTCTCTTCTTGTTTTTCTTTGTCGTCTCAGTATGGGTTCCTTTCCTGTAAGCTTCTAAAGTTTTCCTTTACTTAAACCAACAGGCATTAGTGAGCACCCAGCTTCAAAAGTTTCCGTTTAAACCAGACTCATGTCATGAGTGAGCAACAGAATTTAGTAAGCAGCTATAGTTATTTGAACTGTTTTATCCAATGTCTGAGTCTTCTTCATATGAGGTTTTCTTATCTAAAAAATTATTCTAATTCGCCCTAGTAATTTCTAAGTAATCATAACAAATTTTAAATTACTTTTAATTCATCACACACTTATCTAACAACCTGTACTTTTTTGTTTGTTTGTTTTTATTTCATTTCATATCATTCATAAATATCTTACATATTTTTTGGCCCACTTTTAATTGAAAACAAGAAAAGTGCAAAAAAAAAAAAAACTAAAACTATAAGAAAAAAATTTTGAATTCTAGAATATGCGAATATTTTTATTAAAAAGGGGATCATAAAAAAAATAAAATTGAAAGAGAAATAATTTTTAAACTAGTTTAGAAAGAGACAGAAATACAGAAAAACCATATACATGTATATAAAAAATGTTTTGTAAATTATAGTCATTTGGTTACCCTATTATAGCAAATATAGTCTAATTATATGGATAAAAAATAGATTATTATCTTTAATTTTTAAATGTTACAAATTTTTGTAGAATTTGTGAAAGAAAGAAAGAAGAAAGAAAGAAAAAAAGAGATAAAGAATGTGTAACAGGTGTGTAATAAAAATATGATGTAGGAATTATTAGATTAAGAGAAAGAAAATCCTGATTTAGTTTTTAGTTATAATATTTTTGTAAATTAATTATTCACATGAATAATTGCCAAAATAATTTTTTATTTAATTTAAGTAGAAAAAAATCATATTCTGGCTGGCAACTATTTGTTTTTAATTAAAATGATTTTTTTTTTATTATAAGAGTTGGCAACTTCATTCAGTAATTTATTTCACACGATTTCCTTCTGTAGTTTTTATATTATCCCATATATGAGGCTTCTTTTGGCTTAATTCGTTTTTTATAGTGCGTCTTCTAGCGTTTTTTTAAACGTCCTCGTCTTCCAATTTGAATCTTGGGTTTAACTCCAAGGTCCTTCGGCTTATATTTTTGAAATTTTTGTTAGAGATTAATTATTTATTTTTTTGCCTCAGTATGAGTTCCTCTTCTGTAAGTCTTTATAGCACTTCGTTGCTTATTCCGATAGCCCAGAATAATCTGTATTCATGATGCTTAGACAGGGTATAGTTAATATCGGTCTAAAAAGTAATTTAATAATTAATAAAGAATTTTTTAAAAACACAAGAAGAGCGGCATTGAAATATCTCATAGCTTTGAAATCTAGTGGTTTTTTTTTAAATCTTTCCCACTCATATAAGCAGTATTAGTAATTTACCAAATTATTTAGCATATAAGCTTGAGATTTGTTAATCATTATTGTTAACAATTTTCTGATTAATTTACCTTATTTATTTTATAAGGTTATATGATCTGACTGAAGTTTGAATACAAGACTGTCCAATTCGATCTTTCTTTGCCTAATTCGATATATTTTGGACATTTTTATGTCCGTCTGACGATTCCTAAAAAAAAATTACAAAATTAATAAAATTTTGTTCTAGTTTATACAAAATTGAAATTATATTAAGAGAAATTTACTTTGATCTAATTAAAATGTCTTTTTTTAAATTTTATCTTAAAATCTATCTATATATGTTTCTAGAATATGTAGGCATTAAGTATAGGTATAATCAATAGTTAGGATTAGAAATTTTTCATTTTTTAATACATATATCTTTTAATTTACCATAATTATATTTCTATACAATAAGATAAATATAAATTAATTTTTTAAATATACATTTGATTTGTACATAAAATAAATCAAATATTTAAAATATAATGAAATTTTTTATATATGAATGTTAAACATGCAACAGGTGTAATCATATTTAATACCTTTAATCCTGTTATTTTTAATTGGTTGTAGTAGGGGAGCGTATGAAAGTATATTCTGTATAATTTATATATATAACTATAAAGTCGGTATTCTAAAAGAGAAATCTCTAAATTTAAGTGCAATGTGTTGGAGAAATTGTAGTTTTTTACTAATAAATTTATTTATAATTTTTAATGAAAATTAAACCAATTAGTTTTATTAATTTAATTTAAATATTTTTTATTATTAATAATAACATGTTTTAGATTATATAATATTATTAATCAGATATAGAATTTATTATATAAGTACAAATCGTCGTACAATAGTACAATTGTCATCAAACCTACAGAATGGTGAAGGAGGTTTTGAATAATTTATTTAAAGTTTTGTTTTTTTTCCTGTTACTTTACTAGGCAGCATAGGGTTTCCACTGGAAGTCTTCAATTTGTGTTTGTTTTCTCTTAGATTGTTTTCCAGGACAGATCGCATATCCTTGTTTCTTGTGCGCCTTCCATGTCATTCGGAGTCTACCTTTTGCTCTAGAGCTAACAAAGTGAAATCCTAGTTATGGGACTTTTGTCTTTTCTCAATGTGTTTCAGCCCCATTTTACCATTTTGAATTTTAAAAGATGCATCATACGGTATCTGTGAGTTGTAATTTCAAGTCAAAATTTCTTATTTATATTTTGTACCAGTTATATATGTTTAATGTACTGTTGAAATACATATATTACAAATAGGTTCAATAAAATATAATCTAATATATAAAGAAGAAAATTTGTTTGTTTATTTGTTTGTTTGTTTATTTGTTTGTTTGTTTGTTTGTTTGTCCAGGATTCACGTGAAAACCACTGGTCCGATTGTCACAAAATTTTAAAGGAATAATTCTGGGAGCCCGGGGGGTGACATAGGCTATGTCGCATTTTTATAAGTCAACAGGTTGCGGCTCCAGAGCCGTTTTAAGCTTTTTCGTTTTTTTGATGTCGAGTCGAAACGGTTTGACCGATTAACTTGAAATTTTGCACGAATGTTCTTCTTATTAAACGAAATTAATGGTATAAAGTTGGTTGGAATAAATTAACCCCTTTCGGCCCGGCGGGCTTCCAAAAAATTTTGTGTTTCCGATTTGTGTCCAATTTTACAGGGTGGTTTTGCAGTCAAAAAGATAGGCTGGCACAAATTTTTGTTGGGTTCGGTTAACCCGTTTGGGCACGAGGGCGCAATGAAGCTTTTTCAATGTTTTTGATGTCGAGCCGGAACAGTTTGACCGATTGACTTGAAATTTTGCACAAATCTTCCTCTTAGCAAACGGAATTAGTTGTATAAAGATGGTTCGAAAATATTAACCCATTTCGGCCCGGCGGGCTTCCAAAAAATTATTTGTTTCCGATTTGTGTCCAATTTTACAGAGTGGTTTTGCAGTCGAAAAGAAAGGCTGGCACAAATTTTTGTTGAGTTCGGTTAACCCGTTTGGACACGAGGGCGCAAAGAAGCTTTTTCAATGTTTTTGATTTCGAGTCAAAGTGGTTTGACCGATTGACTTGAAATTTTGCACAAATGTTCCTCTTAGCAACCGCAATTAGTTGTATAAATTTGGTTGGAATAATTTAACCCATTTCGACGTGGCGGGCTTCCAAAAAATTTTGTATTTCCGATTTGTGTCCAATTTTACAAGGTGGTTTCGCAGTCGACAATAGAGTCTGGCACAAATTTTTGTTGAGTTCGGTTAACCCGTTTGGGCATGAGGGCGCAAAGAACTTTTTCAATGTTTTTGATTTCGAGTCAAAACCGTTTGACAAATTGACTTGAAATTTTGCACAAATGTTCCTCTTAGCAACCGCAATTAGTTGTATAAATTTGGTTGGAATAATTATACCCATTTCGGCCTGGCGGACTTTCAAAAAATTTTGTGTTTTCAATTTGTGTCCAATTTTACAGGTTGATTTTGCAGTCTAAAGAGAGGCTGCAAAAAGTTTTAGTTAATTCGATTAACCCGTTTTCCACGACGACGCCATGAAGTTTTCTATAAATTTTATTTTCTTATACGATTAAAAGTATTTTATTGAAAATTTTGTACCAACATTTTAATTAAAACCCACATGGTTAATTTGGCTTTGACCTGTTTGTGCGTTTTGAACAAAGATTCAATGAAATTTTCAGTTTTCTTCAAATGAAATCTAAAAATCAAAAAATTCAATTTCTTATATATAATGCTTAAAAACATAGTATTTTAAAACAGTTTTTCCAAAAAATAAGCCTACATTTCTCTCATCAAATCATAAAAAAACGAGGAAGAGCGTATTACAACTTTCAGGTGAGTACTAAACAAAATATAAGTTGGAAAGCAAATTTTTAAATCTTTTCTAAACCATCGACTATATTTTATTCAAACGTTGGCAATTCAAGATAACTACTATTGACATAGTATAATGAAATGACATAATGGCAAACTTAGTATCCCCATTTGACCAATAGTCATTTTAATTCAGTTAACATTATTCGCCGGGAACCTAACATCCTCAACTCTATCGTCAAGGAGCACCAAATTCTCAAGAAGCACCATGTATAGAAAAACTAGAGATAATCGTTCAAACTGTTTTTTAAAGTTTTTGTTTCGCAATCGGTTAAAAGAACTCGACAAAACATTTTTTTAAGCATTCCCCTAATTCAAAGAAGTTGTACCTACTTTCAGAAATTGGACGTAATTTACTTACAAATTTTTTTTTGAACAATCGGCGGGTCGACAGGGGTTAACAACTTCCGAGTCTGTTAGTAGTATATACAAAATTTGAAATTAATCGGTTAAATCATTTCTAATATACATAACAAAGCAACGAAAAAACCTATAAAAAGCTGTTGGGCCACGATGGGTTAACGGAACTTCACAAATATTTTTTGTGGCTTCATTTATAAGCAAAGTAGTATTTCAAAAAATTGGCTGAAGCTTGCGTTTTGACAATTTGCAAGCTTCCGGGCAACGCCGGGTAAATCTGCTAGTAATATTTAAAAATGTATGTCAATCATAAAATTTTTCATGCCATTGGTGTGGTTTTAAAAAAAACATGTTGTGCGGTAGAAAAATATGTTTGTATAAAACTCTTTCGTTTTTAATTTTAAATAATTAATTATAATTATATTTATATTTTCATAATTTCATTGCTTTTCCAATGTTATTAAATAATTAAAATATTTTGTTTTTTATAATAAGGTTTCCTCTACTTCAGTAATGTAACAGTAATTTTAAAAACATTTTTAATAAATTCTAACATTTGTGGTTCTTCAACATATATTACAAAAATATTAAATAAATATTTTAGTGTCAGTTCTACTTTGTGAGGAAATTTTTCAGAAGCCACGATAATTATAAATTATATTCTTTAGTTTTAAACTTACAAAAAAAAACTAGGAAGAGCGTAGAATAAAATGTGTCAACTCTAGGTTAAACCGCATGAACGGTAAATATAAGCTTTAATATCCGGTTAATTACTTGTCCAAAAATTTCAAATGCACAACTTCAAGGGCTGTGAGTTGCATAAAATGTATAAAAGTTGTGTGGCAACTATTCGAACTTCTTACACTATACAAAAGCTATTTTGTGGAGAAGCTGGCTATTAATTATTACTCAGTTTCATTATACATATTTTTCACAAAAATTTGTATGGCAGCTACTCGAACCTGCTACACTAAATTTACTAAATTTTCCACAAACTTTGGCCATAAAACAAAGCACCTTTTGGCAAAATTTCATATACCCATCTACATTAAGTCTAGAATTATTTTGAAAAATATTCGAACCCGTTGAACAAATTGACTGGATTTCAATTGAGATAGACGGATGGACATACAGCTTGTTCGATTTACTTTTCGATTCTGATCCCATCCATAGCTTTTTTTTTTTTATATCTACCCCCTTTTTATATCCTGCATCAAAATCGGTATAGCAAACTTAGTATACTCTTTGTATGTTCATATACGATTATAAAAAAAATAGCATATGTGATTGCATTGACACTCGATGATGTCAACCAATTCCAAATAATTATTTTTTGTCAAAACAAATTCAAGAAAAACACGTAGAATAACTTTCAAATAAATTTAATGATGCAACAATGCAAGAATGTTGTCGAATGAGAATTCTAAAGAATCCTAATATAAATAACAATGAATCAGTTCCAAATAATATCGAATGTAATTAAAACTTTTAATAACAAATACTGTGTAACTATGTAACAGAGATTGTTTTAACTTGGTTTATGACTATAAATATCACATATTGGTTCAATGGGTGAATAGGTTTCAAATTGTGGTGTGGTAAAGAAATATTTTAAATATTTTAATAAATGGAAAGAAATTTATACAAGTATTTACAAATAATACAACATTTTTTTTTTTAATTGAGGATGAGGTGTAAATTATGCGTGATTTAATAATAATAACACAGTAAATTTTACTTTAAATGACTTTTTTACTTTACGATTAAGTTAACATTTTTACTTTAATTGAGGACATTTTTACTTAATACAGATTTAAACATTTTTAACTATCTGGAAACTAGAAATTAAGTTAACATTTTTACTTTAATTGAGGACATTTTTACTTAATACAGATTTAAACATTTTTAACTATCTGGAAAATATATTATATTAATACATATTTATATAAATGAAAAAAATTGACATATTTGACATTCATGTGTGATACTCTTAAGCTCGTGTTTTGAGATAATCGATTTACTTTTTGATTAATCAAAGTTTCTTGGGGTTTTCGGATGCCTTTACGAAATTTCGGGTAAATTCCTATTTATTTTATTAATTTTTTTATTTAAACAAAAATCTGGATATTTATTTCAAATACAAACTTTTGCATTTTGTATTTTGTATAGTTTTAGTTTTGATAGCTGTCAAAATTAATCCAGTTGTGTAGTATGAATGAAATTTTTCAGAACATGTTCACTTGTTGACAAGGAAAATTTTCATTGATTTTTCATAATAAATATATACAAAAATTCAAAATATAGTAAATTATAAATTAAGTTTAATTAGGAAGTCATAAAAAAATTTCAGAAAACCTAAGTATGAGTTGAACTTTTATTTTTTTTTTTAAGCTCTAAAAGAAACGTTTTAGATTTTCAATAGATGCAATTCTATTTTTATTTATATTGTAAAATTTTGTATTTGAGTTATATGGTATTTTATACCTTATATTTTTTAATTAAATTATTTGTTTATATTTTGTATTTGTTCATATTTTTATATTCATGTATTTTTATTAAAGATATATAATTATTAATTATTGATAAGCCATTAATTTGAGCCAAATGGCGAATGGTTTTTATGTCGATTAAAAACCAGAAAAGTTTTTTCACTTTCACTGGGATTCGAACCCGGCCTTTTCGCATGAATGATCGGCACTTTAAGCACTGTGTCAGCTGTGTCAAATTTAAATTAAGTTGAAATTTATAAATAAATTGCATAAAATATTATAACAAATAATAATTCGAAATATTATTAATATTTAATTATTCAAAAATATATAAAAAAATTAAATCTCACAATAATTAATTTAATTATTTTAATTAATCAATTTTTTTTTTATTTACAGGTGAGTTTCAACATAAAACAATAAAATTCAATATTTCACTATAAAGAGGTTTTATAATTTATTTATTAGTAAGATTATCAATATTACATAAAGTTTTAATTATTGTTATATATTTATATAATATTTTTAAATTAATTATTTAGGAGGAAAACAAAATGTAATGACATTTATTTAACTATACCTACTAATAAAAATAATTTAAACACTTATCTGATAATAGCTAGTTGGATAGTAATTCTGAGGTGCAAAATAGAGCAAAATTTTTTAGTACTACTATTTCTATAAAAATTGTAAATTAATAGTCATAATGAATCAAGAACTAACTAACTTTATGAATTACAGGGCATTACCATTAGAATACTTAAATATATTTTCAATATTCTGATTTGAATTCTATTTATTTTAGCAGGACATTCACTTTAAATTTGATATTTATTTCTATTTTAAGAAATATTTAACGACATTATAAATATGAAGATGACATTTTATGTATAAAAATATTATTTTCTTATAAGGTGTTTGTTTTTATATAAAATAGTTTTTATGTTATTAAAATTAAAATGAGATTTTTATTATATGATTTGATCTTTATGCATTATGCGTTGAGTAAAAAACCAGTCTATTGAACCTAAGTAAATTTAAAAAAATAGTATTTACAAATTTATAACTTAACTTTGAAATAATTTAAATAGCTTTTAATTAAATTCCGTCAGATTCGCTTAATTTAAAAATGTCAATCTTTATCTCTACAATGTACCAAAATAACGGAAACTCCAGAAACAAATCGGAAGTAATAGCGCCATCTATTATCCTAAACAAGAGTTTTTTTATATAAATTTATTAGTTAGATATGATCGGGGTTTGAACCCCAGACCTTCCGCATGAAAAGCGGCGTCTTTACCACTACGCCCTTGGTTAGATTTTATTAGGGACCTATTATTGAATAAATTTATGACAAGTAAGTTCGACATTCTAACATTTAGAATTTTATCACGAGTGGTCTACATGAAAATTTTGATGGGAGTACAACACTATGCTGAAAATACATACAATTTCATTATTATAATCGACATCTTCTACTCTTCTAGAAATTTATTTTAAGTGGAATTTAAATTTAACTATCTCTTAAAAAATTTGTAGAAAGTATTTCTTAAAAATATTCTATTTAAAACTATGTTAATCTATTGTTTGAGTTTCTCCTCACTAAAAATTTTTTAAATGGCTTTAATGGAATTAATAAACACTTGTTCATCTTGTTAATTATCAATGATTTCAAATAACTTGTACTTGTACCAGATAAATATCTAGAAGATGTAAAAACTTTTAAAAATCTGTAATAATTAATATTTACAAGAAATTTTTAAATCAAATAAAAACCACATATATTTATTTGCAAATTTGTCCAAATATACACCTATGGTAATAAAAATAATACATATTTTTTTTTTTGTATTTTATTTTGTGATATTTTATGAAATCTTGTTGGTTCGGATAATTCACAAATATTTTTATATTTGGACCTCACATGTTAAATATTAATTTATCGATCTAAAAACATTTTTCCAAAATAATAAAGCGAACAAGAAAATGATTTAAAACAATCCATTCTGCTTATACTAAAAAAAGTAACCAAAATAGAAAGTTCTATGGTCGATACGGATTGTAGAATAGGAGCACTAGAGGGCAGTACCAAAAACCTGCTTCGAAATCGAAAAGATGAATGAACTAAAAATTTTTTCATGGAATGCCAATGGACTGCTACAACACCAACAAGAGCTACAAGCAGTCCTTGACATAAATAATATAGATGTTTGTCTTATAGCAGAAACACACTTTAACAAACAAACGCATATTAATTTTCATGGTTATAAAGTTTATCATAGCATACATCCAGGTAACTCTGCTAGAGGAGGAAGTGCAGTAATTATAAAACAAAGTATACAACATTTTGAAGAAGCCAAATTTGAAACAGAAGAAATACAAGCTATGGCCGTAAACGTAAAATGCAAAAACTACTTTATTGTAGTAGCAAGTATATATTGTCCACCTAAGTACTCTCTGAAGAAACATCATTATTTGGATCTTTTTAAGAAACTAGGAAAAAAGTTTGTTATAGGAGGTGATTTTAATGCCAAAAATACACACTGGGGATCACGGCTAACAACAACCAAAGGCAGAGAATTATTCCAAGCAACAAGCGAATTTGGGTGTGAAACCATATCAACAGGAAAACCTACATATTGGCCTACAGATCCAAATAAAATACCTGATTTAATAGATTTTTTCATTATTAAAAACATTTCGAATAATTTCATACAGATAGAAGATAGGCAGGAAATGGACTCTGACCACTCACCAATTCTGCTAACTGTAAGTGAAAACGCTATTGAAAAGCAGAGCATTCCGATTCTCGCCAATAAATACACTGACTGGGAAAGCTTTAAAGTGTGTCTGGAAGAAAAAATACAACTAGCTGTACCGTTGCAATACAAAGAACAATTGGATGCGGAGGTGGAAAACTACATTAACGATATACAACTTACAGTGTGGGAAAATACTCCAGTAATTAAACAAAGAGTAAAAGAAAATAAATATCCAGCCGAAATCTTAGAACTAATTGCAATAAAACGCAGAGCAAGGAAAAAATGGCACCAAACTAGAGCTCCACAAGATAAAACTAGGCTGAATAATCTCACCCAACAACTAAGAAGAAGAATTAAGGAAGTGAAAAACAAATCGATAAATTTATATTTGGAAAAGCTAACAAATGATAAAAGTACTGATTACTCTCTTTGGAAGGCAGCTAAAAATCTGAAAAAACCTATTGCAGCTATTCCTCCAATTAGAAAACTGGACGGAAAGTGGGCGAGAGATAATAAAGAAAAAGCCAAATTATTTGCGGAACACCTAGAAAAGATATTTCAAGTAAACACTGGTGAAGAAGAGGAAGATCTAGATGCAGAACAAATTCAAGAGCAAGAGGAAATCGCATTAACAAATCCAGCTGAAGTGAAAAAAGAAATTAAAAACAACATTAAATCTAAAAAAGCTCCGGGATATGATTTAATAACCGGACAAATTCTGAAGCAGCTACCAGAGAAGGCAATAGTTAAAATAACAAATCTTATAAATGCTGCATTCAGGCTGAAATATGTGCCGAAATTGTGGAAAGTGGCCGAGGTCATTATGATACCCAAAGCAGGAAAACCACCAAATGAGATAACGTCTTATAGACCAATCTCATTGCTACCTATAATGTCAAAACTATTTGAAAAAATTTATTTGAGAAGACTAAAACCGATTATTGAAAGGAAGAATCTAATTCCGGACCACCAATTCGGCTTTAGAGAAAAACATGCAACAATAGACCAGGTACACAGAATAACAAACACTATTGAAAAAGCTTTAGAGGAGAAGAAAGTCTGTTCAGCAATCTTTTTGGATGTGACTCAGGCATTCGATAAGGTGTGGCACAAGGGATTGAATTGTAAACTGAGAACAATCCTTCCAAAAGAGCATTCGGAAATGATAGAAAGCTATCTATCAGACAGATACTTCTACATAAAACAAGAAGGAGAATATTCCGATCTTAAAGAAATCGGTGCTGGAGTTCCTCAAGGAAGTGTACTCGGTCCAATACTGTATCTGTTGTATACTTGTGATTTTCCTGCACTTGAAAATAATATAATTGCGACGTTTGCTGATGATACAGCGGTTTTGGCTGTCGGAGAAAATAATGAAGAATCTACAGAAAAACTGCAGAGAGCTATGACAAGAATCCAAAATTATACTAAAAGGTGGAGGCTAAAATTAAATGAAGGTAAGTCAATTCATGTGGATTTCACAAATAAAAAAATTGACCATAAACCAGTATATATAAATGGTCAAGAAATACCTTATTCAAATACTGCCAAATATCTTGGTATGACATTAGATGCGAAGCTTCGCTGGAAAGCCCACATCAAAAACAAGAAGGAAGAGTTACAAATCCGTTATAGAAAAATGTACTGGCTCATAGGTAAGCATTCTACCTTGACAATACAAAACAAACTTCTGCTCTATAAACAAATATTAAAACCAGTATGGTCATATGGCATCCAGCTATGGGGATGCAGCAAAAAGAGTAATAGAGATGTTATTCAGAGGTTCCAGAATAAAGTTCTAAGAAATATTGTGAACGCGCCCTGGTTCATCAGAAACTATGACCTACATAGAGATATGCAAATAGAATTTGTAGATAAAGAAATCCAAAATTTTGCAAGAAGTCACGAAAAAAGACTCCAAAACCATGTAAATGTCGAGGTAGTCCAGCTTCTGGATAATACAAATATAGCCAGACGACTCAAAAGAGTAAAGCCTTTTGAGTTAGTGTAGCTATAATAAGAGAAAGAAACAGTTAGATAGACATCGCTGGATGGAATCTACATTTAAAACTAAAATAAAGCCAGAAGAAAAATTGCTCATTAGCCCTATCGGACTAGATCGCAATAGAGGAAAGGTGTGGTTTAGTGGGTAAGAATCCCACACGCAATGTCAAGCTACGGGGCTCATTGTGTCTTTTGAAGATTCCATTCCAACCTACGTAAAAATAAAAAAAAAAAAAAAAAAAAAAAATAATAAAGGTTTTTTTTTTGTATGGCGACGCAGCTTTTTGCGATAAACTCAAAAACTTAGATTAGGTCGTTTTCTGATCATTTTAGCAGAGATTTCTAAAACAAACCAATTTTGGCTCCTGATATTTTGTTTTTTGATATTAAAGTATCAATTAAAATTTATGACCCACTCTTACCAAAGAATAGAGTTGAATATCATTTTTTAAGAACAATCGAAAAGATCAGCGATTTGTGACACCTACTTGTGCTGATAATTGATAATTCCTCTTTTTATCGTGCAAATGTATTTAGTCGTGCAAATATATATAGTCGTGCCAATTTCAATGTTTAGAATATGTATTTAATTAAAATGAAGAATAAGAAAGGCTTTTTATAAGTTTAAAATTATATTGAAAACGAGAAAGAGAGTAGAGCAGATTAAATGAACTGCAAGATATTTGCACGACTTACTTTGCTGAACTACTTTTAATTTGATTTAAAATACACAATTTATTACACGCTGAGTTCTGTATAAATGAAATTATAAGTTGTGTAGCAGCTATTGAAACCTCTTGCTCTATACCTCTTGAACTATAAATTGGACTGATTTTGGCCAAAAAACTAATTAATTTTGACAACATTTCAGATACACAGCTTCTTCAGAAATTAAGTTATACTCATATTAAAAAATAAACTGTTTTCGTATTAAAACGAGTTTGTGAAAATTTCAAGCTACGACAGACGACTGGATACAAATATAGCTATAACCCAATTTTTTAATTCGGATCTGATCTATACTCTTGAGTTTACATCACAAGGGGGCAAACTTAATATACTCTTAGAAATATGTTTGCACGAATACAAAAATATGATCGAATGATAATGATCTTTTGTACCTTATCTTTATGACCACAACTGTGTATGTGATAATGAAAATATATAAATTTTTAACATTGTTCTAAATTTTGTTTGCACTCTTTTGTTAATATTAAAGAGCGCTCACTTTTTAAATACATAATACAAATATTTAATTTAGGTAAATAAATTTTTTTTTTCAATTTTAAAAAATGTCTTATTTTGAATTTTGCATAAAAATTCCAACTCTAACGCGACCATAGCGTTTAGTTTTATTTTCTGATATTCAATCATTATTTAGTTTCAATTCTTCTGATTTTTATTTGATTTGTCACATATTAAATTTCGCATATTCATAAATGGAAAGGAACTGATTACGAAAAAAAAAATTTGTATTTATTTAAAAAAAAGAAAGTTTAGAATAAAAAAAAATTAAGATGTTGTCTTTTGTTGTCTTCTTTGGCCATTTTCATTGTGTCAACAAAATTTAAATGAAAAAAATAAAATGATGTTAGAGAGTTAATTCGTTTCGGCTTTAAGATTTAATGCATTTAATCTTGTTGTTTCCAACTTTAAAAAAGTCCTTCTAAAAGATGAAGAGGTTTTTTTTTGCAAACCTTTTTTATTTTTTTTTTATTACTCATAAAAATTGTTTCTAAATAATGCCATTTATTTTTTGTTGTTTGTTTTTTGTGGAATTTACATTAATTTTTATTTAATTTTATGTTTATTTTATGAAGTCGACATTATTAAATATATATACATTTTGTATATATATATATATATATTATATATAAGAAAATATAATATAATATAAGAGATAATATAACATATGCATATGCATTACTTGTGTACATAATATGAATGTTAATATATATGTATATTTTATTATATATATATTATATACATATATATATAAATACCTATATTCACTTTATAATTTTTGTTTTAAGTGATGATGCTCTTATTTGCCGCTTATGATGCTCTCATGAGTTGACCACGAAAATTTTATTTAATTTTTTTCTTATTATTTTTTTTTTTGTTTTTCTTGTGTTTGTTTATTTTTTGCTGTGATATTTGTTTTTATTTTTAAATAAGTCACAATTTCTTAAACTTTTGGAAAATTCATTCAATTTATGCAAATTGGTAGTGTTCATCGAATATTAAAATATTTTTAAATCAAATTTTGCCAAGTAAAAAGAATACTCCGTTGTATTTTTGAGTGATTGAATGTATAATTTTTTTCCAAATATTGAATTGCACATATATATTGGGGTCCTTGATTATAACCTTAGGGAAAATTTTGAAAAAATCGATTATTTGTTATGATTTTTATAATAAAAAGTAAAATCATAAATAATTGGGGGGAAAAATGGGGAATTAAATAAAAACAAACTATATTACATGAAGTTTTTGCTAAAGTTTTTTATATTGTTTCTAAAATGTCAAACCAAACTCAAGTAATTTTAGTTATTTCTAATTATCTTATTTTTTATAACCTCACAATTTTATTAATTAATTAATTGTGTTTTGTTTTTATATACATACTTTTATATTAACTTGCCTGTGTCTATGGGCTTATTTTTCATTCTGTATGTTAGTGATACATTAATATTGGAAATCTGACCATAAATTCATAAGAATTGTATGTTTCATGTTAATTGATCATACCTTTTTCCTGGTATGAATTTTTGATTTTGACAGCTGTCAAAACTGAAACCAGTTGTGTAATATGAAATCAATTTTAAAAATCTATTGTGTTAAAACAACTTCAATAATCGATATTTCAGGGTTGAAATAAAATTAAACTTAAGAACAAAATTAATTTAACTTACAATATTTACTTTATATCGCAATATTAAACGTTTGTAAAATAATTCCAATTAAAGATTAATCAAAGACGAAATAAAGACTATAAAACTGAAAGTGTAAACACATGAGATCTTGGCAACTTATTTGAAAATTTTGAAATTATCAAATGTGTATTCAATAAGTTCTTAACAGCGGTACCAAGTGCCAAATAAAGATCTTTTTCAAGTTTTATGCAACAACTTTCCTTTTTAAAAACTTTTCAAACTTCATTCAACTTTATTTAAGTGTACAGAACAATACAAATTTCTTAGAAATAAATAATTATTGAAAATTATTCTAAAGAAAATAAAGAATTTTACTTATTGGTAAAAGTTATATTTATTCTAGATATGTATCTTTACATAATATTTACAAAAAAAAAACCAGAGAATTTTGTATAATTACCAAATTAAAAAAGAATTGAATAACTATATCGTGACCGGATATGTATACTTTAAAATTACTTTTGTTGGTTGTATTTTTTAATTTTATTTAAAGAAAAACATGCATTAAAGCAGGAATAAAATCAATTTAAGATTATTTGGTTTTATCTTGAAAAATAAAATTAAATAATGACAGCACCAACAAACGCAATGTTTTTTGTTAAATCTTCAATACTTGTTTTTTTGTAAATATGTAGTATTAGAAAAGTTATATGACAATTGTAAAATTTTTAAAATTCTTATTTTTATTCTAAAACATATCTAAGATGGCTTTAATTTGATCTGGTGTTAGCTTATTTATTCTCAATGAACTTTAAAAACCATCTACGAGTATTAGAACTGTGCGAAGTTCCTTTAGGTAGTGTTCGATTTTAACATACTAAAACCACACACTTTTTGAACCAAACTTTAAGGTGATCTGTGACACAAATGTACTGTGTGGTTTAGACAATAAGGATGTGGGAAAACGCTTTTTAGAAATCGGGTTTGCTTAATTTAGGATCATAGGATTTTTTGGGATGAGGAAAATTGGATGGGATATTTTAAGAAGAAATATGTTAATGTTCTGCACAATTGATGGAATATGGTTCCATATGCAAGATGGGCGTATGATAAATGAATTCCCATAAGCCGTGTTGCGCCACATTGATAGTTCAAATGTATAGTGATAAGCATCGGTTGCCTACCTTGTTTGCCGTTGGAAATCTTTAAAAGGAAGCAATATTTGATTAATTTACACCAATGCCCACTTCATAGATGACCTTTATCCTACGGTTAGATAATGAAAAACCCGATTAGATAACGATTATATAACTCTTTAATTACATGTTTCCCAGCTGGGATTTAGTTAAAAATTTCTCCGCTCGTTAGCGACTGTTATTCTTGTTACGACCGTTATGAAACGTTATGCTTTCACAAGGAACTAAATTGAAGAATTACAAAATAGACAATTATCACTTGCAAATTCAATTTAAATTATAAATAACTATACCAATAACGTAATAAAAGCAAGTCAAGGTTTTTTTTTTTAGTTTAATTTTCTGAACGCAAAAATCTCAAATCTCCATAAAATATTTCAAGTAATTTTTAGTAAAAAAAATTGAAAATTATTAAAACGCTTTCTATTAGATAAATTAAACCTAATAAATAATAATAATGATCTACTTAAACATTTCTAAATTTTTAGTATAAAACAAACTCTTCAAATTAATAATAAATTAAATTAATAAATTATTATGCCCATAATATTAATTTAGTATAAATTTCACACCACAATTCCACCTTTATATCTATCTTCCGTATGTAATCGTATATCATATTTTAGTTACAAATTACAATTACAGTACCTTGATCTTAATTACAAATTGAGAAACCCTGGAATATGACAAAAAAAAAAGACTTTTTGTATTAATGTTAAAGAGTTCACAAAATATTTAATCTTAAAAAAATTATCAAATTGTACCATAAAATATAAAAGGTGCAATAAGAGAAAAAGAGAAAGATAGATACAAAAAAAAAAAAACAAAAACATAAATTTTCGAAGGAAACGAAAAAAAAATAAAAGCAAAAACAAAAATAAAAGCAAAAAAAAGTACAAATCAGTGATCTGTAAAGTGTTTGTATGTTTATTTTATTTTTTTTTTAAATATTGTTGTTATTACAGTGGTCACTAGATTGTCGTCATAATAATCGCGCGCTATATAGTTACATTATCGTTGTTCGTCGCAAGTTAAATATACTTATAGACATCTATAAGTATAGTTTATATTAAAATAAATTTTGTTTTTTTTTTTTTTGTTTTTTTTTTTGAATCTTTGTTTTAAAAATTTCTGTTAATTCAGTTTTGACTCCTCCAGATTTTGATTTTGTGCGGTTTTTGCTCGTGTTGGTTTTTTTTTTGTTAATTTCAAATATAGATGGAAGATGTTTGTTTTTTTTTTTATTTTTTTGAAACATCCACCTTAGATGAGAGTTTTGAACTTTTTGTTTTTTTTTTTTTAATATTCAATTGGAATTGAATGTGCGAGATTTATAAGTTAGGGTGAAACGGATACTCTTTATACTTAATGCGTTATCCGTTGGATTTTTTTGTACTGTTTTTTTTGTTTTTTTTTTTTTTTGGAATGTGCATCCATAAAATACAGCATAGGTATATAAAAAACAAGAATCTTTAAATGTATGGAGATATGGATATGTAATATTTATTTGGAAGGAAGAAATTAAAAAAAAAAAAAAAGCAAGTAATAAAAAAAGATGAGATGGCCAATGACCATCTTAAAGCAAATATTTTTTGTCCGTCTACCTTTGTTTGTTTTTTTTTTTTGTTAATACTAATATTTACGACATATATATATATATATATATATATATATTTATTTATTTATTTATATATATATATATATATATACATAATATATTAAAGTAAATAAAGTTGATTTGAGTAAATGATGAATATCAATGAATTTTTTTTTTTTTCTACATACGTACATACACACATAATACGTTAGTATACTAAGTACATTGATGGTATACTATGATTATATGTATATAATATGTATGTAGGTATGTAAGTTTTTACTTTGGGGATCGTTAGGTATTGGGTCAATGAACGTCTGCCTGCTGTTCTTCTTATGGTTGTGCGCGAGTAAACAATTTCATTATTATAAAAATAAAAAAAAAAAATTAAAATAAAACAACTCAAATAAAGAAGTTTCAATGTATTGGAATATGGCATTAGCGCGCTAAAAAAACAACAACAAAAAAATAAAAATTCAAAAATATTCTGAAGACCTCTCCAAAAAAAAACTGTATCTTAAACAGAGAATATTAAAAAAAAACAATTGGAAAAAGCATCAAACTTGCATTTAGTATATGGTAAATTAAGTTGAACTGCAAACTAATTTTAGGCAAAGAACCACATGTTATGAAAGTGGTCCTCCTAACTTTGAATTTTGGGAATTAAGTTCATGGAAAAGGGTAAAAGATCAGAAATGGGGGATAGCATAATTTAACAGAGCAAATAAAAATACTAAGAAAAATTATTATGTATAATATATGTATCTTTCTGTTTTTTTTTTTTTGCTTAATTTTTATTATAAAATCATTTTTGATTAGATGATGATGGCGATTAAATTTGCTTGCCGTTTGTTTTTTTTTAATTTTTTTTTAATTTTTTTTTGGTTGGTTTCAGATTTCATTTCAGATTCAGTGATTTTGATTTTAGAATGCAAGATTTTTTTTTTTTAAACAAGCATTTAAGAAGAATTTAAAAATCAAGATTTATCAAAAAAAACAAAAACACATTTTTTAATTAAATAAATTTTGGCTAAAGACACATAAATTAATTGCATAAGTCAGTGTTGTTTTTAATAATAAAAGTCAAAAAATTTTTGATATGCACTAAGGAAGCACTCAAAAAAATGGAGTGTTTTATTTTTTGATACAGTATAATAATTTTAATTAAAATTTCCTTTGATAGGATGTTTATTAACCTTTAAGTGGTTGATAAAATTTTTGTCTTTTTGAGACTAAAGAAGGATATTTTTATTAACTAAAGGGCAGTTTCAGTTAAGGTAATTGAACTTTTTAGAACCTTATGATGTTGATAGAGGATGAATTTACAATTTGATATCAAGAAAATATCTTTAAATTGATATCCTTCATGACAGTTAAATAAGAATTAATATGTGTTCTTTTGTTTCTAGAAAGCTTGATGCACTTTTGCTTTTATTGTGGATATTTTTTAAAATTTACATAAAAATCGGTTAAAAATATATAAAGGCCATTAATCCAACAAAAACTTCATGCGTTAAAGCTGCCTTATCCATTTATCCAACAATTAATAGTTACATATCTTAAATAAAAAGTACATTAGTATAAATATATAAACAAATAGATACAGATATAATCCAATTTAAAATTATTAGAATATATAAAAATTAGAATCGTATCTATTGAAAATCTAATACGTTTCTACATCTTATAAGGTCTAGTTCTATTAATCAATTTTAATAATAAGAATATAATATGTCACTTCTGTTCCTGTGGTATAAAAAGACTTTTAAGACTAAGAGTAATTTTGTATGCTTGTAGCTCTTTGACAATGGCATTGATTCTATTAAGAAACTTTGAATTTGTTAACCCATATCGACACGACAACACAAAATCCGTTTTAAAAAAATGACTTTAATACATTCTTGGTTTAACATTTACACCATGTGTGATTTTTGTATTAATATTGTTTCAATAACATCAAATTAAATTAAGAACACATTCAGAGGCGCAGCAATGTGGACCGAATATTAGCTAGTCTAAATACATACCGCGCATTGTTTGCATATACTGCGCTGTGGTGTTAAAGACTATTCAAGCGGTAGAATATTCGATTAAAGAAAAGTGTTGCCTCATTAAATAAATTTTGTCTTGCAGGCGAGGGGCCAGTTTTCAAATCACAGTACAAAAGCTATTATTTTCAAGTACTTTTTATCTTTCGTTATTGACTTCAAATTAATTGCATTACAAATAGTTATTGATAAGGCTTAGAGCTGTCTCTCGTAACGATTGTATATCAAATTCATTAAGATCAATCCTAATTAATATACTAAAGTCCAGTGCAAATGGTTATACAGCAAAGTTATTATAAGTTTTAAAACAAATTATTCAGAAGTAATTTTTTGTCACCTATTCCCATTTAGGCATGCGTTAACGACTTACACTTACATACAATTTAAATATAAACTCATCTAAATTCAATTTAAAGTATTAATTTTATATTTTATTATTATATATTAATAGCAATTTCAATGATTAATTCGAAATACTGACTAAGCGGAGATACAGAAGAGTTCAGTTCAGAAATTCTCAGCAGCTAATCTAAGATACTTTTCAATTAAAGTTAATACTTAGTTTCTATAAATTATAGCTTCTATATTAAGAGTAGCATAAAATGTTTTTAAAGATAAAGAAAAGATATAAGAAATTGCCATAACATAAGAGAATGAACTATCTTTTCACAACATTAAATTAATTCAATTAAAAATTTTTTTAGTATACATTCTACCATATAAAATTAAAACAAAAGAAATAAGATATTAAATATAAAAAAAAAAAACTTATCATGAACTAACTAAAATTTAAAAACTTAATCTTATGCTTGCTTTTAAGAATTATAGAATTATAAATACTTTTAAGTATTTTGTATCTTAATTCTTAAGCAACCGCAGAACTTAATAATGTTATTTAATAATAAAGGTGGAAATACTTTATGTATAAATTAATGTACACCTGAATTAATTAAGAAACAAAATTAAAAATAAAAAAAAAAGTTCTCAAAAGTAAAGCAAAAAATATAAAAGTTTAAGAAAAAAAATTTAATATAAAGTTGGTGACTAAAAATTTATAAGATTTTTCATATACGATTTTGCTTAAAATAAGGTAAGTAAAAAACACTAGGGTTTTTTCTAAAAAGCACATTTCACTACAAAATGTTCCATATAAAGTTTTGGGTACAGACTTAATAAATTCCTTAAAATATAAGCCTTACAAAAAAATGATTTGTTCGAAACAGATTCCTTAGCAGCCTTGAGTGCCTTGGGTATTTAAAAATAGGAATTGTTTTAATTTTCTATCCCTATAATAACTCTTGAATATGCGGGGGTGTTTCCAACATTTTTTGTGACAGACACTTTCTTCAAAATAGCGGATGATGACACGAAAAAGTTTTATTGAATGACTAATACTTATTTCCAAGAATATAAACTTCTTCCAACTTTCTATAGCTATTAAATCATCCAGAAGATATAAGGGCTCAAAAATTTTGCAAAAATTATGTACGCCATAACGGTAAATTAAGATGCCATATGGTAAAACTATATATATTTTTATTCACTATCTTTTTAAGCAGCTTATAAAATCATTTGGCGTTTTTAGATTGAAGGGATACCTATTATAGAACCTTTGTTATAAGATTTTAAATTTTTTTGGACTTTTCCGGTCCATTAGGGATTGTAGTTTCTCTACAGATGGGGCTGCAGAAATAAATGATTCTATGAAATTTATTTTTTTTTTTTGCAATACCTATAAAATTTCATTGTGCTGATATAGATATAGAAGTTTGTATGATATAGAAGTTTTGTACACATCGAACGGGCAGACAGAACAGGACCGAATCAATTGAAATAAATTTAAAAAAATGTACTAAAAATCATTCTTACATTTTGTTGTTCTTTCTATTTTTTTTTCCTTTTTTTGTTCTTAGAACGGAAGTATTTTAACGCTTCAAAACCATCGTCATAACCAAACCAAAATTAAAATCTTTTCTTATTTCCCATTAAAAGTACAAAAAAAGAAAAATTGAAATGGTGTACTAAAATTTAAAATGAATTCATTATAATAGCAAATAAAAAGGTATATATAATTAATTAAATTAAATTACAATCTAAATAGTTATTTTGAACCGGAATTTTGTTTTTTTTTTATTTATATTCACTAAACTTTATACTGTGAATAAATAATGTTTAGTCACAATAAATATGGTGTGAATGTTTTAATTAAAAAATTCTTGAAAGAAACCAAAAAAAAAAAGAAGAAAAATGATGTGATATTTTGTTAATGAACTTTTGTTTAAGAAAAACAAGCAGAGAAGATTGCAATATCTGAAGATATTTATAAGCTCAACTTGTTTTGAAATGATAATATTCTAGAAAATGTGTTACTATTTATGTCTATCAAGTTTCTTGAAACAATTAAGATTTTCTTCAATAAATCATAGCTCAATACAAACATAATTCGCAATCTTAATTTGTTCAAGGTTTCTTTTCTACCCTGACCAAGTTATTATTATGCATCTTATCCCCAAGATTAGTTTTTTAGTACAAAGGGTGAAACTTGCAGCTAATCTGAGTGACTTTTAATATTTGCACACCCTTTCTTAGAAAAGGAAAAAAACAGAAATTTCACACAAGGGTTAATTTAATAGGTGACGTTTGTTTAGGCAGAAAATCTGCATAGAGTTTAACTTATTCCAAAACTATCAAAGGGTATCTCGTGCAGCTAGCCTGAGTTACTTTCAATATTTTCAACCCCTATTCTTAAAAAAGGAAAAAACAGAAATTTCACACAGGGGTTAATTGAATATGTGACTTTCATTCAGACAGACGATCTGCATAGAGGTAAACTTATACCAAATCTATCAATGGGTACCTCTAGCGGCACAGCATCTGAGTGACTTTCAATATTTCCCAACCACACACTACAAAAAAGAAAACAACAATTTAACATAAGGGTTAATTAAAATAACTGATGTTCGTTCAGGAAAACCATCTGCATAGAGTTTAACCAAAACATAAATTAATTTAAACTTATTTGAACAATGGCTTAGGGAAATGGGAAAATATCATAAAAATTCATTTTTAATTAATCATTTTTTAATATAAATATGAATATTTATAAAATTCTTTGAATTCTATTTATAACAAATGTATTTATGTATTTAATAGCTTTTGCATATACATATGTTTGTTGCAGTTTTAATAAATTAATAATATTTATATTTAAGTATAATAGTTAATTGAGATATAAGAGTTTATTTTAAGAGGAAGTTTTTTGCAGTATAAAAGTAAGTTTAAAGATAATTCATGTAATTTAATTAGTTATTTATAGTGTGAACTTATTTTATAATTACGTCATCATGATTACCTTTTTTTAATTCTTTTGTTCTTGTATAATTAGTTATATTTATAACTTATATATAATACACTATAATAAGAATTTATTATAGAATTAATTAAAAATTCAATATTATATGGGTTTTACTTGAAATTTGTATGATATTTAATTCTATTTAATTCCAGGAGTATTGGACTTTATGAATGAAAATATTTGCAAAATATTTGAATTGGAAAATAATTGAATTCTGGATACTTAAGTATTTTATGGTACTTAATTACTCGAAAATACTTAACTATTAAAAAATAATTACAAAATTAATTAAACTGAAAATTTAATTACATTGTATGAGTTTCAAGTATTATTACTTGATTCCTTTAATTATACTTTAATTTTCTAAGTATCGATATAAATCTAAGTAACACTGATGATACTTTACAGAGTAATGAGAATCGGGTAATGTACTGGTACTTTAAATATATCTTTTTTTTTTTGTATTTGAAAGCATGAAATTAAGTAGGAGCAAAAAATAACTGGATATTCTAAGTAATAAAATTTTCTCAATTATGAGTTTACATACATTTATTAACCGTTATCACACTTAAAAATTGCTTTTCTTCAAATTATGACCTGTACTTTTAAAATTATAATACAACGCAATAGGTATCGCTGGTACTTTATTAAATAATTTATAAAAAACTCTTTATATTAAAAGAAAATATTTTATAATAAATATAAAATATAAAACTTATATTATATATATTATAAAATTTTTACTAATTTAAAATTTATAACACAAAAATAAATCTTAAAGATAACGTTATACAAGTAAAATTTTATATATAAATTACAAAATATAATAATTTAAGATACTTGAGTTTAATTAATTAAGTTATAAAAATAATTTTCTAAAAACGCTTCTAATAAATTAGAAAATATTTTAATTAATTTTTATGTAAAAAATTTTAATTAATTAATTCCAAAGGAACCTATGTTTAAGTTATAAAAAAACACATTGGAATAAATCATAGACATGTCATTAAAATAACTATAATAGTTATTTTCTATTAAACATAGCTATTTTCTTTATTTTAAACATTTTATGTCTACTAACATTTTTTATAATGACCAAATTATTAACACTTGCTAAATGGAGTGATAATTCAAAAAAGTTAAAGTATCTAATAAATTAATAAGATCACGTAGATTAATTGATAATATATCTTATCCGGAGGAGCATCCCAGTTAGCCTAAATGTAGTTTGCAGAAAGACATTTTACCTTCAATTCATAAAAAGATTTTTAACAAAATGGTGCTTTCAAGTTCTCAAAAAACTCCTAATAAGTTAAGGTTTTAATCATTTATTTAGAGATGTTTAGGGGTAGGATTTATTATTCTTTTAAATTCTTTTAAAGATTTAAAGATTTTGGATTTTTTTACAAACTCAAGGTTTTAATAATTTGTTTAATGGAGATTGAGTTTTAAATGCTTTGTTGTTAAATAAATAAGAATAATTAAAAATATGCTTTTTAAGAAGACACTTGGTTCAAGGTGACATATTTTAATCGATATTTTGTCCAAGTTGAGATTTTGGAGTCAACATTCGATATAACTCAGACATTTTGGTAGTCGACATTTTAAAAAACAATATAAATTATTTTTTAAAGTATTTTTGCACAGTGTCCCTTAAGTTTATTTTGTCACATAGAATTAGGTAAAATGTCTAAAGGCCAACCGTAATATACCCATCTTCTACAGTATAAATATGCTAAGAGTAATAAATTTTAAGAACATAGAAATAGAAACATAGAATGTAATTTAAAAGAATTTAAAAAATAAATATTTTGAAGACGTAAAAATGCGGAACTAAATAAAAGATACTTTAAATTCCAAAATAAATAAATCAAATTATAACCTTTTAAAATATTTTCGTTTTGTTTTGTTTTTTTTTTAATTTTAAATTAATTTCTAACTTGCATGTATTTTTAAAAGCAAAAACAGTACACTTGTATTACTACAAAACCAAATTCCAAATATTCAATCAGTAACGGTGGGATTTCCTTATATCATAAAATCAACAGAATGTTAATATTCCACGTTTGGATCTAATTTATTTATACATAATAATTAAATACGGTTATATTATATTCTATTTAATTAAAAGTGTACTGCAATCTTAATATTATAATATCCCACTTTAAGACATTATTATAAGAATTTTATAATTAGAAGTTTTCAATTCCTATTTAAGATAAATATATAGATTTTTTTTTCATAGATAGTTTTGTTATATATAGTGTTGTGATAAAATAGCTAGTACATTATAATCAATTACTTACGAGGTTTAATCTTATCTTACCGAAAAATCTTTTTACTAGGAAAATTATCCAAAAAAAAAATAAAAAATATAAGATAAAAAATCGTGTTAAACAAAATACAAACAAATTGTTATTGTGTACTCAATTTTTTTTTTTTTTTAACATTCTGTAATTCTGTAACTATTAGATACTTGTATTGTATAATTGATAATGGATTGCAAAAATTTTTAATTAAATTCATTAACTGGTAAATGACATGTTAAATTGTAGTAAAACTTAGTTATAAAAATTTATTTTTATATTTTATTAGTTATCTTCCACTTTCTTTAAGCATACATTAAAATTCTTTAATATGTTTTTATCAACATTTAAATTATAGTTAATGTTAGTTTATTCTATTAATAAAATGAAAGTATATAAGAGAACACATCATATAATCATATAATTAAAATCTTGTTTTTTTTATTTACACATTTTTTTTTCAATATATTTTGTTTAATTAAATTTTTTAAAATTTAACGTTCATTTTTTTTTATAGAATTTCCCCGCAAAAGACATTATTAATAAAAAATTGTGAAAAATTACAGTTTATTATTTTATATTTAAAAATATTTGACATAAATAAATTGATAATAAAATTCATTTATTTAAAAGTCGTTCATATAGGTTGATTTTTTTTTAATTGGGTTTTCTTTAAACCTGAAACCTGCCAATGCCAATATTTTTACATACACTGATAGAAAATTAATCAGACTTTGAAATACTCTACAAAATATTTTGAGTTTTCTATTTATGTGTACTTTCAATCACCTTAAAAAGCAGCAGGTCTATAGAATTTAATATCAAAAGATACTTTGGAAAAATTAAGTTATTAAAACTATTTCAACTTTAAGCTTAAATTAATAAATTTCTTATCTTAATTAAATTAATATTCCTTATTTGGGATTTTTGTATACATAATTTACTTTCTAAAACTTAAATATATCGTAAATATTATTTTATTTTTCATTTGTGCAAATTTTTTTAATGTTATATTTTGTTCTTTAGTTATAATGTTAAGGACATGAGTCAAAAATTTGTTATTATTTGTTTGTTTTTACAGCACAGATCAAAGGTCAAATCTCCACGGCTGCCTCCTTTTCCAAATATTTAGCCACTACATCAGCGAGGTTCCAATTTTCTAAAAATTATCAGTTAAATCTTTATTGGAACATAACTAATTTGAAACGATAAAATTTTAATGTGTTAAGTTTCTCGCTTAAGTCTTTTGTTTCATTAGAAGTTGTTATTATTTTTAATCAAAAAAAATTTTAATACTAATATGTAGTAACAACATATTTGTATGCAGTTTCTTTTTTTAATTATAAAAAGAAAATATAATTCAGTAAAAATAGAGTTAATCGTTAATTTTATATTTTCTTAGATAGTTAAAATAATATTAATAAGGTATAAAATATTTGATTACTTTTTAAAAAAATTTTCTAAAAGTTTATTTGATTTTGTTTTGCATCTTGTAAACACAAGTTAATAAAATTTGTTAAAAGTATTCTGCAATTTAATATCTTTGATATCTTGATTTTAATATCTTGAAAGTTTCTTAATTTAATCCAGTTTATAGTTGTATGGGACTATAAATTCCTTTTTAAATTTTTAATTAATTTTGTTTCGCACCATTTGTTTTGCTTGAAATTTTAATTGAAAAATACACTTACTTAAAGTTAAATATCCATAGTCTCAACAAGGAATATAAAATATTTATACTTTCTATACTAAAACTGATTTGAATTTTTTTGATACATTTGTTGATCAAAGTACTTTTGAAACGCTTTTCTCAGGTCAATCAACAAAATTATATTCACGATATATTTATTCTTAAAGAATTTTTCATAAAGAACTCTTCTTATTATATATATACTTACATACAATATGTAAAATTTTATCTTATGCTTATCTTAAATTTTCATTAACATTGGAAATGGCAACTTCCTTTCGAATTGAAAGAATTTAAAAAAAAAAAAACAAAAAAACTTAACCTCAATTTATAAAAATATATATTATGTGTGTAATTTAAAAAGTTTTTTTTAAGTACTTCTTCAGACAGAGATAATAAAAATTCATATTTATTAATATATTTTATTATTTTTTAACATATTATTTTTTTTTTTTTTTTTTGGACAATTTAATACATTTTTTATTTCTTTAAGTACCGTTAAACCGCAAAAATAAAAAACTTAGTTATTTGGTTTTTTGTTTTTTTAATATTTTATTACTTGAACCACCCATGTTTTTCATTAAATGAAAATGTTATATATATATGTGTTTATCCAGAAGTATAAAAAAAAGAATGAGAAATATATAAAAAACAGAGATAAAAGATATGAGATAAAACGGAACCAAGAATTTATTTTGGATACCATAATATTCCAGCTTTTTCATATTTTGATTTATATTATTGTAAATTTGTTGTTAGTCATAAATTTTTTTTTTCAAAACTTTCATTTAAAACCAATAAACAAAAAGGTAGAAAAGAGGTTTTTTATCAGTTATTTTACACTGCAACTTAATTTTTATCTTTAAGATAAAGTTGCAAGATTTATATTTGTATATGTTGTACTCTTTATTTGTTGTAGGGTAATCCTATATATTAAAGAACCTTTTGGTAAGAAATGTTTTTAAGGCTTGACGAATGAACAAATGGATAGGATTCTAATTCTTTTATAATTAGAATCCCAGCTATAATTAGAATGTCTTATCCATGAATAAATGGATGGTGTATTTTAATTATACAAATAATTAAAATTGAAAAAAAAATTGACAGTATGTGTCTGGTTAAGTATTAACTTTATTTTTAAAGTTTCGTAAATGGAATATAGTAGTTACTTTTCAGAATTTAGATTCCAATCTGCTTTAGGTGTACTATATGATTTACTATATATAAAGTTTAAAAAGTCAAAAAAATGTCAAAATTTCTAGATACCCTTTTACTTTTAAATTTTTACAAATTTTCTTCCATACTAAGTGTTAATTTAGAATTTCGCCAAAGAAAATGAAGATGTTACAGTATAAGGCCTCAGAAATTATAAAAGAAATTCTAATTCCTACTATTTCAATCAATTAAAAGATATTGTTTTCTTAGATTGACCCTTTGTGGTAGACTATAGAAAAAGTAACATTAATCAGAATTTAAATTTTGAAAATTTTCTTTAAGTTATTATAACTCTGTAATAATTTGCAATATTTTTCAATTATGTTCAAAAAATATTAACCGCAAATGTTTGTTAAGTAATTGCTTAAAACATGCTTCAAAACATGTTCAGTACATATGTGTATAAATTAATCTTTCATTTCTGAATGTTAAAATTACTTAACTAAAATTTGCATAAAATTTTCAGAAAATTAACAAAAGAAGAAATGATTAAAGACGCAATATATACAGCTACTTTTCAAGAAATCAAAAAAATTTTAAAGTATTATTTAAAATCAAGAGTATACCTAATTACCAACCTAACTTACATAGTATACCTATATTAAATAATATTTGAAGATACATATATTGAAAATTGCAGAATTGTCTGATCCAACGTTTATCATCTGAGTATTGCTTAGTAGGAGTAAGTTCTGCCAGAAAAGAGTTTATTCCATAAAATAAACCACAAGCACATTTTCATTTTACTCTTAGAATTTTTTTTTATTCTTTTTACCCTCATAAGGGAGTTTAGAGCCTATTCACCATTTCATTTAGACAAGGCTTCAGTAATATTAATTATTTTTTAAACCAAGCGTTAATTGCTGAGCTGCATTGTAAAAAGTTGTGAATACTATTTTTTTTTATTAGATATGATCTGACCAAAGTTAAAACCCGAGATCATTCACTTAAAAGGTCCGTATTTTAACCACTACAGGATAATAAGTTCATTGAACAGATAAAGGTTTTATTGAACTTATTTTTTATTCAAACTCATAACTATACAAATTCAACGATCAGAGTTGGTATTTTAAATAAAAAAGTGTAATACAAGCTGAACAAACTTTGATTTGATATAGTGTCAGTTCCGACAGATTGAAATTTTCTGGAATTTAATCAAAAAATTTATGAAAAAAATATCTGATACATTAACCCCTTGAAAAAGGGTTTTTAATGCATCAAAATCATAAGAAGTTAAAATTGTTCTAAAAGAATACATGCATTCTACACAATTTCAAAATTAAATGTACAATATTTCCGGCTTTATTTAATTTGTTGTATTTTAAATATGGTTGCATTAAATTACCCACATTTTGAGGCTATAATAAACCCATCATCAAAAAAAAAAAACTTTATAGCATCATTTGAGATAAATATTTAATAATTGAGAAGAAAAAATAAAAGAAAATATGAATAAAAAATTTAATTTTTGCAGAAAATCAAAATCAAATCAAATTATTTAATATTCACATCCTTTTTTTCTTTATATTGATATCTTTATCTGTATCTTATGTTCACGAACATAACTGCATAACATATATGTATGTATGTAAAAAATGTTTAAATAAAATTAAACATTCTGTATTTTATATGTAAGAGAAGACTTTTTGACGTGGCAATCAATTTAAGTGTGTGTATATTTTAATAAATATTTCATTATTTGGATTTTTTTTCTTTTCTGTTTCACGCTCAATTTAAATTAAAAAAAAAAAAAACAAAAATTGGAGATTTGCATTTTCTTTGAATTTTCATACAATTTATTTTTAAAACAAGTAATGAAAAAAAACCAAGGGAAAGAGGAAAAGCACATATTTCCAGAACTAAACAATGCTAATTTCAAATTTCGAGGGCCAAAAATTTGTAAAAATTGACTTTCGCATATTGGTTAATCAGAATACCATATATACGGCAACACTGCTTGCGTTATTTTATTAATCAGGAGTTAAATACTCTTTGCTATTCTCAGCTGCTCCCATCTACACCAACCTTTGAGAAAAACTAGATGATAGGAGTAGATAATTAAAATAATTCCGGCAGATGGCTTTAATTTAAATTTTTCATAATAGATGGAGTTTCAATTGAATAGGTTATGTTAAATCATATTTTTTTTTTAATTAGGTAACCAGTAACCACTTACTTCTGCCATTTTAGAAAATATTTTTTATATATATCAGCAATAAATCTTAATTTTTTCACTTCCTTTATCAATATTTAAATATATTAAAACTCATAAAAATTCTCAAATGACAGATAGTTTTAAAATATCAAATGTATGTATGATAATTAATCTGACAATTATCTAATCTGGAAACAAAAAATTAGTATTCCATTTACAAACTACTCCCAGATACTTTTCAGCTACTCTTCTTTCTAAAAGAAACGCACACACGATATACTTTGTTTAATCAAACAAACATCTGTTGTTTGGCGTTTTTAGATTAAAGAAATGTATTATAGAACTTTTGTTAGAACTATTTAAATATAGAGCTTTCTCGAACTTTGGAGGAGCATAGCTCCGAAACATGAGAAGTAACAGTTAAATATTATTCCATAAAATTAAATTTGTTTTGATAATTCCCTTTCTATATTTAAAACTTCATTTCTTAATTTCAAACGGGACTAACTGAAGGGACGGACTGAGTTAATTTTTTTTTTATTTTTTACTGTTGTTTTTGTTTTTATTTTTATTTTGAAATTTGATACAAAACGAATATTTTTTCACAAAAACCACTAAACAACCGTATTAATTCGTATGCGCGCATGTGTGCAAAATAAAGTGCGATAATAGCATGTTCACGCAGCATTTATTATAACGGTAAAAGAACGTGGTTATTCTGGTCATCGCATGAAGTGAGTTAAAAAAATACAAAAAAAAATACACATTTGGTATTTAATTCTTTTTCAAAAATGGGGGGATTTATATTTTGCGTTTTTCTTTATTACATCATTTTTAAATTATAAAATTATATCACATATATAGAATATATTAATTCAGGAATTGCAGAATTACAGAATTGCAAATTATTTGTGCAGTTTTTATAAATAAGATAGAGATACAGAGTGTCACTAAACATTCAAATTATTATTAAACATTCAAACCATTTTTTTTTTTTTTTTTTTTTTTACCGGCACCTCTACGTGCTAAATGTTCACTATGATAGGCTAAACAGCCTGACTATATGTGTGCATGTCGGAACAGGGGAGATATATTCATATATTAGAACTGATCAAATGAATTTCACATACAATTTAAACATGAGATAGTACTACGCCTTATAACATGTATAAATGTCTTAGATTTTCAATAAATACAGTTCTATTTTTGTTTATATTGTAATAATTTTGTACTTAAGTTATATGGTATTCTATATCAGTGAGTTATATTATTTAATTGAAATATTTGTTTACATTTTGTATTTGTTTATATTGTTATATTTATTTATTTATTATTAAAGATATATAATTATTAATTATTAATTAAGCCATTAATTTGAACCCAAAGGCGAATGGTAGCTAGTCGAGTTGAAAACCAGATAAAAGTTTTTTCACTTTCACTGGGATTCGAACCCGGGACCTCTCGCATGAAAGTCGGCACTCTAACCACTGTGCCACCCAGCCGTTGTTTTGCGCCACCCTGTAAATAAGATAAAACTATAAACTTCTAATATAAACTTCTTAAAAAATGTACAAGTTAGGGATTAAATAAAACTATATTAAATATTTTTCAATAATGTAATTCATTTTTATTCAATTTCATTTCAAAAATGTAGTTTGGAAATGTATGTGTCAAAATAACTGTCAAATATATTTAAATAAAGTATGAATGTATTATTAATTGAACTGAAGTTTTTTTGTCGCTACCTCTTTACAAAATGTCTAAATTAATTCAAAACAAAAAATTGCAAATCTAATAATGGAGGCTGTAGCCTATGGACTTGTTGTTATATATTAAATATTATCTAATTCTCATAAATAAGGCAATTTAATTCAGAGAGTTTGCCGCTTATCTACAGTTTTGTGCAAGGTTAGATATGGTTTAAATATTATTTAATCAACAGAGGGAGCAGTATACATTCTTACACTATGAAAATCATTAATCAAAAGTTGGAAAAATCTCAAGTTTTAATTTTAAGATTCAAAATGTACAATATGCCATAACATATATGACATAATATACAGGATAGGTAATTGATTTTTGAGGAAGGATTATTTATCGAATTTAGTACGAAAAACATCAAAAACAATTTTGTAATAATTATTAATTTATTTTATATTCTTGAATTTTTTATTAAATAATATCTACTAAATATTAATTTTTTACCAGTCACTAATTTATAATTTTTATTTAATTTCAGATATTACTATTTTCAATAGTATTATTAAGTAGGAGTTATCAAATCAATGGAATGCGTTTAGGATTAAAATGTCAACATGATATGGATTGTACTGATTATATTAAAGATAGTGTTTGTTCAATGGATAGTGTATGTGAATGTGCACCATATTATGTTCAATTAAATGATACAAAATGTTTACCATGTAAGTAAATTTTTTTTTTTAATTAATTTTTTATATAATGTGTTTATTGTATAGCAAATTCCATATTTTTATAACAAGTTTTTTAAAGTAAAGTACGTTACATGTCAAAAGTATTGTAAGCTAGACACGACTTCAAAAGTTTAATATATATTTAGTATGGAATACCTGTATTGAGTGTATAAAAACTTGCCTAATTGTGATTACGTACAGGCTGTAAAAAATCTAAAAGCTTTAAGTTAAGATTTGATCTCGTGATATATAGGGTGTCGAGAGCCCTGTGGCACATAGACCTGGGAGAAGAGATATGAGAAAAATATGTGAACTTAACTGGAAGTTTGGGAAATGGTGATTTTAAAAATGAAATAAAATTTTTACACTAATAGCGGTTTTTTATACAAAATTACAGTTATTTAATAAAAATAGTGAAAAATATCAATATTTTTGGGACTAAAGTTCCTGTTAACTTTTCAAGAATTAGAGATAATGAATATTTTGGATATTACAATGAAAGTCCATAGCTATCTATGTCCGCAGCTATCTATTAATATACTTAAATAATGTTGAATGATCTTTTATGTTGTACAGGGATGAAGATGTTGTTATTTCTTAAAAAGTTTACGAAAAAACTTTGAAGAACTTACCTAGGATTAGAAATATTGATTCCTTCTTGTGGAATCATTTTTTGTTCGTCTGGACCCGCCCTATGACTTTATGGACCACTGAACTCTGGACACTTTGTGTATTTTTTTTTGAGTGTATAAAAATGCACAAAATTTATATTTGCCTTTTGATTAATTGATACGTGCTATTAATATCTACGCTCCTGTCGTTTTCGAAATTCAGCCATTGGTACTAAAAATAAAAATCTGTTTGTATTTAATTAAATTTAAGTATGTAATAACAAAATTTAAGGTACAAAAATTTTTTTCAATTTTGTAGTATAAAAAAACCACAAATACACCAAAACCGGACATTATAAATAATTTCAGATTTTCCCGTATTGTTTTTTGGGGCGTTGGTGACATGCGGTTGTGTGCGAATTTCCTAAAATAAATAACCACTTTTTTTGTCCAAGTTTTACCTAATTTTCTTCTATATACAACTTATTAAATATTAAGTATTATTGTGATATTATTTACTTATCTACCGTTTTTATGAATATAAATGTATATATATAGAATTCCACTTGTAAAGATATTCTTTTTCTATTTTTTAAAAAACAAAGAAGTAGCACATCAAATTAATGTATATATATAAAAATGCATTCCAATAATGGATTGAGGTTGGGATGTATTTCTTAGCTAATTGTATATATCTATATAATATATATATTATATGGTAATAAATACATAATAGTTTATTTCTCTTATTAGCAGATATTAAATTATTATATATATATGGTGTAAATATTGTCAACTAATATTAGTATTTTCTAATAGATTATTTTTTTTTTATTTAAGTTTAGGGTTACCAATTGTTATAAATTAAACTTTTCATATATATTAAAATAGACGAATGCATATAGGTCTTGAAATTTATATTTAAAAAATTAAGGATATATATACATTGAAAAAGTGAATGTTGTTAGCATTTAAATTCAACATAAGGCTTTTTTTTGTTCATAGAGCTGCCATCTTATTCTATTAGAACAACCTATTTCATTGCCGACTTTCGCTATGTATTTGTTTTTGATCTATCCGTCCTTCTATATCTTTGTGGGTTATAATCGACCGCCTCCTTGGGTATAAAACAGTGTCCTTTTTTTTCATATATGATTTAATCACATCGATTTTTGGAATGGCCTTGATTATGAGTTGTAACCCTGCAATACTCCTCTATGATTCAGTGTTTGTGGTTGTTATTAACCGGAAAATTCTGCAGATTATTATCCTATTGCAACTGCCAAAATCTTCTTACTTTAAGTATATGAAAGATTTAGAGGCTGAGTCCTTAAAATACTGAGTCAAATAAAATGACTCAGTTTTTTTAAACTTAAAATCTGGTAAAATCAGATCACTTGTTCTAGAGCTAAATTAGTTTCAATCATGTTTAACACTATGTGTCATAAATTTTTTACTTTAATTTTGAATATTTGGCAACCCGTACATGACTTTAAAAATATTAATAAAATATTATTAACAAAAACATTATCTTAAAAACCATTATTAATATTATGACATATACTCAAAAGTTTCTTTTATTTGTAATCTGCCTATTTTATACAAAAATATTTCATGAAAATATGTTTATCTTAGATTTTCATTTACTAAAGTAATTAGTATATACTCGTTTCAGTCTTTTTTAAAAAATTCAATTCTCATCAATATTATACAAGCAACAAAGTTTAGAACTAAAAAATAAAAATAAAACAAAAAAAAAAAGAAAGTAATAAAAAGATAATAAGCTGTCACAACATAATATTAATCAATACATTGTATTAAATTGTAAATATAAGTGACAGGCGATTTTAGTATATATATAATATGGCACATATTATATTACATATAATTAAAAACTATTAAAATTTTAATCCTGTATTTTTTAACATCGTACAGATTTAATGATTTTCCAAGACAAGAAAATTGTAATCAGCCTAATGAAGAATTAAAGTCAACTCGCAGTTGTTAAACGAACTTGGCGACCCTGTCACGACGCTTTGACGACAACGAGTGGCAAATCTTATTACATTGTTGTAAATATTTTTATGAAATGATAGCAACGTAATGTTTGAGTAGGACAACGTGATGATATTCTGATTTTAATATAATTTGTAAACAACTTTACGCGAAAAAAAGCAATACATTGTCGTCACGTGCCTCGAATTGTCGTCATCAGCTGTCATTGCTATGTAGTGAGAATCAGACTATCAAGTATTTTGAAGAAGATTTGCTTTAAATATATTTCGTTTCCATTTAAGGGATTGTGTTTCACATAAGGAAAACACTTTTTAAATTGTAATATATATATGTATATTATGTACATATAATTGCATATATATATTTACCTAAACTAATAAATAAAGTTAAAATATTTATGAGTAACTCACATCAATATTTATAAGTAACTCACATTTGTAAAAAATGTTATAAATGTCAATCTTTCACATTTAATAATTTCAGAAGTTGTTAATATTCAATCCCTATAACATCTAATAATAACATATATAAATACATCATATATCATAATATTTATAATCTTACACTTGATATTCTAATCAATATAATAATATGATACCTAATAAATTATTAAATAAAATATAACACCTTGTCTGTATAGTACATAAAATAAATATATATGTTTATATACACTTCTTATGCACATAAAATGTATGTATAGAAAAATAAAAAACTATCTTATAGATACAATTTAAAATTAAGAACCTGTAATTCTCTTCCACATACCATATTGCACTGTATATATTTATGAAAATACATAACTTATACATGCATAGTAATAGTATTTCAATATATTATATATATATATATATATATATATATATATATATAAACTTATAATATATATATATATAAGATAGATGGACTATGGAAACTTAAACTTCTGGTATCGATTCAGATACCATGATTATGATGATGATGGGCTCTTTAAATTGTGTATTTAAGCAATTTTACACTTATATAATACAATTCCAATTTATATAAATTATAAAAAAAATGTATATGTGTGCGTGTTAAACGTTTGCATTATTAAATAAAGGAATAAATAAAATAAAAAAATTAAAATTTAAGAAGTTTCTTAAAGATTTTTTTCAAAATTTTTTTAAACGTGTAAAAATTGTTTAAATTCAATTTTTTTTCAAATTTTTCTTTTGAATTTTAAATTTTTTTGTTTATTTTTTTGAAAATAGTGTGCTGCTAGTGTTTTTTGTTTTTTATTTGTTTGAAATTCTATGATTTTGAATGAAATAAAAAGCGTTTATTAAATAGTCACGATCATAGAATCATTCAGCTGTTTCGTCTTGAATTAAATGAAAAAAAAATAACGAAATATTAGAATCAACAATTTTTTTTTTTAAATTCTTAAGATCTTAAAAACTAAAGAGCCCCTCACATCATTGTACGAGAATATTGAGAATTTTCCATAATGTTGCTTAGATTTTGTACAGAAAATTGAAAAAAACGAAAAAAAAAAATGGCATAGTATCTCATGTTAATGTAATAATAACTCTACAGGGTATCAATTTCAATTCTTTTCCTATTTATTTTATTTTTTTAATATATTTGTATATAGGCTGTATGAAAAAAGTCCCTATGAAAAAAGACCGCAAAAATGAAAAACGTCTTCAAAATTTGTATGAAACTTTGGGAACTTTTTTATTATATATAAAGGCTCCGAACTTTGGAAAATTTGATGGAGTTTTAGAAAATTGTATTTTGAGGGCTTTTTGCATGTGAAAGATGTTACCAAAAGTATTTTTATAGAGTATATGAGAGTTAGATTAAAGTGGTTGTACAATCTTGATAATTCTGTAAAAAATTCTCAGAAAACATAAAACAATTATAGATTTTTCTACTCCTATATTGTAGCATTTAATATAATGAAGGATGCAGCACCAAACCCTCGGTCAACAATTTATTGAATTCCTGATTTTGTAATCAATTCTAAAACCACTAAGAGAGGTTATTATTGGAACCCTAATTTTGTATCTAACTCTGAAAATTTTTATATAACTTTTTAATTGATATTTAGCAACAAAGCATTTAAATGATGAGGCTGAGGTCCCAAACTCCTGCAAAATAAATAATTGGAACCCTAATTTTATATATCTAACTCTTCTAACTTATAGAAAACCCTTCTAACTTTTTAAGCACTATGTTTGCAAAAAAAACTTTAAATAATGTGGCTGCCTCTAACAAAGTCGCGCTAACATCGAAAATCTGAATTTGTATCAAATTCTGAAAAATCCACCAACTTTGTTGAATACATAATACGAGTATGTCAGAAACAAAGCATTTAATTTGGAGATTTTTTAAAATTTTTTACGTATGAAAAAAGTTCCCAAAATTAGGTACTTTAAATTTTTATTTTGATGGCTTTTCCTGAGGACTTTTTTCGTACACTCGTATACATATACATTTGTATATATGTATAATAAATCGTTCATTCATATTCACAACACACATTAATATATTTATTAATAAAAAATAAAAACACCAAAGATTTTGGTTAATCCCCTTCATTATAATTTTTCAATATAGCTTTAACTATAGATCGCTTGTATCTAAAAGCATTTTAATTGTATGTATATTCAAGTCAAATAAACATGCAATGTTGCTGAAGAAGTTGATAATAATTGTTGCTGATTTTTATTGTTTTTGTATTCGGTTTTTCTTCTGTTGTCGATTTTCATTTTTTTTATATTGTTTCGTAAATCGTAAGTACGATACGAGTATTTTATTAAATTCTAAAAAAAAAATAGAAATATTGGTAAGCAACGTTTAGTTTCAGGGATTTTTTTAATATTTCTTTTTTTACTTCTTGATGTTCTCAATTTTAAATACAAGGAAATTTTTATTCGTAATGAATGAATTTGGATTTGATTTTTGTATTTTTGCTTTTGTTTGTTGTTTTTTTTTGGAATTTGGGTGTTCATGAAAGAAAATATTACACAAAACAATTTTTTTTTTTTTTTATTGCAAAAGATTTCAATTTCTTTGCTTATTCCGTTTTTCCTATTTTTTTTTTACTATATTTTGATTGCGTTTTCAAATTGTTTAAAGTTTCATTTCATTTCGTTTACAACTTATCATCTTTAATGACCACCTTGGTGCGCATTAAAAATGTCTATTATAAATTAAAGATACATTATATTCAGTTTAATATTATATAGGTATATCTAATTTATAGATAGATGTGTATTTATATGTGTAACTATGTGTAAAAACACATAAAGATACGTCATTTTATTACGGATCGTCCAGCAATATATTTGTTGTATATGTATGTACATATATACAGGTTATGCTTTGCTTACATATTACAGGCTATGCTTTGGTCATAGCCTGTAATAGCTATTGGCTATGACTGAATATTTTAAATAAGAATTCATACAAGTTTGTAGGTATATGTTTATGTATTAAAAGAAAAAGGAAAAAAGAAAAAAATAAAGAAAAAATTTATCGTGAGAATTCTACGATTTTTATATTTTAAAGATGCATATCGATCGTGACGAAAATTTGATGCTATTTTTTCCTCGTATATGAATTACAGCAACCAGCAACTTGTGTAGATATACGGCTTATTATGCGAAAAACACTTGAAATTAAATTTGAAAAAAAAAAAAAAAATAAAAGGATTGGATTATAAGGAAAAGGAATTGTTTTGTTGTTTTGTAATTATCGTTTCATATAACAAAAGAATCAAAACAAAAAAAAAAACAAAAACAAAAAACATTAATATTTAGAAAATGAGAATTGGGTTTTAAGGTAGTGACTTATGAGATAAACACAATTGTTATATGGTATAATTGTTGTAATTCTGTTTTTTTTTTTTTAATGCAGTACAGTCCATTTTGACATTTGAACATTGAAAATTGAGAATGAAAAATGTAATTGATTTTCAAATGCGGTACAATTAAATTAATACATACTATAAAAGAATGTATATTTATGTAAATTTTTTTTCTTCTATATTTAAAAATGATTTTGATTAATTTGTAGATAATTCAGATAATTTACATAAAACTTATATATTTTGTGAAATATGGAGATTATGTGTTATGTTTTAAACTTTAATTAAAATGACAACAAAGAAAGTGGCAGGCGGCGATAGTAAAAACTTTCAATATTTTCAATGATTTAGAAAATATTTTCAATGATTAATTTAGAAACTGCTAGGATACAATTTGAAATTATTTTTTTTGGAAATAAATAATTATTTTGAGAACATTTAAGCCTTGCTTAAGTATCCCTTATCCCTTGAAATGTCACTGATTTAATTTTTAGAAGCACTTATTCACATGCCTATCGCTATTTTCTTCACTTAACGATTGTTTTGTTAAATATATTATATTTTAGGGGCGCCTATTAATGTGTCAAATTCTGTGTTGAATACCAATTTATATATTCCACAGTTGTAGTTTAGAAAAATACAGATTATGGAAAATTTACAATCCATAATAAATTTGTAAGGGAAAACTGATTCTTTAAAATTGTAATTAAAATCATTATTTGAAAAATACCGTCAAAACATAATAAAATTGTATTAGACGCCTGATTCTGGTGTAAGCAAATTAAGGTTATTTAATATTGTGAGCATAGTCGTGGCTCACAATATCAAGTCTATTTATTGTTTGAAACAATTTTGTGATTTTTCATTTAGACTTGTCTCAAACATTCTTATTCATTGTGCGTTAGCAGTTCTTCTTAATCATAAAGCGCTTTCTTAAAATTGAGAAAAGGGTTGAGATTTTTACAATTTTGTTTATACAATAAAATTCTAAGAAAATATCTAAAAGGTGGTTTTAAATTTTTTTTCATTTTAATGCTGGAATTATACATTGTAAAAAAACCCTTGTTTTTATTTACTTTATTAATAAATTATTTATTTATTTTTGTTTTTTCTTTGTTAATGAAAATAACAAAAAAATATTTGTCCTTTTCGTTTCAGATGTGGTCCATTTGATTATATCTAATATTGTACATACTATAAATTTTCTTCAAATTATTTTTAACAAGTTATATATCAAAATTATAATTACTTATTATGTAGTTTTTAATAATTTAAAATATATATTTTTTCTTATACATTTTTAATTAAAAATAATTTATATTCCATTCCAAATTCCAAATATTTCCATTCTTTTCTTGATTTTCTCAATGTCATACATTCAATTAGGGTGTTTAAAATTAAAATTTTCATAATAAAGCTGTCATTTTATTGACATTTTTACTGTCTATTTTGTTTTTTTTTTTTTTTTTGATACAATGAATAACGTTTTTTTTGGTAAACGTCAAAAACTTTTATAACTTTTTGTTTTCTGATATACTATAGAACATATGACTAATTTATCATTAAATTTAAAAAATATATTTCTTGATAATTTGGAATTGAAAGTTTAGAGTTTACACCATTTTTATGCAAATTTTCATATCAAATCTTTAATAATTTTCCCATTGTATAAATTTGACTATTTAATTTTATGCATTGTTTAATAAAGTTTAATAAATTTAGTTAAGTTAACATACATTATTATATTTATATTACATATTTAGTTAAGTTAACACACATTATTATACATTATTTATTTTTATATTTAAATTAATTGTTTATATGTTATCTTTAATAGTTATTTAATTAATTTAAAATGACCTTATTTTAAAAAAATAAATGTGTTTTTTTGTTTTTTTAATATTTCAGCTCAATTACTTGGAAGTGATTGTATGTTACATGAACAATGTTCAATGAAAGTAGCCAATAGCAGTTGTTTAGAGGGAGCTTGTCGTTGTGTTGAAGGTTTCTTACAATATAGAAAGCATACATGTCTTGGATGTAAGTATTTAATTTTTTTTTATTTTCTAACATATTTGTTGTTAAATATAATTTCCTTTTATAGAAAATTTAAACATTTTTGCTTTCCTTATTATAGTAAAAATGTCAAGTTTTGAGAGTTAAAAAAACAAAACAACAATAAAAATAATGTAAAGTTTTATTTGTATTTATTTTTGTTTTTATTTTTTAAACAAAGATGGACTAAATATTTACCCTAAATATTTTTACAAACCTTTCTAACTAATTAAGATTTGTGTAATAGGATTTTTTAATGATTAACAAGGTATAAAAATTAAAAGGAACCTAGTTTTATTTTTTTTTTTTAGTTTTTGTATTTTTTTAATACCGTTAAAGAGAAAGTCATATTATGTGTTAAGGAAAAGTAAGGTAAAAGCACATATTCATGCATCTGAGTACATTAAATGTTTATAATTCTAGGAAAAAATATTAAATAAATAAAAAAAAAATTTAATATGAATTTTAATAATATAATTTATTACTATTAAAATTACATATTTTTAGGAGTGAAAAGAATTTTTCAAAAGTTTCATATAAATTTAGATGTGCATAGAATAGTTTTAAAAAATTATATTCATCTTTTGTTTTTGAAGGAATTAATTGTACTTAAGACAGTAATTGGAGTTTGAAAATATTACTTTAGTGCGTTCTGGGACACAATTAGTAATCCTTTTTTAAAACCAACTTTGTATTAATATGAATAATAAAATAATATTGCAATTTTTTTTGGTAATAAGTGAAAAATTTAAAAATAAATGAATTGTTCAAATTATAATAATAAAAGTATTTAATAACATGTAAATAGAGTACGTGCGTCTTTAATTTATGGATTCGTTACATTTAAGTTGTAATAAGAAGATAATTTTGAGAAATAGGTGTAATGTAAGTTTTTTAGTATAAGTTATTCGTAATAGTAAATTTTAAAAATGAAATTGAATTTGGGTTTACGTCTACTGTTTTAATAAAATTTCACTAAATTTTTAGTTTCATATCACTAGTACAATAGTTGTATCTTATAACTTATAGCTGTAGACTGAAAAGCTTCATTTAAATTGGTCTATTTTAATAAATCTCTTAGTTTGGTTTTCACAAAAATGGTAATTTAAATTTTTTAACAATTTAAAGAACTGAAAATTCAATAAATACTTAAAGATTGCAATTCTAAATCTTAAGTTAATTATGTGATAGATATTCTTTTTAAACCTTTTGCTTGTCTGCAATTAAATTGAAAAGCTAAATATGATTCACCATAGATTGAAAGAAAATAAAAATGAATACTGTTCTGAAATTTTTTTATACATTATATAACACAATTCTTCAGAAAACCACAGTTCGAAAATATGTTCTTAGAATATTCGGATATTACAGATTTCAGATTTCAAATATTGATCTATATTTTTTACAAAACAATAATCTAGCTCTTAACATCAGGCTTTTAAATTCATAAGTAAGATATGTATAATGCATCAGTAAACATCAGTAAACCGCATATTTTTTACAATTTTTCTGTTATAAAAGCAAAATAAAACATAAACAACACTTCTCATAGGTACCTACGAAAGTCGGCTACAAAACAGAATTTAAAAAAAATAAGACGGTTATAGTAGGATCTAGAAGTTTATATTCCTGGTAATAATTAGAATTAATATTTAGCTCATGTTTGTGGCATTTGTAAATAACTGACAAACTAAAAAAAATGTAACTCATATTACGAATAATTGATATCATTACTTGACGTAAAATGTACCAATATATCTTATAGTTGTTAGTAAATGTTTAATGTAACAAAAAGACTAAATAAAAAGTATCCAAAGAATAGTAACAACACACAAATATTCTTTGTTAGTTGACCAAAAATCCTTTTATGGATATTTTTATTTTGTGATAAAAGAAAATCAAATCATACTTCTTTCTTATAGAAGAAGTAAATTCATTATTATATATACCTTTATACATAAAACAAAAAATGGTACATAAAACAATTTGAATATACAAATACATACAAACATACTTGTATGAATATTTAAAAAATCAATTGTCACATTGTAAACACAAGTAGCATTTATGAAAATAAAATTTAAGTAGAACTTACATTTGCATGCTGCATGCATATATGCATGCAGATATGCATGCAGATATGTATTCATACAAATATTCTTTCATTTGTCAAAATAAGTTTATATATTAAATAAAAACGAACTTTACTACTAGTTTTATTATGAGATTAGATTATCATGAATTAGAAGTTAATACAAACATATACTTATACTCTAATCATAATATACAGTTATTATATATAAATACCTAAAAAATACATAATATTTATTTTGTTATGTTCTTATAAATTTATATTTAAAATGTAAATACTAAATATTACGTATCCGTATCCCCAAATGAAATCTATTAGATGAAAAATTCTCTACAATTCGTTTGTGTACATACATTTATTAAAACATACATACCTACATACACTTATATGATTCACATATATTGGTTTACTTAAAATCTGAAATAAATTTCCAAATATAAATATATATATAATATGGGTTTATTTTAATAGTTTTGTGGGGCACACCTGTTTGCATCATCATCATTATTGTCATGATTATTATTTTAGGTAAAAAAATCATAGAAAAAGAACATGAAACGGACAGAGAACAGAATCTGATTTGTAAAGAAGTTTATATTTTCCTACATAATATACGATAGGTACCTATATAAAAACCAAAAAATTAACGAATGAATTTCATATGAATGAAAACAAACAAACAAACAAACAAATTTACATACAAAATAGAAAATTATTAGTGTACATTTTGTAGATAGAAAAATTTGGAGCCATATTAGTTTTTCATTTTTTGAAATCTATGGTTCCATATTTTCAAATTGGTTTCAAATAGTGAATAAAAATTGAAATTATAAAAAGAAATATACCCAACATACATACATATATGGCATAATAGAACCAACAGTTTATGCAAATTTACAATGTTGTTGATTTTTTGATTTTTTATTCTTTTTAAATACATTTTATAATATGTAGCATTATTAAATTATGATGATTTTATTGATAATAATGTATATTATACATCATAATGATGAAGGTATAAATAAAATTTACTAGATAATCATTAGCATAATAATAGTTATAGGTACTGCGTGTAAATATCTTTAAAATAGGATATACATACATTTATAATATGTATGTATATCCTATGCGAACATATCAAAATTCCAAATCACAAAATTACAAAGTACGAAAATCTCAAAATTTAAAAATTCCAAATTACATAATCCCAAATAAATGTCAAAATTGATTTTCTGCATATTCTGCATTAAACGTCAAAATTTAAAAAAAAATTACTGTTTTTCATAAATAAATGTCAAAATTAAATACTTTTTTAGGTAAGTCTGTAAGTATTGACACAATATGATTAGTATTGATTTTAGTATTGGATTCAAAATCAGCCTTTTCCAAAATATTTATATGAATATATGTATATTTGAGATATATCCAGAATATTTATATAAATATATGTATATACGAGATTTAAATTAGTAGGGGTTTTAGAGTTGGATTTAAAATCAGAGTTATATGCGTTTTACAAAATATCTACATATATGTACTGGTATATGTGAGGTTCTAAATGAAGAGGAATTTTAGAGTTGGTTATAAAATTGGGATTATAAGATTTTTCCAGAATATGTATGCATATATGATTTATGATTTTTAATTAGTTTGACATTTAATTTTGGATTTTTATTTTCAAGTGCGGAAGTTGTTTTTTGGAATTTTTTTTTTAAGAATTTAGTTCCCAGCCCGAATAAGATTTTGCAATTTGGAATTTTATAATTTAGGATTTTTTAATTTGAAATTTTGTGATTTTGGATTACGTACCCAACCCTTCACGTATATCTAAGTACATAATAAAAAGTGAATAATAATGAAACTATTTACATTTTTAACATTGATATATATTGTATCTTAAAGATACTTTTACTATTTTTTCATTACATAGATTTTTTCTGCAACACCTTCAACCAATTTTCTATATTAATTGTAAATTTATATCTTGTTTTTTTTATATATGGTATATATAGATACAATATTTATATAAATAGATTTTATTAATTGAATTTGAAAATTGAATGAATGTGTTAAGGTATATAATGTATGATTTATTAATTGAATTGAAGAAAATTGAAAACATTGAAAAGAATGTAAGTACAGGTGGAATCAGGTGAAAAATAAATAGTTTTTATTTTTTTTTTTATACCTTGTGTACTTTTAAGGTACAACTGGAATTTATATTTTATATACCATTTTTAAAGTGGGTCAAATTTAGATTTAAAAGTTTTATTTAGAAAAAAAAAGTGAATAATTGGGGAAAATTTTTTTTACCTTTTTTTGTTCTTTTCATTATAAAATATTCAAATTTATGTTATTCTATTCGGTTTTTTTTTAGGTTTTTCTTTTATTTTTTAGTGAATTGAATTTGAAAGTAAGTACTTTCTATTTAACTTACATTAATAGATTTATGTTGAAACCAAATAAATAAGAAAAATACCAGATCTGTTGTAAAACGATCTGTTTTAATGCAAATTAATGTAAAATAAAAATGATTGTTTAAACCATTGGAATGTGATTTTAGGCTGATTTATTTGAATTCAAATAGTTTATTTATATATATAAACACACACACACATTTTGTCCATTATTTTTTTTTTCAAAAAAAATTATTTGTTTGTTCATTTTGTTATACATAATTATTAACAAGAAATATGTTAAAATTATGATATTATTCCATAAACATACATTATGCTAATATAATATATGTGAATTTAATTTAAAAAAATTTTGAACATAAAGTACATATAGACATAATAAATGTCGTATATATAAACTCTTTTATTGTATTAAATTTTAAAAAATTTGAATAAATTCGTTTCTGTACATACATTTTTAATGTAGATCATGCAGTTAATTTTGAACTTTAAAATGTTTTATTTTTTTTAAACATAGTTTAAAAGTGAAAGTGATTTAAAATATTTTTTAATTGAAAATTAAAATTTTATTCTTAATCATGATTTAATCCAATTTTTTAACATATATTTAATGAGTTTTATTTTTACATTGTAACCTATATTGAATTTTTGAATAATAAAATTTATTTATTTCATTAAGTTATTCCTTGAATGATTTTCTGTATCTTTGATAATTGGAGAGCTTTATGCAATAACAGAGAATGAAAATAATGTTATTTTTTAAATAAAAAAAATTTTTGGAAAAAGTTTTCCAAATACAATTTGGTGTTACAATATGGTTTGAAGTCTTTTTCTATTTTAGAATAATTTTGTAAAAGGCTGAAACTTTTTAGTTTAATTTGTGCGTATAAACTTGTTGAACACTTGACTTTGTAAAGCTACAGCGTATTTTTTAATTTTGAAGTGAGGAAAACTTGAGTTGAAACCTTAAACCTTCAAATAATACAGTGAATTTTACGTATAAAAAATCGCACTTCAAGTTTATCAGAATAGAACCACTTGAACAGTATAGTTCAAAATTGTAAGCTAAAGTAGAAATAGTCGGAGACAAATTCAGTTGTTTAAAAACCAAAATTCAATTCAAATTAAATTGGAACTTCGAAACGAATAATTTGAAACGTAACTGTAACTACAATATATGGTTGCTATGATACCAAAGAACTAACGCGAAAATAAAGACGCGAAATGTGTAGAAAATGTCGCAAAACATATATATATTAATTAAGGGTAATTTGCATTAGTGAATTTCAGCTTTCAACAGAAAAGAGGTAGAAGAATTGATAAATTGAATTATTCCGAAACAGAATTTTAATTTTAAAATGTCAAACGTCAAAATAAAAATTTCAAGAGTCCATAAAATTTTTTTTTGTGTATAATACAAATTTTTTTGTATATTTAATTTACTATAACTAGGAACACAAATATTGTCAAATTCTCTCTTGACTGACTTGCGCTTTAACGAGGTCTGCTTACTTTTCATTTTACATTTTCTTCGAAGGTTTCGTTAGGAACTGGCCTGGCTATTTCTATTTTTTTATTCTTATCTGGACGTTTATTGATTTTGCCCAGTAGTTTATTGGTTCTTCCTATAGCTCTATATTCTTAATTGTTGTTTGGATCAAAACTTTCTGTATATCACTCGTAGATTTGTTAACAAAGACCTGTATTTTTTCAATTTATTTTTTTCTGTGTTATCTCTCTACAATATATTTATATCGATTTTAGACATACGTCAAATAAGTAGTTTGAATGCATATTCTTCAATTGGTCAATGTTCCATTAACACCCCTACTGTTCGCAACTCATCAGCAGGTTGCTTAATCATTTATAACCATACGACGATTTCATTAGGCACATCTATTATAAAATTTAAGTAAACAGGTTTGTTCTAAAAAAACATTTAGATGATCCTCGACATAAGTTTTAATAGAAGTTTTAGTTTTTTTTTTTTTTATTCTAAAACAACATACTAGGAATATGATCTTTTGTACTTAACGTAGTTGTGATTGAATGGGATAGGAAAGGGAAGGAAAAAATGAAGACAACGGAGTGTAAGATGATAAATTCGTGAAAAATCCTTTAAGATTCTTCGTAAATTTGGGCAAATTATAAATATCAAAATTGCCAACCTTAGCAAATACAAATGATGGTAATAATTTCCACATTTTTGCAGTTCTAACTACAAACGAATTAATATAACTAGTGAATACGTCTTAGGTAGTTCTACATAGTAGGAATGCGTATTTGCTGCCCCTCTAGAATTACGTTGGAATTGTTTGAGAGGAGGAATCAGTGATTTTATTTCAACTGAAAAAGTGACATTACCAATTACAGCATTTTTAGCTATATCAAAAACATGATCATTCCACATTATTTTTTGGTCAAGCTGCATACCCAAAATGTTTAAGTTTTTTGATCGATATGTGTCAGACGTATAGTGGTCTACCAAGAAACGAATGCAACGATTCGAAAGATAGCCTTCAATCCATTTACATTAAACTGAACCAAGACCTAGAGCTTGACATTTGTTCAAAAGAGCCGCATGCCATACTCGATTGAAAGCTTTCGAAATATCCAGAGCAACAACTCATTGTATCAAATTTTGTGTGCTATATTAAAAATAGTTGAGTCCCTTTAAACTATTGATTTGTAACTATAATAAATTCCTTTTCAAAGATTCATTTTCTTCAATTGAATTCCATTTATGAAATTTAATTTCATTACTTTATTGATTTTTCTGATTAGATTCTTTTCGTTTCTTCATTTTTTTTTTGTTTTCGAATAGGTAACTTAAAGTCAGGGTCAAGAATATTTCTTTATTTTATTAATGGAACAGTGCGGCCATGATCTACTTACGAAAATTTATTTCTAATTTATAATAAAAATGTTTTCTGGTTCTCTTTTCTTCTGAACTTTCTTACATCTTGCGCCTTACATATGAAATCTGAAAATTCATGATTTGAATATTAATTATTTTAAATTTATATTTTATATGTGTATATATTTCAGGTATTTCAGGTTAAATTATTTTATTTAAAAGTACCTATATAATAAAATTAAACTAAAATTAATGAAACAAAAATATAAAGTAAAAAATGAAAAAAAAAAACAGTTTTGTATGCGAAAAAGGTGAAACAAAAAAAATGTGAATACGAAAAGTTAAAAGTGTACAATTTATTGCAAACACGCGTAAATTCAAATTCGTAATTATTATAGAGGTTTGATGATCTAGTTATTGACTTTTAAGAAATAAAAAATGATATTCTAATGTTTTTTTGAACTGATTTTGAATTGCTGATCATTTATTTAATTTAAAATGATGATCAAGTGCACGTTTATTATTCTTTGATGATAAAGTAATTATCGCAAATCTATTAAAAATAATGGTATTAAATGCAAGTATTAAAGATTTAGCCCCTGATAAAAAATCGTTCATCTTACTTCTTTCTTTAGATCCGTTTCAAACTTACATTCCAATTCATCTTAACATCTTCTTATTTACACCTACAGTAACTGTATATAAAATAATCCGTTCTTTAAATTCTATGCAAATAAAAAAATAAATGATGATCGACTAAGTTTAATCAATATTTATGCCTATTTGATATAGTATTTAACTTTTTAGTTGCGTTCTATGTTATGTCGTGCGTCGCTCTCTTTGTGGTATTTTTTGGAAGCGGATTTCGATATTTTAAAAAAATTACATTTTGATTTACATGATTTTCAAAATCGAAAGTTTGTGCCCGACTCATTTTTTGTTTGTTTAGTAATTGTCCGTAGTAACTATCCTAACGTTTTTGGAACAGTACTTTTCTACTGAATATATATCTATATCTGTGAGTTTTATTTTGAATTAAAAAATTTATTTATTTGCATTAACAAAATGTATTTTTTATTTTTATCATTAGTATACGCATTGATATAAATTCAAATGACTAATTCTGACGGAATCAATTTGACTGCTCTAATTCAGAGTTGTAAATGAGCAGACTCAAATGTCAAACTCAGCTCATATTCGATTTAAAACCTCATGGCAATTTTTTTTTTTAAAACAACACAAAAAAAAATTTTTAAATTAAAAAAAAAAAATTCAAAGCGAAAATTTCTTGGTGTTCCACTTCTGTGCGCTACCAGTCATACCACATATTTATATATGTACAACCACAGCACAAACATATACATACTTCATATGCATGTCAGATAATGTTATTCAACTTTACTCATTGTTGTTATTATTTTGTTGTTTATTTTTTGGTGAACTACTAACAACCTGTACTCTCTTATGATGATAACTATCATTATCATATGATAGTGTTATTGGCAATGTGTTCAATGCACCTTCAATTGATAATTGTTTCTTTTGCTGCCTTATTATTTTTGTTTTTCTTGTTTTTTTTTTTTTTTGTTTTTATTTGATGCTAAACCTTAGGTGAATCTTGAAAAGATCAATTCCGTATATGGAACGTTTAAGTAAATTGCGTGTGCAATGACGTTTTTAGTTAAATAATAATAAAGAAAAAAAAAATAGATTTTTAATATATGTAAGTATATACGTATATAATAAAATTATGCAATTGAATAATGTGTGTTCCTCATTTCAATGCTTTGTACTATTTTCTTTGGTTTTATTTGTTTTTTAAGATAATCGTGTTTGTAATTTATAAAATGTTTAGGTTTTAAGAGTATTAGAAATCGATTTGGAATGTACACGAATTAACACTAGTTTTTTAAACGGATCTAAGCATTTTAAGTTAACGTAAAAGTTGTTGTTAAGCTTGGATCTATGGGAAGATGATTTGTTAGTATTATTTTAAAAGCAGATTTAGTTATATTTATTACTTTAATCATTGACCGATAAGTTGTTTACCATGGTTTTAAATAAGATTGTATAAATAAATATAAAAAAAAAAATTGCATATATGTAGGCGCATTTTTTTTTTTTTTTTTAATAAATTTATTTTACATCAACTAATTGGTGCCCTTTGAAAAAGAACCATTGGAATCGAAACATATGTATAAATAAGACACCCTTTGTTTTGTTTTCTAATGGAAATATGTCATCATTTTTGGAATTTAATGTAGGAGAATCCCAATGCCGGACAATATTGTATATAAATAATGTTACATATTAATTTTTTTTTTATAATCTTCCTTAAAATTAAAATTTATGACCTCTACGAAAATCAAACTGGCTCTCCCTCTTTTAATAAACTTAGTGCATACCTCCTACACCACCAGGCTCTTTGTTAAATGTTTTTAACATAAGAAACTGAATTTTAAATCATGTATAAATAAATCATAAACAAAGAGCTGGATGGTACAGTGGTTAGAGTGCCAAAAATTTAGAGCCATACCGATTCCAATCCCAGTGAAAATGAAAAAACTTTTATTTAGTTTTTAATTTGATTCAGCTTCCATTTACCATTGGGTTCAAATTAAGGTTATAACTAATAATTAATAACTCTATATTTTTATTTTTAATTAATATAACAATATAGAGAAATACAAAATTTATACAAATCCATAATTTAATTCAATAATATAACTCACAGATATGGTAATACTTTATAATACAAAATATAAAATTATTCCAATATATAACAAATAGAATTGTATCTACTGAAAATCTAAGACGCTCCTATATTTAGAATTTTCATTACTTTTTTCTTTTTAAATCAGAAGATTGCCCATAGTTGTAAATATGATTATGTATCGCGTTATTTTTTTTATTATTAACTTTAGTTTTTTTTTTTTTTAATGTATGCCAACTCAGTCATCATGTCAGGAAAATTTACTTTTGTTAAAAAAAGAGATTCAAACACATCAGGTATCATTATCATCATTGTTATCAATTCGCATGATCAACAACATCGTGATCATCATCGCACCTTTCAATGCGTATTGAATGCGAATGAAATGTAACCGTATATTTAAAATATATATATGTATACAATATTTAACATTATTTTATATATATATATGATATATACGTTCATACGTAATAAATAAATATTTTTCCATTGGCATTTTCGCGAAAAAAAAAGGAAACAAAAACAAAAACAAACCTTTGAAAATGTCAAGTGAAAAATGCAAAAAAAAAAAAATAATAAAAAACAAAATCTGGATATATTACCTTGAAAGTAGGACACAAGTCATTTTCTATTCGTGATATATGTACATAAGTATTTATATATACGCAACTTTGTATATTGTATCTATGTTAATAAATACACATTAAAGTATCAGCATGCACTCTGATGTAAAGATAAAAAAAAAAAAAAAAAAAAAAAAAAAACAGTTTTGGGCGTTAGTCAACGTGCAACAAAAACTTTTGATTAGCAGCAGGTTCAAATATAATTCAATTATGTATAGATAAATTATTTATGTATATATATATACATATATACAAAGTATATGAATCATTTGAACTAGTTATAAAAATGCGCAAAACTATTAAATTAACCGCATCATATACAATATATGTATAATTATTGCTTTTGCAACAAAATATATATATATATATATACAAACTAATATAAAAGAATAATATATCTGTTTGTATGTGAGATTATAAATGAGTATAGAAATTCAAATAGGAAAGAAATACAGCACGTTCATGTTCATCATTTAGAACTTTTTACCTGTTGTTATTATTATTGCTGTTTACATATATGTATATAAATATATATATATACATTTTTTATTTATAATCTGTTGCAAGTTTTTGCAAATGTAATTTAATCTATTAAAGAAGTTGCATTTCTTGAATTGTGATACTTTTTTTCATGTTGTTCAGTTTTTTATATTGTTGGCTATCAATTCAATTTATGATGCAATTGAATTTAAAATCTATAATTTCAATTGTTGGTTTTTCATTTTCTATTTTCTTATTAATTTTATTATTTTTTTTTTTTCAAATTTTATTTTGATTTAATGTTGAATTGCAAGAATATGCCTATAACAAACCAATCAAAATAATAAAAAAAAAAAACAAAACATTACTTTATTATTTTTATGCTTTTTAAATTAATTGTTGAATGTTGCAGTTGCAGTTGCACTTTATATAATTTAATAGTATTTTGTTTTAATATTAAAAATATTAGCAAAAAAAAAAACAAAAAAAAAAAAAATTCTATTTATAAAAGTCAATTTGTACGTGTGGAAAAAGAGTGTTATATTTAGCAACTTGCTGCAGCAACATTTTACAATATATGAAAAATACACATTATATACACATTACACACATTTTTTGTATGCATATTTTTTTTTTTTTGTTTATGAGTTTCAATATGACATTTTGTCATTGGTAGTTTATTGGGTTTATTCTTGTTAGGTGGGTAATAGGTATTTGATATTAATTGAATTGAAGCTATTAGTTAGGTGGGTAGTAGGTATCAACAAATTTAAATAACATGAATTTTTTCTGTTATTGATTCTGTTATGCATATATACCAGTTTTGTTTGTATTTTGGAATTTTTAAAATACATATGTATATTTATTAAACTTTTAATTTTTTTGTGATGGTATTTTTGAAGTGTCATTTATTATGCATAATATTATAATATTTTGATGATTAATTTATTAACATACATATAATGTTGTATGATATGATGATATTGAATGGTATATCAATTTTAGACCTTTGCAATAATGGATAAAAGTGTTATAAATATAATTAAATGATTTCTTATTTCTATATTTATATATAAGTATATAATATAATTTCAATTGATAATACCTACATATTTATCTAATTAAATCCAATACATATATGTATATGTATATTTGAATTTGATACTTGAATTAAAAAATTTAATAAAATATTGATGTATTGGAAAATATTTTATATTAAGTCAAGTGTTATAAAATATAAGAATAAAATAATAAAAAAAAAATATAAAAAGAAGTATTTATAGGTTTTAAAAACAAAAATAAAAAGAAAATGATAGAAAACAAGAATGTCGGCAATAAAGTAAAGTAAAGGAAATAGATAGATGGTTGCGTTTTTGTTTTTTTTTTTTTAAATGATGGTAAATTGAGGTGTTTACATAGAAAATTTAATTTTAGCACTATAAATTAATAGGATGTCATGTGACATTTAAAAATAATTAATTAGAATTAATAAAATATTTAAGAAATTTAATTATTTATTTTGGTTTTTTAAAATTCTTTATCAAACTTTTAGTATCTGACCAATGGTGGTTAAGACTTTGATTGATTTTGAAATGGAAGATCTCAAATTAAGGTGAGATCGTACTAAAAAAAAGTATATAATAGTATAAATTATATTAGCTTATATCGTATTTTAAAAAAAGAATAAATATAAATTGTACTCGGTGAGGTAATAAGTGGCTCATGAAATTTAACATTTGTGTACTCAAAATCTTTTAGTTACAATATCTACAGTCGAGTAATCAACCACTTATTGAAAATAATGATCCTCGATAATAAAGTTTTGTCTTAATGACTTGGTAAATTTACTGCACTCCTCATGAAGTTAGAAGCCTTTCTATACCATAGGTATTTAAGTTGAAATACGAGAAAGCTTTACATGATATTTATTATTATTATTCTTCGGATCGTTTTATACAAATTGCAAATACAATTACCTACATGAGATAGTAATTGGAAATATATCAAAGTTTTTCAAAATAGATACAATTCATTTGTAGAGATTTTTTTATATTATTATTGTATTTTTTATTATAGAAATTACTGGTTTTGTCATTACTCTATATGCTATGCCGCCTTTACTTAATTAATATAATATAAGTATTTAATAGAATTTTATAGTTCAAATTTATTAATTATTTTGGATTGAAATAATGTGCATACATACATATATGCTTATTTTGATCGAATTTTATCCCACATATTCCGTCATTTGAATTGGGTGTTTTACATTTAAATGTTGAATAAAGAAAATTTTCTACAATATCTTAATATAAAACTTTATTTATTAATTAAGGTTTAGGAATTAGTACATCTGTGCCAAAAAAATATCCATCTGATATAGTATTAGCTTTTAAAATTTGGAAACTTATTCCACGCTCCATTTACTCGTACAGTTCTTATAAACTTTCATAAAATTCTTTTTTTTCTTAAATAATCTAAAACTTAAATAAAAAATATAATAAAAAATTTTTACTCTCTAATTATAATTAGAACATCAAAAAAAATCAAACTTTGGAATTTAAAAGAAAAAAAAAAACGAACCAAAAATTAAACTTAAATAAGCAATCAATAATCGAACACGTAAAATTTAACAATTTACATCTGTAAACACCTTTTTGAGAATTTTTTTTTTTTTTTAATTTTTATGGTTAATTTTTTAGAAATCATTTTCAATTCAAGTGGTGTTTTTTTTGGTGAACCTGATGGTAAGCACAAAAAAAAAAAAACAAAACCAAAATAAACATACAAATTGCCAATTGAAAAATTGCAAAAAAAAAAATAAATGAATAACAGAAATTGAACAAAAGAGACAAAATGGGGAAAATAAAAAAATTAAGAAAAGTTGGTAATCAAAAAAAAAAAAAACATAAAATTGAAACATGACAAATTATTTGGAGATTTAAAAAATTAAAATAAAATTACAAATAGAGTAGAAAAGAGAAGCGTGAATTGCGATAGAAATTTAATAATAAAAAATAGAATGACATAAAAATAAAAATGGCAGATGAATTGACAAAATTGTTATTTTAAGAATTTAACTGTAAATCATTTGACAAGATCATTATCGTAAAATGTGTAGTTAAAGTTTTTATGAGCGGTTGGTTTTTTTTTTTTTATTGTAGTGTAATTGATAGAATACTTAAAATTAGTCTAACTTATATTATAGAATAAATTTTTGTTTGTTTTTCGTATACATTTTTTGTTTTAAAAAAAGAAACGAAATTTAAAATAAAAAATATTAGGATTAAGAGGTCAAAGAACGTTAGAAATTGCTATATTGAAATGTTATTGATGTTTAGTTACGATAATTCGAAAAGAAATAATAAAAATGTACAAAAGGCAAATGTGCCTAAAATAAGTAATAACTAAGTTTTTACCGCAAATAGTTTAAAAATGGCATTTTATTTGGTAATAATATTATGGGATAATAGGTATATTTGTAGAAATTAGTATCTAGTATTAAGCAATTTTTAATGGAATTGTCAAATTATGTGTATTGTTAAACAGTTTTAAGTAATATTAAACTTTTTGTAAAATTAAAATGGGTCTAAAAAAACTACTTTATCATAGTAGATTTAAAGCCAGTGCTGAATTAAGCTTGCAAATAGCATCGGAGTGTAAGTCTTGGATCTTTTTACTCATCAAATTAAACTTACTTGACCAAATAAAGAGTCCCCTATCTGCTATCACATACAGCACTAGTAAAGCCGCTTCTTTTGGTTTCAGGCGTAGCAGAATGAAAATACAAAAGCTAAAACAAAGCATTTGTTTAAGAAATTATATTGATTATACCTATATATACAAATATACATATATATATATATATTAATATTAATCGAATCGATGCATCAATGTAATTACAATAAATAGAGGAAAATTTTTTGATTTACTTCTTTAATTGTCCTTACAATTGAAAACTCATTGAATGTGTGCGGCATTCCAACTTGCAATTACTTTGCTAATACCCATGCTTTTAACTACTGCATTACTGAGGTCCACTGTTTTGTAATATTTTTTATTTTATTTAATAGATGTATGGAGCCTCGGCGCTTTAGTGAGTATCGAACTGAGGAAGTGCTGGTTCGATTTCCGTAGGGTTCATGAATTTTTTTAATTGACGAAAATTATTGAAAAAATTATTTTTCTTTACAAATTTCCATGGTTACCAAATAAAATTTAAATATTCAAATATATAATATAAGTAAAATAAATAATATTGTAATTATAAATAAATAGATAGTATTTAATTTAAGGAGCCCAAATGCCAAATAGGCAAATAACTAAAATAATATCAGGCTGGTATTGATTTAAAAAAAAATAAATAAATAAAAAATTTATTTCTCCAATAAAAAATCCAAATATTAAAAGAACTAATATAGAGCAATTCTTTTATATATATTGCCTATATTAAAATATAAAATATAAAATTTATACAGTGTTTTCATTTTATCTAATATTAAAAGTATAATGATTTTGTCCATGATCTTTCTAACACACTTAGTACAAGTTCAGCTAGTTAAAATATTGTTCCTTCACTTAATTTACAACTATCACAATTTGAAGTTTCCATTTGATCTTATGCTTTTATACATTAAAATGCTTCATCTGTTGCAAGTTCAATTATCATTCATTTATAGGCTAAACAATAATATAACAATTAAAATTAAGTTTAAAAAACTGTTAAGCATACATTAATTTCATTCAGAGAGGTCATGTTAATTTTTACAACCAAATTTATCAGAAATGTTTCACGTTTTTTAGGTTAAATATTCCGTTTGTGAACTGAATTTTTAATTTTATTCCCTCTTTTTGACTTAAAAATTACTCAAATGTTAAAATGGTTTATTAACGCCAGTTAAAAACTCTTAAAAAAAATTATTTGAATTTTATTTTCAAAAGGGTTCTCATTTAAAAAAAAAATGGGAATTCAAAAATTTAAATAATGGGCTGCCCATCAATAAATCATTAATTATTATTTTTTTAACCTGATTCTGAGATTTTTTTTGCTAAATAATGAATTAATGTTTTCTTAAAGATTATTTGCTATTTCATTAATATTTTTTACATGAATTTTTCAAATAACAATAATAATAAATTTCAATTAAAAAACATAAAAAACAAATTTGAATTTAAAAAATTTTTATATGCGAAAATAACAAAATTAGAACATGAATTCCCATTTAAAATAAATTAATGATACACAAATCAAGAGTGATCATTCCGATTAAAAAAGGTAGTTTTTAAGATAAATATCATGCATAAATTAACAACAGGTGATCATTTGAATATTTTTTTATTATTTCATATGAATTTTAATTCGGAGATTAAATTTTTTTTTGTTATTTATTCTTGTGATTAATACCTAAAAAATTATGCAAAAATATGTTAAAAATTTCGCCAATTTTGCCAAATTTGATTGGGATTATTTTCATTACAATAGATTAACATCAATATTATATAGAATTCATAAAATGAATACCTAGTTCAATAATTATTTAAATTTCAAATGTATTAATATTTAATTAAGTTATTATTATAATAAAATTACAAAGAAATTTGAAATAATAGATTTCATTATAATTTTCATAAAATTTACAATTTTCCTATTTACTTGTCCTTCATATAAACAATTTTTAAAAGTTATACATTGGAAAAGCAGTGTGTATGAAGGAAAACGTTTCACAAAATTTTGTTTAATTTAAAATGCCTTTTTACTTATTTAGGAGTTAGAACCTTTTTTATTTTTTTTTATTTTATTATTTTCTTTCAATTATAAACCCTTGCATTAATTACAATTGTACTAAAATTGTAGACATTTGTTTTATATATGTGCCAACTCTGCAAATTTTCTTTTAACAGTCCTAACACTGTTCTAAGTCAAATAGACAATTGTGAATATTTGACACTTCAATTTTAAAATCAGATTTTTTTAGCATTAAATTTTTACTCGATTTCCTGAACATTAAATTTTTAAACTTCGATTTATTAACCGATTGCAAGCTCCATTCCCGTACATGTCATAAATATTTAATTGAAAAAAAATTATATTTTTTAAGAAATAACAGGAACACAACGTTTCAAAAATTTACAATTTCATGAATCGAGTACCAGCACTGAAGAAGTCTGCATGTCTTAGACGCAATACTCGTACATATTTGCGAAAATAAATAATTTTAGTGAAATTAAAAGGAAACTAGTTCATCGTTTCTTCATCTATTTCATATTTACCAAGTATACCTTTTACCCTAATTAAAATTTGTTACTTCCTTTTATTTTGCCTATTAACCTATTTAAATTAACATTCTATATTCATTAATATTTTCAATCAAAATTCAATAAGAAAAGAATTCAAAGAAAATCAAATTTTTAAAAAAAAAGTGAATATATACATAACCATAAAACCAGCAACATTTTTGAATCAATAACAGTAAATTTTGATTTGAATTGGATCTTCCTCCAAAAATAGTATACAATTTCACTTTTACCTATAATATTTTAAATTTCACTTAATTCTTTTACAAACCAGCCTCATAATTAATCATTTGTAAAAGATTTTATTAATTTTATAAATAACATTCTTTTAATAGCATATACAGAAAAAAAAAGAATTCCAGATCATAACCAAAAATTCCACAAAACCCAACAATATTTTAATACCAAAAAAAAGTTTACAAAAAAAAAATTTATTTAAACATTTTTCAAATAAAAGCGAAAAAATTTCTAAAATATCACAAAAAAACTATTGAAAGATGGAAAAACAATGATGATTTACGGTCACAACTTTTAAAAGTGAATAACAATAGACAAAAAAAAAAAAAAACAATATGATGAATAAGTTTCGCCAAAACTCACCAGACATAGACTTAACAAAAAATTTCAAAAACCTTTACTTTTTCTTTTCCTTACAATTTTTTGTTGGTTTTTTAAACATAACCTCATTTTCAAATTTTTAATCAATCTAAGAACCAAATAATTTAAAAGACCTGATTTTTTTTAATATTAAATATACTAAAAATCATGTAACAATTAAATTATAGTATCATCATATTTTTCCAATGTATTATAATATCGGTTCGATAGTGTCATGGGTGTATTTATGATATGATAGGTATAGAAAATTGTTTTGGAAAGTTTTCATAAAACTCCCATTCAAAACTATAACCTGTTCATATATAGATAGTGACTTATTGATCATTATTTATTATATGAATTAGTTTTTTTAATTGATAAAACTTTTGGAATGTATTTAAATAAAGATGTGATTCATTTCTTTAATGGTATTTTTCCATTAATTTAGGGAAAAAATTTAAAAATTAATAAATCAGAATGAAAGGGTGAAAAGTAAATTGAAATAATGTTGGCAAGGTAAATTAAGTCAATTGTAAGCAGAGATCCAGAAAAAATGTTCATAGCTTCGCTGACGACAGCACTCCGGTGGCATCCTACTAATTCCTTAAGAAATAAAATGGCGAATCTACCGCAATCAGTTCGAAAAGAAAAATCATAGTTAGTTTAGTTAAGCATGACTTAGTTAAAATAGCCGATTAGGTAAAAATAATAGAGTTGAGTTTGATACTTCAAAAACACAAAGCTACTTGATTTACTGCAAAAATATCAGTTTAACGCAATTCTGAGATTCCATGGAGAAAATATTTAACGATCAGAAAAATTACACATTTAAGGTTTACAACTAAATCGAATGAGCATGTTTTTGATATAGCTAAGAATACTGCTAAATTTTTAGGTTTTCTCCAAAGAATCTGTCTAATATCATAAATCCTATATATAATTTAAAATGGAGTACAACCCTCACATTTGGGCTGGCGCATCCCAAACTTCTTTGAGTTGCACTTAATTGAGAAACCTGTCGAATAAGTAGCACTTAATCATTGGCGAAATATTAAAAGATTGCTATGGTTTATAGATATCTTGTAGGTAATGACACTTAAGTCAATTGTGATTCCTATTAAACAATTCAAACGTAACGCCAGAATAGCTGCAATTGATCACTTTTACGCTGTGGCAACACCAAGATATTTTAAAACTGGTTATGGAAACTGATTTGTTGTGAGGACTGAAGTTGTGGAGCGTGCTTCCATCTAATGTGTTCCCCTCTGTCAATAATGTTCAATCTTCAAACAATTCCAACGCAACAATTTCGCAATGGGTTTTAGCTATGGAAGCTCATTTTTGTGACACCAGCTAAAATATAGAACAAGTTTTAATCTAATGTTCTCTCTTCTGACAGAGGAGATTTCTCCTCTAACTCCCATTAAGATCCTAATTTCCTCTTAATCTCCTTCTCTTCATCTAAACCTGCACAATAACGTTGCACAAAGCAATTTTTTCTTGTGTGTGTATAAGGATACATAATTATGAAAAGAATTGTTGTCGACTGATTACTTTTATTATTTAACCCATTTTAATCCTAATCCCGAATATTTAACAAAGGGTGTATTCCCATTACTTATCCAATATGATATTTACCCTTTCAGGGTTTGTTTCTTAGGAAATCCCATTATCAAAAAATGATAAATTTTGTTTTTTCTACTCATAATTAATTAAATCAAAACATTTTTGATGATCATTGTCAGATTTAACTTGTAAATACAATTTATTTAAAAAAAAAAAAAAAAATCGAATCACATCTTGAGATCAAATTGTTTTTTTTCTGTAAAATAACGATCTGTTCATGTCGATCATTATTTTTTTATTATATTAATGTCCGTTTTTTTCTTAATTTTAACAAACTTCCAAGTTGAAAAGTGTGTCAAAACTTAATTTGTTTATTTTTATGTTTTGTGTTTTGTGTATTAATGATTTTAGGTGTTTTGTATATAAATATTTACCTGGAAAATCGAATTGAATTGTTCAATTAAATTTTTTTTTTAATATTCACCTATATTATAGTTTTCTTCATTTTCGATTATATAGAAATTGCTTGAAATAGATTAGATTTGTGGTAATAAAATTATTTTAAACAATGGTTTTCAAACTTTGTAGAGAAAATTTTACCATACCGATCGGTGTTTTTTGAATCGAATGAGGGTTTAATTCGGGGTTTCAAATCAAGGTTTATTCATGAAATTAATGTGCAACTAATATTTGAAAGTGTTATCATGAGAGGCAGTTATGGTTCTCTCTAATCAAGATGGGGGCGGAAGTAAGTTAGTCAAACTAATACAGATAATTAATATGAGCTCTGCCTTGTTTTTTCTTAACGAAGGAAATTACGGGATTTGGGTTCCTTCTTGAAGAAAAAATATGAGATATAAATGTCCTTCAAGGATTTAATGAGAAACCCAGAAGGAATATGTTGACTTCTTTCTTGAATTTTTCTAAACCATAATTATTGGGAAACACATGTGGGGTTAATGTGTTCTACAATTTAGAGGTCCAACTTAAAAACGATTTCCCATATTTCAGCGTTCTAGTTTGAAGACGATTTCCTATATTTCAGAGTTCTATATATTGGAGAGCGATGCTGGATATTTGAAGTAAAAATTTGTAGATTTAAAGTATTTTATACTTCTGCTTAAAATCCTTGGCATATCTCAGCATATTTTGCGACCGAAGCTTTTTCATCTATATGAACACCATTACTAAATTCGTAAGTTTCACATCTGCCACAATTTATTTATTTATGTTCTTCAAAAAATTGTGGACTCTTATATTTCGGAAATTGAGGCCGATTAATAATTTGATTAATGTAAAATAGTCCGACGAATTCACATTTAACACTTCATAAAAGTTTAAAAACATCTGATAATATTTAAATATAGAAATTCTTTAGAATATGATACACATTGTCCATATTAAAAAAAATATATATATAAAATAGATTATAAAAGAAAATTGAGTTATTTTAACATGGATAGTACAAAATAATCTCAATAGGCAAACCTATATTTGGATTAGTTGATTTTTAGAAGAGAGAAAAAACAACAACAACAATATAACAATGAATAATCAGGTAAATCGGTTCATCAGGTGAATAACAACACCAAACACAAAAAAAAAAAATTTATAAACAATATACAAACGCATGTATATATTTATTTGAAAGTGAACAAAAGAAAGTTCCAGAGTTTATTTTTCTTTTTTTTTTTTTGTAAGTTTTAATGTTCGTTCCGATACCGATACTGATTCCGAATCAATATGATACTTGAAGTACCGGTAATATTTCATATTTTTTTTTTATATTTCTTTGGTAATTTGTTTTGGGTAATTTGTTCCAGAGAACTGTACTACAAAATAATAAACGAGTATATTGCATAAAAAAAATAAAAAAATAGCTGTAAATCCCCATCATATGAGCATCAAGTACACACATAATAATAATAATGTAATATGAAGTTAAAATAAAAAATGTTCCGATTATGAGAAGCTATATTGATTGATTTTGGGTGGTTTCCCTATATATGCTTCAATTTTTTTTTTTATCTTTAGATACATGTCTAATGCTTTATTTCGGTTTTAATTTTGTTTGTGGTCAGCCGCAACATCATCAAAAAAATAATTTTTGAAAACTATGTCAGATTTGTGTTATTTTTTGGTAATTTTTGAAAATTTTGGTGGTCTATAAGAAGAAATGGTCTGGCCTCGAGGAATTATTTGTTTTAGTTTTTTGTTTTTTTTTCATTTCTAGAAAATCTAATTAAATTTATATATATATGTATTGAGTAATTGATCTGCTGTTGTATATATTTAATGATGTTTTTGATTTGACCTCTTTGAAATATCTTAATGTGTTAAATAACAAATTGATTATTGTAATGTATATATGTACATAGGTATTATTGATTTGATTATTACATTTTAACGAGGTACGTGCTGTGTAAGATTAAAGTTTATGTATAAAGAAACAAAAAAGGTTCAAGTACTTAAAAACATGTGACATGATTACGGAGAAAATATAAACATATATGGGAAACTTTTGAATGTCATCATGTGGTTTTAAAGAAGATTAGAGCATTAAGGTGATTTATTGGAGATCAGTTTTTGATTTCAGTGGAATTTGAGGGAACAAAATTGAAAAAATTGGAACAATTAATCAAAGGTTTAAATAATGTTATAAAATATTAGAATAGATTGAAATGATGGAAATGATAAATTTGTTTTCTTTATTAGCTTCCGCAATTGATGTTTGAATTGAAATTTGATGACTATTTGATTAGTTTTTATAATAAATAAAATAAATAAAAGGAGAGAAATAAGAAAAGTTTGGAGATAATTATAGAATTGGGGATTTGTAGTTTTCATTAAAGGGAGCTAGTGATATTTTTAGGTAATGTAAAATTTTGACTTATTTTGTTTTCGCCATTATAATATAACGGGAAAATACCATTAATTGCATTAGCATCCCTAAATGTCGATACTCGTTGAAGGGCGATAGTATATGCTTAAAAAACTTTGAGCTAGGAAATGGGACAGTGATGGAACAATAAATTTGCTTATCAGATGCATTATATAGGTTACTAATTCCTAAAGGTATTCCGAACCCTCTAGAAAGTTACTTCAACATGTGAAGAGGTATAAAATAGCTTTCTAAATTTTTTGGAATGCAAAGGGATAGATCGAAATCTCGGTTTAGCCGATCTTATAATATCTTGTTTAAAAAATGTCGATTTTATAACATCCCATTTTTAGAAAAACTTGCATTTTTAAAAAACCTCATCTTAGAAAATTTCCTGTTTTATATTATGGAAAAACCTGATTATTCTGATTTTGTATCCAACTAAAAAAACCCTTCAAAATGAAATTTTTAAGAAAACAAGATTTGTTAAAAAACCTAGATTTTTCAATAAAAATTTTAAGAACGAGATTTTTTTAATAAGAAATTTTTAAAAAACGCGATATTTTATAAAAACGACATTTTAAAAAAAGGATTTACTAAACTAAGTTAACGTGACGCTCTCTTTCTTAATAAAGGTCTATAATACCGTTTGTCTAAAATTAACTGAGGATTATTAAAACATTTCAAATTATGCTGGAAGAAATATTAAAATTAAATTAAAATTACAGATCCTTTACTCATATATAGTTCTACAAATAAATTTCTTTATGTATCTAAATAATTTTTGAAAACAATAGCTATGTAAAATTGACCCAAAGATAATAAATTCTCTTCTTTACTCAAATTCATATTTGATTCAAAAATATCTTTTCCAGTTATTTGTCATTTAATTAATTGACTGCGCGATTTACCAAAAACCCCAATTTACTTTTGCTCCCCCATAATATACATCCGATATAAATTACTTAATGATTAACTCGTGTTATTTTTTTAAGTACCTAATGTATTCTTATTAAAACCAGAATACCTGAATTAAGTCATTTAATTTCTTTTATATTCGTATATATATACTAAAAAAACATCTTTAGAACAATTGCAATTAAAGAAAGTCTGACCCAAATAATATAAAAGAATTACCAAAAAAAAAAAATTAAAAACATTTTATACTTTGTAATATTCTGCAAAATCCAATAATAAGTATTTCTTCCTCATAAATAATAAAAATGATTTCAATTTATCCGATGACTTCAATGCCTTTTAAACAAAAAAAAACTCTTCATTTAAAAAAATCAGAACATTGTTTAAAAAAAACGCGATTATTCTTAAAAAACATATTTTTTTTTTGATTTTCTTTTGATGGGTAATTCCCATAATTGGTATCACACAAGTACCATAATTAGATTTTACCCAATATTTTTTTTTTTTTTTTAAATTTTTTTCTTCCAAAAATCATCACTTTTTTTAAATTATCATCAAAAAACTATTTTTTTAACGCCTACTACAATTTATTTAATTTCCAAAAAACCCAAAAAAAAAAAAAACGATTTTTAAAGCGATTTTCATTAATCGCAATTTTGTTTTAAAAATCGTTCATTTAGATTTTGAGCTCAGATTATATGTATTTATTTCACTCTCATTCATGTTTTCAGGTTTAATTAAGGTCCCCCTAATCTAATTGGGAGTTGACTTTATGAAGAACTGTCAGATATATATATATATATTATTGTACATGTAATGAAGAAGAAAGTGTGAGGAAGAAAGAGATGGTATAAATAAAACCATTTCGTTTATTTATGACCTAATTTTAAGATTTTACTTAACAAAGTATCTATTATTAAATCTTCATTTTTTTTTTGTAATGGGATTCACTTTTATAGAATTACATCTAAAGCAGAGAAATGACGGATTTTAAAATTTTTGGGGTTTTTTTAGAGGTTTTTTTATTTTTTGATTCATGATTTCCAAAAAAAAACATGAAGATGGGGAAGAAAAGAAATAAAAACGTTTAATATAATCAGCATGAATGAACAATTTTTTGTTTTTCTTAACTATTGGATTGTTAACTTTTTAGGTTAAGTAATGGGTTAAAATATATTAAAAAATATAAAAGAAAATAGTTAACTTTGTTAGAATATAACAAGTATTTAATAAATTGTTTTTTAAATGGTAACTTTTAAGAACAAAAAGAAAAATTATAAATGGGAATTATAATCTTGTGGAACTTTTAAAATTATTATTAGGCATGTAAATTCTATGTAATTAACGCTCTACACTTTCTGACTATTTAATGGTATTCTTTTTAAGTTTTTTTGATCTTGCGGAAAGATCAATGCAAGTAAAGCTTACATGACCTAGTAGTATATAGATAATTTTTATGGTGACTTTGCCCATCATTTCATTTGATATTTATGTTCTAACTTTTTCACATTTCAATTATTCGTACAATCAGAATTTTTTAAATCTAATGACGGCTGGAAAGAAAACTTTTAAAATTAATTGATTATTTAAAAGTGCTTAAGTTTTTATTAATAAAGATTGACTAATATAATTGAGTAATTAAATGCTTTTGATTTAGTTTATTTGTTACAAATTAAGCTTGAATTTTTTTTACAAATGAACTCGGTTCTGGTTGATTAACTATATGGCTTCTTAAAAAGGTATAGATTAAATGGTGGATTAATTGCTTCCGGCAATAAATCAATTTCAAATTTTGTAAAATTGTTGGAGTCTCGTAGTTAACTTTAATTGAATTAGTTCTGTTTGATTAATTTTATTATTTTTTTTAAATTTTTATATTAAATTTATTTAAGCTTTTGCCATTGGTGGTTTTGTTAATTAAAATACAATTTCTTCTTCTTCATCAACCATCAAGCAATGTCTTGGCAAACAGATTATTTTGATGTTGTATAAGTACTGGATTGGAACATAGATTTGATGAAATTAAGTGGTTTTGGTTATGATTTCAGATTAAAATTTTCTGATTTCTGAAGACATTTGCTTATTACGCGGAAGAGGTGAATGTCTTGTTATTCAATTTGTTTAAAATTAGATTCTAATAGAATTTTATCATACATCTTGTTAGTAAAAGTCTACTTAGGAAACGCTTGACAATTCTATCTATAAATTGTAAAACTTTTTCACAAATTTACAATGTTAGAAAAAGGATTACATTGCAATTCCATCTGTCGCTTTTTTTTTTTATGTGGAATATTCTAAATTTAAAATAATTGGTAAGAACATATGTAATTACATTTATTGAATTTTCTAGTTAATTATTTTAATTGGAATTCTTATTTGTTAAACATAAGTTTGTGTTTATCTGTTATATGTTGAATACAAGATTTAATTATTTTATCTGATTTTCATTATCTTGTTAATTAGATTTTTTAAAAATTTCGTTTAACACTTGTGATTACGAAACGACACTTTACAAGTACTTCCATTCATAAAAAAACTTTAATTTTTAAACTTGTTCGATGGAAAATTGTTTTTTCGAATTGAAAAGTTTTGAATATTTAATTTAATAATAGTTAATTAATATTGAGAGCAGTTAAAAGAAGCTTAACAAAGAAACTAATATCTAATTAATTTAGAAAATAGAATAACTTATTGGTTATAAGTTTAGTAAATTTACTTGTTTAAACTCCTTGATATTAAATCTTAAGATTAATGTATTTGACCTGTTTGTCCTTTTATTAGAGATTTGATTAATTTGTTAATATTTGGGTGGAGCAGTAGTTAGAGAATCAATCTTTCATTCGAGAAGTCCGGTTGGTAAAAAGAAAAAGATTCGTTCAAATTAATGGTTTAATCAATAATTAATAATAATTATATATCTTTAAAAGAAAAATACATGAATATAAAAATATAAACAAATGTAAAATGTAAACAAATAATTTAATTGAATAATATAACTCACAGATATAGAATACCATATAACTTAAATATAAAATATTACAATATAAACAAAAATAGAATTGTATCTTTTTTTTTTTTTTTTTTTCTTTATTATAAGTATTCATAAATTACAGTAAATCAATTAAAATTTAAATAAATAATATAAACATTAAATTAGCTACTTGAACCGTGGCCTGGGCTATATGGTCCTTAAATTCAAAATTTAGGAATCTCTTTAACGAGTTCCTGCACAAAATTAAAATCAAAAGTATAAATATATTAATTTTTTTTTTTTTTTTTTTTTTTTTTTTTTTATATTTAATAAAAATAAAACAAAAAGAAACAAAAACATAACAAAAAAGAAAAAAATAACCAATAACATTCCCTTTAACAAAAGTTATAAAATTAAAGCAGTTTTAAGTATTTAACATAAGTAATTATTAATTAATATAATAAACAATTCATCAAGTTATTGAATTAAATTCATTTAATTCTCCCTAACAACAAAACACATTCAATCCAAGATGCTAACTTTGCAACACAAATGTTCTAATCATTGATTTAAACTTAGGTAGATTTTCAATCCGTTTAAAATTTTCTAGCAGCTCATTATACGCTTTTAGACAATTATATACGACATTATTTGTTTGGTTCTTAGTACGGAATAATGTAAGGTAGTAATTTGCTTTGTTACGAGTATTGCGTTTGTGAATATCGATCATTCTGTTTAGAATAAAATTATGCTTAATTTCATTATTAATAATCTTAAACGATAAGACATATAGTTCAAATTTACTTATTATGAAAATCTAAGACGTTTCTACATGTTATAAGGTCTAATAGTATCTCATATTTAAATTGTATGTGAAGTTCATTAAGATCAATTCCAATAACATGAATATAATATAACCCTCCCTTTCAACAAGTACCTATGGTATAGACATGTTTATTAGCCAAACAGTTAGCGCTTAAAAAAAAATATATCAATCATAAGTCCGAATCTTTCCTCCTGTTTATTCCAAAATGTACCTATAGTATTGGCAGGTTTTTATCTGCAAACGAATTTGAAATTAAGCTGCAAACGAATTTGGTTTGCCATTGTAACTAAATATGGTATAAATTTTATAATTTTAAATGCTCAAAAACATCTAATAGATTTCAGTTTCATCAAATTTCAGTAGTACAATTAATTATATTTTAAAATATATTATAAATTTTTTTAATATCATAAAAAATGCTCAATTATTATAGAATTATAGAATTAATATTATAGAATTAAACATATTCTATCAGTTTCTTTTTTCTATTTAAACAAATACCTTCTAAACAAATTTTTAAATTTTTTATATGTGTGCATATATGTAATTAATTTTGACAATGTTATCATTGACATGAGAATGTACTCATATATAGTGATTAAAATAATGAAATGTCAAGGTATCATAAACATTATACTAATTAAACTAAAGTAGAAAAAAAAAATCTCAAATTTATCTTAGCGGAAAAATAACACGGTTTTTTTGTTTTGTTATTTAATTTTGTGTTCTTTTCTATTTTTGCGAGAAGATTTCCTAAGTTCGTGAACTTTATTCTTGTAATTTTTTTGTTGTTTTTTTGGTATAAATTCAGTTGAATAAACTTCATCTAAACATATGTCAACACTTAAATTAATTATAATGACAGTTAATCATGCTAAAAAATTCTAATTATAAAGATTATGTTCTGTTTTAACGAGATGGAGATTTAATCAAAAAGTGCAAAATCTAAAATTATGAATAAAATACCTAATTATGTTTAAAAAATTAATTAAATTTCCTTTTAATTTTTGCTTACATGACTTTATATTTATAATTGGAGTAAAATTGAATATTTCGAGTTAGTGTTTTTTATTTTGCATTTTTATTGTCATGATAAATGTCAGATAATTCAAACGGTTTGTAAATTAGTTTTTTTAATTTTATTCAAAGTAAACAATGAGTTAATTTTTTTTGAATAAAATTTTTTTATAACTCTTTAAAAATTAATTTTTTTTATTGGTTTCAATTTCTTTAATCGTTAAATCAGTTGATTACTCGGTAGCTATTATTTAAGATTATGAATACACAAATGTTAATTTTGTACGCTATTTATTATATTACACAAGACAAGAGTTATTTATATATTTTTAATCTTATTTTATATTACGATATAATTATACAATTTTACGATATTTTTTTATTAGATATAATCTGACCGGGGTTTGAACCCTTGACCTTGCGCATGAAAGGTGACATCTTTACCACTACGCCATTGATCATATTTAAAATGTAATTAATTAATATTACTTATTTAAGAAGATAATTTGAAATGCATAAATTTAATGCAAATATTGAAAAAAAATCTTTTTAAACTTCAGTCAAAATAAACTATATTAATAATTTTTTATAACTGCATGTAACCTCTTTGGCATTGTAGAAACAAAATTTCTACAGAATTCTGGAGTAAAGGATATGACCAAATATTTTGCAGTAATAACTTGAGCTTTTCAAGGTTTCTGACTGGACATTTTGATAATCGTTTTTTCATTATTCCCTACAAAGCTTCTATGGGGCTTAATTTCGGGCTTCGGAAAGAACAGTCTAGAACTGGAATATTCATTTCCTAAATATACTTCATAATTTTCGCGGATTCTTTTCTTTTGTGTAATTCATTAAATTCAATTCTAATTATAAGAATATAATTTGTCTAATGCCAAATAATAAGTGATTGGTGAAATATAGCCCAGATATTCAATTTGATTCATCTATTGGATCTATAAATCACTTTAAAGTGCTATAAGGTTTGCCTGACTTCTTGGAAGCCTAATAGTTAAACATATCGCACTTAAAAACCAATTAAAGTTTTTCTCATATATATTAATTCTACTATTTCTAATAAACTTCTGCAAAGTTCATAAGTTTAATTAAATTGGTGTAATTTTTCTAAGAATAATTTTACTCTTCTTTTTAACCAATTATAACATTAGGACTGACCTCTTATTTAATGATCTTAAAAATCTTGTAGTTTAAGCTTTTTTTTTTATATTTCCAGATGCGCTTCTCCTAAAATTGATTACTGTATTTATTTCAAATTAGTTGTTTTTGTATTTTGAAGTTCATTGATCTTTTGACATAGTAAACATGAGATATATTTTAGCATATATATATATATATATACTTTTGTATATTCATCTTGAAATAACTGGAAGATTGTAATGTTATGTATAGTTTGCATATTTTATATGATATTTAATTAGAAAAATTTAATTTAATTAATTGCTACATTGCACATTAATGCATCAGATATTAATAAAAACTCTTTGTGTACCGATAATTATAATATTTAATGTTTTTTTTTTATTAAATATATATATATATAATTTAAAAGAAAATTCTTTAATATTTATGTACAAATTTCTGGGAAATAAATTTTTTAATATACTAATTTCGAGATAATACGATGTCATCCTGAATGTATATTCGGTTACTTTGGTTTTAATAAAATAGCTGAAGGCTTTTATAGTTTATTAAACAATAAGTATTTACATATATATATATATCCTATTAGATTTATTAATTTAAACCTAAAAACCATAAAATTTAATGAAGTATTTATTTGCAAAATATATATTATATCTATATAAAAATATATATTTCTACATTTAATTTAAGATATTAATCAAATTAACTTGTGTAAATAATAAATTTTATTTTCTTTTTAATTTTTTTTTTTATGTGAAAATAATTTATCCTGAAATCTTATAATTATAATTTTAATTTTTTATTAATTTCCGCCGACATTTAAGCCTTTGTAATAATTTATAGTTTAAATATAAAAAATAAATTGTTAATAGTTTAAATAAAAAACTGTTATTTACAATATATAATATTTACAATATAACGGTATAACAGTTAATTTATTAAATTTGTTTGTCATTATTTTTTTCCTGTTATCTTATATCATAATAATTTTACTAACTAATTAATAAATTAGTAAATTATATTAATTAACATGTATGTTGTGTTTAAGTTCATTGAAAACTTTAACCTTCATTGCAGTATTAAATTTTTAGTAAAAAAGGATACCGCGTATTTTTAAACGCGATTATATACGGTTCGAATTTTGTTAACGAAATTTTTGAAGGACTTGTATATTGCATAACTGAATCTAATTTGTCTTTTTGTTTTGTGGCATAAAATAACTGTGAATCTATTTCAAACGCTAATATTTGATAAAATTTTGACAATTATTTCGCTTTTTAATTGTAAGTATTAAATTTAGAAGTCACACCCATTTTATTAGAATAAATTAAATATTTTATATAAAAGCTAATTAAACCTGTTTCCGAATCTATATAACGCTAGTACTTGGCATTGGCACATTCATTATTCAAAAACTTAAATTTCTACATCTGGTCAAAACTCATGCTTTCTTTTTTTATATACTCGTGTAGAAGTATCCTACGTAGTGTCATCAAAAGAAAACTAAAGTTTGACAGGTGACATAGTGCGATTTTACAAATTTAGTAAGTTGTATTCGATTTATAGAAAGTTTTTTTGATATTGGAAGTTGTTCGGAATAGAGAAAAAAGTGTAATTTGACAGATTAACAGCATATGCAATAGGCTGAGAAATGGGAATTAAATTTTAGGATTAGGATTTTCGAAGGACTTTTGTAGTATATTTGAATACTTCGATAATAATTTATTTTTCCATCTAAATGACATGAGTCTTTCTGCAAATATTTTATACCTTTTTTACATTAAAAAGAAGGATTTCTAATTTTATTGCAAGTATTTTTTTTCGATTGAAAGTATTTTTTTTTTGAATGCAAGTTTTCTTTTTTGATTGCAAGTATTTTTTTTTTTAATGCAAGTTTTCGTTTTTGATAGCAAGTATTTTTTTTTTCAAATGCAAGTTTTTGCATTTACGTAATTTTTTTAGACGGAATTTATTTAGAATTATTCTTCAAGAAATTATATTTAATTTTTTTGGTGCCGTGAAATAACTCAGAATGTATATATGTAATAAAGTAGAATCGACTTTATTTACTGAAAATTTGAAAATAAAGTAAAATTAAAAATTTACAAAAAATCCTATGTAATTTGACAAAATTTTGCAAAAGTTAAAGCCGAATGAAATAAAGTATATAGAAGGTAGAATTTTTGTAAATTTTTTAATTCTACTTTATTACATTCTACATTATTTAATGGCACCATTTCTATTATTTACAAAGTTTTTTCAATGATTTTATAATAATACTATTAACTATACATTCACATACAACTATGTACAATTTTATTGCATGAAAATGCTACCTGAATGAGATATAATAACGAAACAGTTCTGCCCGCAATACAATAAAGCTATTTATTTTTTTTTATTTTTGGAGTCAGGACAATTTTTGCACTTAAATACTTGTTATGACAAAAAAAAAAAAAAAAATTGGCATTTGAGAAAAAAATACTTGCTATCAAAAATGAAAACTTGCATTTGAAAAAAAAATACTTGCTATCAAAAACGAAAACTTGCATTAAAAAAAAAATACTTGCAATCAAAAACGAAAACTTGCATTAAAAAAAAAATACTTGCAATCAAATTAAAAATCCTTCTTTTTAATGTAAAAAAGGTATATTTACTTATTTTCAAGTAATCCTATGTCATATACAATGTGATAAGAGACTGAATCAACCTTTCGTTTTCAGTTGTGACATCTATATTTATTTTATATTATGATATAAATTAAGAATTATGTATATATTATAATCTTAACAGATTTTGAATCCTTGTACCATTCGATTGAAAGGCCGACATTCTAACCACTACGCCATCTGTCGGATGTTCAAATATACTACTTATAAAAATTACCTTTTAAATTAAACATTTATTTTATAATTTATTTATTGTTCTATTTGTATATTTTTTTATTTTATTATTATACAATAATTATAATTTAACTTTAACTAATTATTTTACCTTTGATGAACGGATATACAATTTTTATTTTGATTTTTAATTCTAATTTTATAATTAAATAATAAAATTAGTTTTGCTTTATAATTAATAATATTATATATATATATATATATATTATGTTGTTCTTTTAAATAAAAAATTAAATACTGTAATGGATGGAAAAAAAAAATTCCTGTAATAAAATTTCTAAAAAAAATAAAAAAATTAATAAATACAAAAAAATAAAAAATTAAATAATAATTTCTTAGAATGCAAACGATCTGATTTTATAACATAATTATACCTACAAACATAAAACAAGAATCTCAGTAGAACTTAAGAACAATCAAAAAATAACAAAAAATTTTCGTGTTCTTAAGTACTTTTTTATTTTTTTTTTTTTTTTTTATTTCGTACCATTGTGGTTTTGGTTTTAGTTTGGTTTTCAATTCTTTCTTGGTTTTGGTAAAAAAAAAAAAACTAAAACAAACAGATTGCATGATTTTTAAATGTCATAAACTTATGTATCACACGATATGCACTTACATCTATCTAAATATATATATTTAAAAAGTATACCTTTAATATACCTTTAATATATATATATATATATATATATATATCATATGTAGCATAAAATATCATCATCATTGACAGGTGAATGGCCCTTTTCCATATATATATATATATATATATATGTATACACAAACAAAACATATTCATCTTAACAAAATATATTGTATATATAATATTATGTTAGTTAGAGTTGATACGGGTGATTATAGCTGTTAAGTTTTCTTAAAGTAATCATTTTTTTTTTTTACTGATGTTAAGTTTTTTTTTTTTCTTCTCAGTTAGTTCTTAAGAAGTTTTTCTTACTATTTTTTTAAATATATATATACATACATATATGGACAATAAAACAAATATTAAGTATATGTTGTAGGTACTTTTTAGTTATAAATTTGAATAATATTATTCATATTCATATGTTTGTATATTAATATTTGAAAACTTTGATATTAGGATTATAACATGTATTATGAATATAGGAATCTTTTAATGCTGTGCTGAAAATGAATTATAAATTTTCTTGGACACTCCTAAATAAAAGAGTATCAAAAAAGCTTCTTTTTATTGACCTAAGACTATATTTCATAGGATCATTTGTGTAACAAGTCTTCATTATTTTCAGTGAAAATCTTTACCTTTAAATTAGCTACGTTTTTTGGCATTTTACTTCGATGACTACGCCCATTGTACTCAAGACATAAATCCGTTTTAAAATTGGTGAGTCAATGAATGAAATTTAAAAAGTAATTAAAAAAATAAGTTTATATTTGATCTAAGGTTTAAATTATTTCAACTTGGTAATTTTTTACCCTTAGATTACAAATAGATTACTTTAGAAAATGTTTGAATTCACAAAAAATGATCTATTCTATAGCTATACATTTCTAAGTATTTTTGTTGTATATATCGGATAATCATCCCTATAATCATTTTATTAACTAATTAATGTGAAAAATGTGTATTTGATTTGTCAAACTGATGCTCGAATAACATACTTTTTTTACTGTACTCGATACTCGAGTACAAACTTTTGTTAAAGTATTTTGTTTTCTAATTTACTATTTAAATACAGTTTCAAACTTCAAATTTGACAGAATCCTAATTTATGAGTGGTTGTCAGTTTTTTTTTTAAATTAAGTTGAATTGACATGTTGCATTTTTTAATTTCTATATTATGTATCTTATAATTTTCATAATCAACCAAAACAAATAATTACTTTTGTAAAAGTAATTTATTAGCACTTTTTTAAATTTCACAAAACAATTCAACAAAAAAAAAACATTCTTATTAAATGGGTCTCATTTTACATCTCACCTCTGAAAACTTTTAAGTTTTTATTTAAAATTTTTTTCAAAGATATTTTTCCAGATTGATAAGAAGATGGAAAAATTCCCACACCATGTAAACCAAAACATAATTAAGTTATATTGGTACTTGTGCAATATAAATGAATTCTAAAATGAATAAATCTGGAGTAAAGTGGAGTAAAGTTGAAATGAATAGAACAAAAAAACTGTAATAAAAAAATGTATGTTTTTTTTTGAAATTCTAAAGAATCGGAATCATTCAGAATCACGGCAAAAAAAAAAAAAGTACTTAAAAGAATAAAAAAATCAAGTACTGAAATAAATATGATTATGTCAGAAATGCAATTTTTTGTTTTTTTTTTATTATTAAAAAATCCCATTCTTATTAATATTATCTCATACAATTTATTCTTAATATATTTCTGTCCCTTTTTGCCACTTTCTAAGAAATCATTAACACTATATATAATTAAAAAAAAATATACATATAATAAAGTAATCATTTTATTTTAAATGTGTATGAGTATGTACTGATTATATTGTAATCATTGTTGTTCCCAATGTAAACAATTAAGTGGATATTACATGAATTAAATTTTAATTAATATTACAGATTTAAAAAATTAATATTTAAAAACAAAAATGGAAAAATATATATTTTGGTTTAATTAAAGTTGTTTGATAAAGTACATATATATTTTTATGAGAAATTACTTGACATTTGTTTGATTACTATTTGAATTTCTTTCAATATCTTGAATTTCTCTAACAATTACTAAAGTAGAGAAAAGCTTAAGAAACGCTATGAGCATAAAGTATCTTGTGCTAATGGCATGAAATTGGCCTTGAAGACTGTTATGAATTATTTGGGTTTAAACATCTGTATATGACATTTGAATTTCTTTCAAAAGTTAATATTGTGCAAGAATAATTTAAATAATTTAATTTAAAATAACTTACGTCTAAATAAATCTAAATAGTAATTAATTAATTAACTCATTAACCCATTGACTGCCATCGCTTGCTAAATGATTAGCTAAACAGTAAATTAATTTAGAAAGTTTAAATTTAGTTTTTTTTTTTAGGGCAAAGCCAACACAGGATTTGTATGGCTTAGACTGAGATAATTAATCTGTTTTCAAAATTAATTTGAAGCCATTGCACATGACTGCCAAAGCGTTTCTCAAACTTTTTTCTAACGTTATGATAAATTTAAAAAATTTGGAAACGACGTTCAACAAAAATGTCTTGCCTAAATTATAAGTTAATTATTTATTATACCGTTAATACACCTCTATATACATTTGTTCATATTAATAATTTCACAAATCATTAAATTAATTACAATATTAGTTTTATTTTAATCACATTAAATTATATTTACCATTAATCAAATAAAAAATCAACTTGAAAATATAAAAAAGTTAAATTTTTCTCACAGATGTCACGTGCGTCTTTTAAAACAAAGAAAACAAAAACAAATAACCGTCAATTTATTTACAATAAAATTTCTTGAAACGTTACCATTTTAAATATTTATTGTGACAATTATTTTACCGTTCTTTTTTAACCTTAAATGTCAATAATTTGAAATGATAATTTGACATATGATTACCATTCAAGGTTTAAAAATTAAATACTTTCATCAATTCTATACTAATAAATATTAATTGTAAGAACAATTGGTTTATTTTGACACTGTTCTTTTTTTTGTAGTAAAAATGACAGGCTTCTAGGTTAGGTAGGTTTTGTTTTTCAAAGAAGTAATTTATAAAATATTATTTACAAAATATATTTACTTGGATAACTTAACTTATAGTATATAATTTTTAAATTTGATTTTTATTTCAATAAAACGTATGTTAGATTTGTTGACATTTTTATTGAATTAAAAAAAATCAATAGATTCTATCAGGTACATTTGATTGATTTTAGGATCTCTGTTGGATTGTTGCATTGTAAAAAAAAATCAAATTATAAGAAGAATAAAAAATAAAAATGTAACAAGTTTCTAAATAAGATTTATTCCTTAAAAAATAATGTTATATCTAAGTAATTATTGCTTTAAATAATAATATTTAAATAATGAGTTTATAATATTTCACATTTAGAAATGTTGATATTTAAATTTGAATTAAAATTAAACAAGGAATTTGAAATAAACAATGTTCCATGATAAATTTTGAGTAAAAAGTATATTAAACGTGGAAGAGTGTAGTAGTGTTTTGTCAATTTTTGGGAAACCTGTATGACTGTATTATAGACATTATATAATCTGGTTAATTATTTTTGGCAAGCTTTTAAATACACAACTTTTTAGACTTTCAGTTATGTACAAAATAAAATATAAGTTGAAAGACAGCTCTTCGAACCTCTTCCAGTAAAATGACTATATTTTATTCAGACGTGGATCATTAAAGTTAACTTCTATTGACATATAATGCTCAAATAAAGGAAGTTGTATGATGTAAGCAACTCGTACATCATAAAAATTTTGATTAGAATTCAAGTTACAGGTGTTTAAATATATCAAATGTTTAGCCTTTGATGACTCCTTACAGTGACTCATATACCTGATGACAAAAATTTATTACGCTATGGCTAATCTATAAATATATTTAATTAACATATATTATAATACTAATCAAAGCAGCTGTCATTTACCGTTTCCAGATTGAATTTATCTATATATATAAAAGGGAATGTTTGTGGGTTTGTTTGTTTGTTTGTTTGTTTGTTTGTTTGTTTGTATGTAGCGAATAGACTCCTAAACTGCCCAGCCGATTTTCATGAAAATTTGTATATAGGGGTTTTTGGGTACGGAAAGAAATCGTGGCCCAAAAATTTTGCTCTAACGGACCGCCAAGTTGGGGCTGTGGTGCAAGTATTTAAACTTCTTTGTTCTAAAATGAAAACGGTTTGACCGATTGACTTCAAATTTTGTATACGTGATGCTCTTTGAGAATTGAGTAGACACTATTAACAGTTTTGGAATTTGTTAACCCATGTCGGGCCGACGGGTGGTCAAAAAAAATTTTGGGTTCAAACTTTGTCCGATTTTACGAAATTCTGCTTTGGTTTAAAAGAAAGCCCCAAAAAAATTTTTGTTGAGTTCCATTAACCCTTTGCGGCCCAACAGCTTTTTATAGGTTTTTTCAATACTTTACTCTAAATTCGAAACGGTTTGACCGATTGACTTCAAATTTTGTATACGTGATGCTCTTTGAGAATTGAGTAGATACTATTGACAGTTTTGGAATTTGTTAACCCATGTCGGGCCGACGGGTGGTCAAAAAAAATTTTGGGTCCAAATTTTGTCCGATTTTACGAAATTCTGCTTTGGCTTTAAAGAAAGCCCCAAAAAAAATTTTGTTGAGTTCCATTAACCCATTGCGGCCCAACAGCTTTTTATAGCTTTTTTCAATACTTTACTCTAAATTCGAAACGGTTTGACCGATTGACTTCAAATTTTGTATACGTGATTCTCCTTGAGAATTGAGTTGACACTATTAACAGTTTTGGAATTTGTTAACTCATGTCGGGCCGACGGGTGGTCAAAAAAAATTTTGGGTCCAAATTTTGTCCGATTTTACGAAATTCTGCTTTACCTTTAAAGAAATCCCCAAAAAAAATTTTGTTGAGTTCCATTAACCCATTGCGGCCCAAAAGCTTTTTATAGGTTTTTTCTATACTTTACTCTAAATTAGAAACGGTTCGACCAATTGACTTCAAAATTTGGATACGTGATGCTCCTTGAGAATTGAGTTGACACTATTAACAGTTTTGGAATTTATTAACCCATGTTGGGCCGACGGGGTGTCAAAAAAAATGTTGGGTCCGAATTTTGTCCGATTTTATGAAATTCTGCTTTGGCTAAAAAGAAAACCCACAAAAAAATTTTATTGACTTGCATTAACCCATTGGGGCCAACAGCTTTTTATAGGTTTTTTCAATACTTAACTCTAAATTAAAAACGGTTTGACCGATTTTCTTTAAATTTTGTATACGTGCTCCCCTGTGAGAATTGAGTTGACACTATTAACAGATATGGAATTTGTTAACCCATGTCGGCCCGACGGTTGGTCAAAATAATTTTGGAAGCTAATATTGTCAAAATTTGCGAAGTACTGCTTTGGCTAAAAAGAAAGCCCCAAAAAAATTTTGTTGAGTGATTTGGAAGCAATTAAATTACGTCCAATTTTGCGCAATACTGATTTGCCCAAAGAGAAAGTGTAGTTCCGTTGACCCAGTGGGGCACAGTGGCTTTTAATAGATTTTTGCGTTACTTAACTCTAAAGTAGAAACGATTTGACCGGTTTACCTCAAGTTTTATATGTGTGAAGCAACTTGAAAATGGAGTTGAGTCTGTTAACAGTCGGTCTTGCGATTTTTCAAAAAAATTTTTTGGTAGTAAATTACGTCAAAATTTGGAAAGTAGTTCGTACTGCTTTGAATTACAGAAATTTTCAAAAATTACTAGAATAATCCTAGAAAAATCGTTTTAAAAAAGATTGCTTTCACACATTTTAAAATTTACATGTGTAAACCGTGTGTAATTTTTGTGTTAACTTTTTGCAGTAACATCAACTTCAGTTAAACCTCCGTTGAGAGGCGCAGCAACGCGCACCGGGTATTAGCTAGTACTTTATATAATTTGGTGCTATTAATATAATTCTTATTAAAATAATAATGTAGTGCTTTTTCGAGTTTTGAAGGACTGTATCCCTGCAATGGTTTGGTTGGAGAGAAGTTGTTCAACAAAATAAACTTTAATCAAACTTAGTGCCTAATATAAATATATTTACTCTCAATATAAATGTGCATTTTAGTTTTAAAAAAAGGAATTTTAAAAGAAATACAAAAATTCAAAACCCTAAATCAATAAATATTTTTTCATTAGGAATTACAAATATCAAACCAACCTAATTTGGTAGCACTTTACTGTGGAAATAGGGTTAATATTGAATAATTGCCGCTATTTGGCATTTTAAAACTATTTTTTTGACGAATATTGTACAATGTACAAGGTCTGCTCTTAATCATTTAAATATATAACTTACTCAAATATTTAGTTAAGTAAATCTTTTTTACACAATTCAAATCCCTATTTTAAAAATATGCACTTCCATTCAATCCCACAGGAATCTAACATTACATCCCATTCCCATTACTATCAACAGCATTTAAATTAAAACTTTTAAAAATTAATTTATAAAAACGTATGAGAACCCATCACCTGTGAACAATGAAAACAAAACAAATTCAATTATACATAGCACCTCATAATTTCCACATAATTCAAAAATGATGAAACAAAAAACTAAAAAATTCTCATAAATTTTCCTTAGTTTTTTTTTTTTTTAAAGGTGTTAAAATGAATTTTGTTTTAAGTTTTTTGTTTTTAATGAAAATAAAGCCATAAAAAAAATTTTTCATCTAATATTTTTCTAATAAAAAAACAGCTTAAAAACTTAAAATAAAAAACTCATAAAAAATTGAATTCAAGCTGCAAAAAAATAGCACAATAATATTTAATGCTACTACTGACACATATAATATTAAACATATACTCTTTTCATATGAACTTGGTCCTTTTGAAATTTGTCGATTACAATTTGATCTTTTTTCAGTTCAATTTGGTCCATTTTCTAAAAATGCCTCGGTATCTTGAAATCCAGAAGTCGAACTGACATAATTTGAAAAATCTGGTCCTCCTGTAATAGAATCTAAAGCAAGAAAAAAAAATTAAATAAATACCAAAAAATGGCATTTAAATATTTTGAGTCAATTTTTTTAGGGGCATGATTAAAAATGAATTTTTTAATTTTTCTTGCTGTATTTAGTTTCTACTGCATGTGTTTCTTCTAGCAAAAACAGTAGATGAAGTGTAAATTAGAATGGTTTGTAAATGATTCATGAATAGATAGTTGTCAGAATAATTGTCATACATATATTTGATGACAATCATAATTATATTTGTCATACATAATTGTTTGTTATAAAACAATCTGTCATTTAAGAGTTTTTAATATATTTAAATATTGAAAATAAAGTGACCAAAAATTAAGGATTATTGCTGATATATAGGAGTAATTGCTTATAGGTTACCTAATAAAAAATATGATTTAACATTACCTATTCAAATGAAAATTCATCTAATATTAAAAATTTAAATTAAAGCCCTCTGCCGGAAACTTTTTAATTATCTATTCATCTCATCTACTCTTTTACAAAACCTTTTGTAGCTGGGGCCTAGGAGTAGTTTGGAGTAGAGAAGAGTAGTTTACGCAAGCACTATAAAATCGTTCAATATCTTTTTTCAAATATATTATTCTGATAACTGAGTCCCAAGAAACGGGGCTGATTAAAAAAGAAAATATGAATTTAAAAAATTTAGGACTATATTCGCATTTGGAAAAGGACCAAATTTATTTGAAAAAGACCCATGTGTAAAAGAACCAAGTTCATTTGAAAAGAGTATATGTACATTAATGTTTTGAATTATAGAAATTTTTATATTTATAGAAGTTGCGCTGCCGATCCCAATGAATCCAAATACCCATATATATACTGAACCATACCGATCAGATAAAAATTGATTACGAGTAAAAGGAATTTTCTTCGGTTTTGTTTTTCCTTATTCGCTTGTAATTTTCCTTAAATTTTTTTTTATTTTTGTAAAAATTTTCATTGATCCATAAAGTCGTTTTTCAATATATGTATATACATAATACATATATATATATAATATATATATATATAGAATCAATGAGCAAAGTGCAAACAACACAGGTCTATATATAATATATTTAATTTATGTATATATATATATATATATAATTTAAAATTTAATATTAACTTTTATATACTCGTATAAACGAAGGGGGCAAAATAAAAAAACCAAAGCATTTTTTTTTTTTTTTTAAATTTTATTAAATCCATTATACCACTTATCTTATTGAATGGATCTTTTAATCCTGAATAGTGAATCCTATATATATAATTTTATTAAATATACATATAAAAAAAAATAATATATATAGATACACTTAATATATATACCATAATATCTATTTTTAAACTACTTATATTGTGAAAAAAATTTCGATTATTTGTAAGTTAATAGGTGATTTTTATATTAAATGGATCCGATATATTTTAATATACCCTATATATACTCGTAGTATATAAGTATGTATATTCCAATCCATTAACGTTTATTTGATATTTGGGTTTGTTATAATTTTTTTTTTTAATTTTGAAGATTCAAACAAATTTAATTTAATTATTCCATATAACGAATACAACTCAAAAGTTTCTATTTTGTTTAACATATCTTTTTTCAATGTGGGACTCTAAACTTTTTGTTTGACTCTGAACTCTCTTTAAATTGGTAAAGATTCTAAGATCCTAAGAAAGTACTTTATCCTTCATTCATTTTCAGTATCAGCGCTCAGTCATCATATTCGATTATAGTCCATTCATCTGATACAATGTGCGATATATACAAGTCTAACAAGTCTGATATGTCAATGCCGCTTTAAGCTAAGGTCTCTAGTCTTTTAAATAGAATAAAGACTCTGTAAAGATAGATCCTAAAGAAGCAAGAAGCAATACTAAGTCATTGCGGGATAAAATTTTATTTACTTATACATAAATTCTGAAAACTAATCATCATATATGTTAATCGGCTTATTCAGTCACAAATTCGCCGGTTTCGGCTCTATTTAGGTGCGACGATCGCTCAAATTTCAAGCACTGAGCTCTTCTAGGTCTAGAATGAAACTATATAAAGAGTATTTTATAAGGAATGAAATCATTATATTAAGAACGACCACTTTATTATGTTCTTATCCTTCTATTATGTTCGATGATTAGGATTAGGGTAAATGGATGGGGAGTAGGCCGCACATATGTAAGGTTTTTATTTAAAGTTTATGATTACCAATTTAAATTAACAATTAACAATTCCTTTTTGCTAACTCAATCTTTACTACCATTATGAATCAATATACTCTTGGTCTACAAAAAATTTTAAATGAAATTGCTAAACTCGCCAATTAAATGAATTAAGACTCCTTCAACTTATATAAAATCGTTTTATTTTTTATTTCTCAATCTTTTTTTTTTTTTTTTTGATTTTGCACTGAAACGATAGTTTTGTTTCATTTTAAATGCCAAGTGCATAAAATTGAACTTTGATGTGCTAGTATATAATACAATGTGGAAGCATGTCTGATTATTGTCTTCTATATTTTTTTTTTTGTTTTTATTTTAACAAAATTTGGTTGGGTTCTATTAAAAAAAATAAAAAAATTTAACAGCATTTTTTTAAAACATTAAAACAAGCCTTTATATTTTTTTTTAAATTTGAGTTGCTAAATTGAACTTTACAAAAGGTAAATGATGTTGCCACTAGCAATTATAAGATATATATTTAAAAATTTATTTAAAAACAGAAATGTTTCTTAAAATTAGCTTTTAGAAATTTTATTAAATTCGAATACCATGAAAACCGAAGAACAAATCATGTCCGAGTCCTTAAAAAGTAGACGATGTGTTTAAGAACTGCTTATTGATTGCATACTTTGAGGCGCATCTTTTTGAAAAAATCAAAGAGAAAATACCTATGATTTTGAATCATACTACAATGTCTTTGTAAATGCGGCTTCTTAATAGTGACAGGTAGATATCATTTCATTTCCATACCATACCTATCTTATAATTGCAATATAATGAAATTTCTAAAGAACATTAACATCTTATCTTTAAACTTTATATAATTTACATATTACATAATTTCCAATCCTTATTTACCCACAACGACCTTTTCTTAATTAAAAACTTTGCATATGGCATACTCTCAATCCATTTACCCTTCTCTTTACATTAATATCCAACTGTACATACGTCTTATCATAATTTTTAAGCTTTTTATGCTTCAAAGTTCACTTTCAGTTCATGCAGAATCCAGCTTTCATTTTCACTTATTCTGGATGATTTTTTCCACCAACTTACCATGAGGTACAACTTCTACTGGAGCTCCTCCATCAATTTTAAGTGAGCTATTTTGCTAGGGGCATTGTGTCACACCATTGGTGGGGTATATTGCCTCGACAATATTTGCCCGGCGCAATATGGCACGTTTCCATTTTAAATATCAATTCATGAAGAAAAGTCAATTATTACGTTATATAGTAGAAGCAAATTTTCAGACTTACCATACCTTTCCAATTTTTTTTTTTATTTTTTCACAAAAAATAAAAAAATAAATTTAAAGAATAATAAAAAGACCAAAATATATTATCGTGTCCTCTTCGTTCATTGGAAGAGAGAAGTCAGTCAGTGATGCACTTTGCTATCAAAGTTGGTTATCGATTTAAAGAAATAAAAAAAAAATATATATATATATATATTTTTTTTCTCTCTCTCTCTTTCCATCCTTTTAATATTTATTCCATTTTTAACTTTGAAAACTGCTAACAGACACGGAAAATCTTAAAATCCAATGGGAAAACTAAAACGAAAAAAAGAAAATATTAAAAGTTTTTTTTTATTTTCCTTTAATTTTCATTTTGCATTTATTGGAAATTTAAAATAAAAAAAAAAAAAAAAAAAAATTAAATTTAAAGCAGGTTAGTAGTGAAAAAGGAAATTTAAAAGAAAAAACTTTTTTGAATTTAAATTTTTATGTAAGTAAAGGTTATTAGAGAAGCGAAAATATATATATATATATGTTTATGAATATTAAAATAAATATATGTATAGATATAATATATAAAGATTTTATTTAAAATAAACTTTGGGTGTTGTTTTAAAGATTCTTGATAACTTTGTTTGTATTTTGTATTGAGTGGTGTATTTATGAGTTAATTTAAAAATAATTTTTAATTAAAAACGTTTATTTCTAACCATATTATACATACATATATTTATTAATATATGAATTTCTATTAATTATTTATATAAAGATTATGAGCAATAGAAAAATATTATTAAAATTCAATAGAAAGTTATCTATATTGGGTTGGTTTATTTGTTGACTTAAGTACATACTTATTAGTTATTACTTGTATTAGTTCATTAATTAATCATTAAAATTGTTAATTATCTTTTAACTAATTAAATTTTATTACTGATTCGTAAATTTGATTACTAATTAGTTAATAATATTTTTGGATATTTTTGGTGTAAAAAGTGTTTTTTAATTTTATTGTCAATTAAAAGATTTAAGAAAAAACTTGATTTTCATTGTAATTTTTTTAAAAACTTTAAAGTTCATAAAAATATTTATATAATAATCTAATTAATACTTTATTTTATTTCAAAGAAACTTGATAGTATGGACTGAGTCACATGTCCGGTAACTGGTTCATTTCATTTAATGAGATATTCCTATGTCCTGGAATTCACAGTTATTTAAAATTGTGACGATTGCAATGAAGATTTTCTGAGTAGTTTGGATGCTTTTACGCGGGAGTTAAGTGCCACGATTGCAACTTGTCTCTCAGAGACCTCCTAGAAAACTATTGCTTCCAAGTGTTTCACATGCTTTCAAAGTTCCTATCATTTTAATCTAAAATACAATAATGGTTCTTTTGTCTGAAGGCATGGTCTATTTTTGGTGATTTTGAATAAACATCAGCACCGATACCACCATTCATTTTTTAACCATTAGTAAAGAGTGCCGTGTAAATATCACTCAAATTGGATTTCTTTTTTGTATTTTTTTCTTGGTGGAATATTACTTTAAACTTTCTAACAATTTGTTAATTTGGAGTTGACCAATCTGAAGAATCTGACAAACTACAAGCTGTTGATGTGAAACTTCTTCGACATCCATTGCATTTTATTAGCCTGTATACTAATTTTCTCAAAGTGTGTCTACGCTGCAATATAAAGGCATTATTTGTTTTAGTCCCACTTTTTAACTTTACATTTTCATACAAGAGTAAAGAAACTATTTTGACTCTGTCTTCTAGAGTAAGATAACATTACGTTTTTGGGTTAAGTACAACTCCTAGGTATTTACTACTAAGGGCTTAACTAAGATATACAATGACCAGTCGTAGCTTTGTGTATTCATGAATCTTTATTTTAGTTGTGAATATAGCATTAGATCTGTCTTACCTGTGTTGACGAACTGACTGCATTCATTAGCCCTTTTGTTAACTTTTTTAGGATTTTTTCTATAATTCTGTTAATTATGCCAGGATAATTTCAGACACTAGTACTAAGTCACCCGAGCAAGTTTCAGCTTTTGCTTAGATTACTCTTTAATTAATTTAAGAACTTTGTTCATAACTAGAAGAGAAAGTATTGGTGATAGTACACCAACCTTTGAATAGATAAAAATTATTACCTTGATTGCAAAACGTGCTTCGTTAAGAACAAAGTACCAAAATCAAATTGATGGAATCGAACTCAAACTTTTACGTTCATAAAAAAACGCATTTATATAAAAATTATATATTTAAACCAGTTTATTATACCATTTTTGTATTTTTGCAGAAAAATCAAAACATTAAGTCATTAAAAAGATGGTAATATAGAAAAAGAAAACTAAACATTAAACAATTTCATTAACACAATATAAAAAAAAAAGGAAAAAAAAAAGAAGAAAAGCCACACATAATTTGTGAAATAAAACAACTATTGACATTTTAACATGGAAATGCCATCATTTCTCATCAATAAAAATTCCATAGATATTTTCTATATATATATATATATTCTATATTCTTTTATTTTACACGAATATATATATATATATATATATATTGAGGAGGATTTAATTTGTTTCATTTTTCTTTTCATTCAATGAAACTTTTCAATAAAAATATCCATATTTTGCAATATTAAATTGAATTGAATTGACATCGTTTACCAAATTTGGATTTCATCCTATATATCTTATTACAATAAATAAAAAAGAATAAAATGAATATTTAAAGTTATGCTCATTGACTATATTTAAAGATGAATACTGGCTTTAGTATATATAGAGATGGAAATATATATATATGTGATTGAGGAAAAAGAAACAATTAAATAGGACTATACTGGACTTGATCAGGTTTTTTTTAAGCTAATACATCATTTGAAATTTTGATCCACTTTTAGAAACAAAAAAAACGAGGAAGAGTGTAGTAAAGTAGAATTTGCCAACTCTGGGATATTCGTATGACCGTAATATCGATATTATATCATCCGGTTAGTTACTTTTGACAAGATTTTAAAAACATAACTTATTAGGTAGCTCGAACCTCTTCCACTACACCAGCTTTATTTTATTCAGACGTTGCCCATTGAAGTTAATTACTATTGACAGACATCCACATTTGTTAGGTATAGAGTAATGCTCATATGAAAAAAGAAGTTGTGTGGTACTCGAACCAGTTAAGCAAAATGGCTGAATTTAAATAGCAAACTGCTGTGACGGATATTGCATAAAAACGAATTTGTGAAAATTTCATTACCCTAGCTCCTTTATTTATTTGAGTTATCATACAGACGGACGGACACAAATAGCTAGATCGATTTAGTTTTCGATTCTGATACAATCCATACCTTTAAGTCTTTATCTACTCCCCTCCTTCTCTGCATTACAAACGTAATTGCAAATTTAGTATACCCTTTTGACCTAAAGTCATACGGGTATAAAAAAAAAAACAAATGAACTCTTGTTGTGTCGTAATATTATATATGATAATTTTATATAATTTCCAGATTTTAATATATAATCTGTTCCTATTTTCATCTCTTTCTTTCTGTGTTTTTTTTTTTTTTTTTTCATTCATTTATTTTACTGATCAATTAAAAACTATATAGAAATACCGAGACGAGACGTATCCATTTGTAGTAAATTCAAAAAAAAAATCTAAAACCAAAACATACCATTTAAGCTAGTTCAAGTTTTTAAATCTTGAATTATTTAATTAATTCTAAATGGTTTAAGTGAAGTTTTATATAAATTTTTTATTTATAATATTGTATCTAATAAATCCAACTATAGTGTGTAAAATTCCCAAAAGTGTCATCATATCAATTTCTGATGAATGGGAATTAGAAATTTTAGCGATTATATGTATTAAGAAAACTAGAAGATTCTAATTTTTTGTATTTAATAAAATTGAGGGTGATTTAAAGTGCCGAGCCATATTAAAAGATTTATTAAAAGATCCTAACTAAATGTTATAAAATATGAATTAGTTACACAACTACGACACAGTACGTCCGTTCTATAACTGTATATTTATTTGATAAAGGAAAGTGATTTCATCTAGTTTAACCCAGTCTTAATATTTTAAGATTACTTTACAATTGTGAAATTTCCAGAAAAACCACTTAGTGATATTGTTTGGGGACCAATTGAATCAACCACTTGTTCCAAATTAAAAAATAATTTTAAAATTGTTGTTGCATCAAAGCTATACATTTTTTTCCTTTTTTGTAGGGGTAGTGGAAACCATCGAAACCCACCTATTGCATATGTGTCTGTTTCCTATAGATAGTGTATTACTTTAATACGCGCCAAAGTTAAAACTATTTTTGAACCAAACTTTAGAACCGCTTATGGTCTCGAGGGTAAGCATGGTAAAGGATTTTTCCGAATCGGATTTGGAAAATATAGGATTCTAAGATTATGGGGGATGAGGAAAATTGGATGGGATATTAATGAAAAAAATGTTATTGTTCTTCTTAAAATTTTTCAAAGTCGTAAACATATGGATTGCACAGTTAAGGGAACTGAATCCCATTTGATGGTATATGGTTTCGTATGCTTTATATATGCATTACAAGCGCATTTCCTTAAGCTGCGTTGCGCCAACTGTAAAGTTCAACTGTCTGGGGCTGAACATCTGTTGCCGTCCTTATTTCTCTTTGGAAAATCTTTAGTGGAGGCACTAGTTGTTGGAATTTTGTTGGAATGAGAACAAGTCTATATAATAATAACTCAATAAAATTTTGATTAGCAAAAAACAGTACTTATCTGATTAGTGGTAAGTGGTTAGTTCAATAGGATCGTGAATTTTCTTAAAATGCGTTTTTTATCCATATCTAATCGCCCTAAAACCATAATATATGTAATTAAAATATTTATCTAATTGCGCAACAGATCTTTCCACTTATTTTTAAAAATGCAGTTATTCATTACTCGCTTCACAGTATACTCATATGTTCATTTCATATGTATATATATATATATATATATATATATAATAAAGATATATCAATTTAATTATAACAAAGTTTCAATCGGTTCAAGAATTGCAGAAAAAAAGAAACTAAAACCAAATCAGAGACAATGTTTCACTGTGATATATGTCCTTTGAATGCGGAACTCTTTAAAATAATTTTTTTTTTTTAAATTCTATTCAATCTGAAAACAATAACAAATAAATATAAAATAAATAAAATAATTTTTATTTTTTTTTTATTTTAAAATAATTTCCGTTCTTGCACATAAAAAATTAAACAGAGAAATTTCGAAAAATACAATAATAATAATAAAAATTTACCATTTATTTTCTATAAATTCAATTTTACAATTTTGCCATAATAGAAATTCTATTTACTTCTGTTTTAGGTAATTTTTTTTTATATTAGCCTTTCTTTTTTGTTTTTTATTGTGTCTATCTCTTTCTTACATTTCACAAATAAAAGAAAAGAAAACTTGTTCTATTCAATAAGAAAAGTAAGAGAGAGTGAGAGAGATAGAAATAGAGATAAAGGTAAATAATATAGAAAAAGACATTATATGCCAGTGGCAAATTTTTTATTTTCTGTTGTGGTGATCTTTTCACTGCTCCAAGAAAGATCTTCTGAATAAAGACAAAAAAAAAAACAGAAACTAACCAGATTTTAGTAAACAGAAGGTTATACAGCTTAAAAAAAAAAAAGTAAACAAAAAAAAATAGCGATGTTTAAACTTTGAATTAATATTAAAAATACTGTGATCCTTTAATAGCACATAGTACTTGATTTACATGACTTTGTTAACTAGTTGATTTTACAAATTTCGTTAAATCCTATTCGAATCTAATTTTGTTAATCCCATTTTAAATAAATCTCGTAGAAATTAAAAAAGGAATGTAAAATGTATAATATGTTCAAACCAAGTGGCTCAAATAAAAATCCGAATTTCTGGTTTTTTTCTACCTCCATACTTGAATTTAAGGATGCTGAACTTAAAGACTTTCCATCTTTATTTCGTGAATGTGTTAGTTTGTTAATAATCGTTCATAAACAAATTAATTTACAAACTTACTAACAGTATTCTAGGCGGAACTATGAAGTAGTAGAGGTAGTCTTCTTTATTAAATTACATTATAAAATTGTAATCAATGCTTTTTATTATATCACTAGCTAATACCCGGTGCGCGTTGCTGCGCTTCTCAATGGAGGTTTAATTGAAGTTGATGTTACTGCAAAAAGTTAACACAAAAATTACACACGGTTATCACATGTAAATTTTAAAATGTATGAAAGCAATCTTTTAAAACGATTTTCTAGGATTATTCTAGTAATTTTTGAAACTTCCTGTAATTACTGCTTTGAATAATCAAACTACTTTCCAAAATTTGACGTAATTTACTTCCAAAAATTTTTTTTTGACCAAACGTAGGACCGACTATTAACAGACTCAACTCCATTTTCAAGTTGCTTCACACATAAAAAAATCGGTCAAACCATTTCGAATTTAGAGTAAAGTATTGAAAAAACTTATAAAAAGCTGTCGGGCCGCAATGGGTTAATGGAACTCAACAAAATTTTTTTTAAGGGCTTTCTCTTAAGCCAAAGCAAAATTTCGGAAAATCGGACAAAATTTGGACCCAAAATTTTTTTTGACCACCCGTCGGCCCGACATGGGTTAACAAATTCCAAAACTGTTAATAGTGTCAACTCAATTCTCAAAGAGCATGACGTATACAAAATTTGAAGTCAATCGGTCAAACCGTTTTCATTTTAGAACAAAGAAGTTTAAATACTTGCACCACAGCCCCAACTTGGCGGTCCTTCAGAGCAAAATTTTTGGGCCACGATTTCTTTCCGTAGCCAAAAACCTCTAAATACAAATTTTCATAAAAATCGGCTGGGTAGTTTAGGAGCCAACTCGTTACATACAAACAAACAAACAAACAAACAAACAAACAAACAAACAAACAAACAAATAAACAAACTTTCGCTTTTATATATATAGATTACATGATATTTCGCGTCTATCTAATTTATCCAGCACTATTCTTCTTCATGTTGCTATAGATCTATCTTTTGACCTGAACCCTCTTAGAAAATTCGTGTTTAGCGCCATTCTTGTTATGTATTTCTGATTTTTCCATTTCTCATTTCTTTCTGGTGATTTGCTTCATTACTGGTTTTTTATTTGTAGTCCACATAAGTTTGCGTATCTTATTCGGCACATTATTCTGAGAATTATGTTTATGAAGACTTGAAATTTATTCTTAATGGAATAAGTTAGCAACCATAATTCGCAGTCATATGTTACTATAGATTTTACGCACCAATTGAATATTACTAGGTTAGTTCGTTTTGATATTTGCAAAATCTGTTCCATATATGACGACGAAGTTCTTTACTTAACTGTACCGAAGACTGTTTTAGTTTATCGATTCGGTTTGCATTATTGTTGGTGCCAAATCAACCAAACCAATAAACTTAAATTAAACACATTAATATGTATAGTTGCCTACATTACGTTGAAAAAATAAAATTTTTATAATATATGTTTATATCAGTTATTGAAGAGTGAGAGTCCGAATCGTAGTCAAATTGACCGTTAAAAGAAATAAGAGTCGTAGTCGAGTAGGTGTTGGTAATTTTGATTCCCAACTTTGCAATTTTGATTTTAACAGTATTATTTTGTAGTGCTAAGTTTCGTCTTAATTCACAATTTCACAATCTCTATGTTATAAGTCTTTCAATTAAACCGATTAAATTAATGAAATATTCCTACTCAGAATACTTATTGAATTACTTAATATTGAATGAATTGAGCATCACTGTAAAAACTTATGTATTTAAACCTATACATTTTTATATTTTATTATTATTATTATTATTGAAATTCTAGAAAAAAAAATAAAGAAAATAATTGAAGGCCGAAAGATTTCCTTATGACCTAAATATTTTAACTTGAAAATTACATTTAATAATATTTCAAGAATTTAAAAAGAAAAAATACTTGTTACTTTTTTTTTTCTTTGATTTTTGTATTTTTTATTTTTTTTTTTGTACTTGTTGTCTCAAAGAATTTTCTTTATTTTCATAATTTTGCACTGCTGTTGCTGCTGCTGCTGCTATTGAAAATGTCAACATTTTTTCTAGGTAGAAAAGAATCGTTTAAGGACATAATGATATGTCATTTTAAAATTCTGTTAATATAATATTAACTGTAATTTATCATCTTTAGAATTTATATTTTTATTATTTGTCTCTTTTCTTCTTTTCGTTTTAACATTTATTTTTTTGTTTTTTTTTTCTTGAATTTGTTTCAATGTACATTTGAAGATGGCGCTTTTTCACGTAAAATTTTGAAATTCTTTTTACGTTCAAATATTTGTTTATTTAAAGAATTTTCAAGTTTGTAAGGAAACGTTAAGTAAAATTAGAAATAAAATTTTATTTCGATCAAAAAATTGCGTTTTTAAAAAGATTTTATAATAATAATAGTAATAATAATAATAATAATAATGGTAAAGAAGTTATAGAAATTGATAAGAAGTTTCAATTTTGGAGACTTTAATTTGTCTTGATTCCGCACTCATTTTGCACTCATAAATACTGTTTATACATATATAGAATTACTATTTTAGTATATTTGATATCTCATACTCCAAACTAAAAATATCTTACTTTTTTATATTTCAGTTAAAAGTATTTCATAATTATCTAAAATATATTTATTTTTTATATAATTACAGCTGCACGTCCTGGTGCTGTATGTTATAGTAATGCACATTGTCAAATGTTCACAACTAAAAGTCATTGTGATTTTTTAATACCAAATCTGTTCGGTAGATGTCAGTGCACAACACCAGCTCGACAAGTTGGTGGAGATTGTTTATCAGAAGAAGACATTCCAGCTTATGAAGATTTATATGAAACGATATCTTCATCTTCTGAAGAACCAGAAACTACTGCTAAAGTAACACCAGGTCCAATTATTGTATCATCTTCACAAAGCCAAAGTGATTTAAAATTAGAATCTATTAATTCAGAAAGTGCACAAGAACAAGAAAATGTGAGTGAACTAAATGAAGTAAATTCAACCTTGAATAAGGATTCAGAACAGCAAACACTAGAAACATCCGAAAGTATTCCAGAATCTGATGAACAAATTAAAGAAGACTTTGAAAAGGAAAACGTACATCAAGAAAATGACAAAGTTGAAAAGATTGGTCACCCAGGAAGCGAATCAAATCAAGAAAATTTAGAAAATGAATCGGATATATCTGATATATCAGATGTTAAAATTGAAGAACAACATTTACATGATGTAGCTGAGACACATGATGAAATTACTTCAGATTCACAAAATATTTCGGAAATTCATGACGAACCAGAATCCATAATAAATGAATCAGATTTAGTTGTAAACGAACTAGAACCAATTATTAATGAGCCAATTAAATTAGAAAGTAATTCTGAATTAAAAGATGATGAATCTAATGAGAGTTCCCAACAAAATGAAAGCTCACACATTGAAGAAAGTACTGAAGTATTAAAGTTTGACCGTGTAAATGAAGAAAATGTAGCCACTGAAGAAAAAAATGATTTTCACGATGATATTGAAAGTGTAACAAAACCACAAAAAAATGAAGAAATTGTTACCGAACCACCAATAGAAGACCAAAAACTAAATTTCGGCAACAAAGATGAAATTGTAAACTCTGCTGACGAATCAGAATCAGAAGATTTAGATAAAGAAAAAAGTGAAAGTGTGTCTGTTGGTGAACAATCTACGGAAGATACAGTTCTACATAATAATAGCCAATTTAATGAATCAGAAGAAAAAGTGACAACACAATCAAATGATAAATTGGAAGTTTATGAATCTGAAGAAAATGTAGCTCCTGTAGAAAAAAACGATTTTCACAATGATATTGAAAGTATAACAGAACCACAGAAAAATGAAGAAAGTGTTACCGAACCACCAACGGAAAACCAAAAACAACATTTCGGTGACAAACAATCAAACGATAAATTGGAAGTTAATGAACTAGAAGAAAAAGTAACAACACACTCAAATGATAAATTGGAAGTTACCACGATCAGATACCCAGAAGAAAACTTTGATGAAGATGAGATGGAATCTGGAAACGATGAAATCTATGATTATCCATTTAAAATTGATGAGGAAGAAGAATACGCACATCATGATGAACATAACCCTATTGTACATCAAGAAGAACATGAAGTCATAACCAATAATATAAATAAAATAGAAGGTCCTATTTCATCAACTGAAGAAATTAGTACTGAAAAATCAACAGAACTTAGTGAATCACAAAATTTGGATTCTGATCAGCATGTTTCTAGCCAAAATGAAGATGTTATTGAAGAAGAAATAACATCAAGTTCTGTTAGTGATAGTAACGAGTCTCTCCAAGTCAGTGAAACAACTGAAGCTAGTTCTGAAGAATATGAAAAGGAGAAAGATAGTGTGGAAGTAATTACAAAACCAGTTATAAATGAAATCAGTGAAGAAAGTACAGAAAGTGTAGAAAGTGATGAAATTGTCAAAGAAGAATCGAAAGAAAAAGAACCAAATGAAGCAGCAACTCATATATATGATCCGGTATATTCAGAAGAAAATATAAACCAAGATTCTCTGATTATTAATGATAGTGTTCCAGAAGCCGATCATAGTCTGACTGAAGAAAACAATAGTGCAGAAGAAATCAGTGAAGAAGAATTAAAAAAACAAACCGATAAACTTTCAAGTGAACATTCTGGAGAAAATTTCGGTGAAGAATCTCTGCCTGAAAATATTTTCAATAAAAATGGAATTCCATTAACAATAACAACCCCACAGCCGTTGAAAGAAGAAATTTTACAAACTGTAGAACATGCTCCAAATAAAGAAGACGAAAAAGTTGAAGAAATTACCATGAAATTTGAAACTGAAGAATTAGAAAGAACAACATTAGCTCCAGTTAAAGAAATTATTAATGATGAATTGAAATTGGACGGTTTTAATCCAACTGAATCAGATGAAATAAGTGAAACCACATTTAACTACAATAATGCAGCTGAAATGGATTCAATAGTAACAACTGTTAAAAGTGAGATTAGCGAACCATCTTTAAATAGCAGTGTTCAAGACAAAATATACCCTAATTTAAATGATAATGAAAAAGTGACATTAGAAGATATAAAGCCAGATATTTTCAATTTAGAATCAAATGCAATGTCTAGTCAAGAAGAATTAACTACAATCAAAGCATCAATTAATTTAGAAGAAGAACAAACTTCTGTTTCTACTTTAAGTCCTGTCGTAGAAGAATTAACCACTGAACCAAGTTTTCTCGAGAATATCAATGAAACAAGAATAAATTCTAATGAAGTATCTAATTTAGAACCAGAAAAAAATCTCTTAGACTATGATTTATTAGAAAATGAAAACGACATTAACAAGAATGATGAAGTAACCGACAAAAAATTACAAGAAAATGATGTTACAACTGCAGTTCCAGAGTTTAGTCAACAAAATGATTTTAAAATAACAACATTACCACTATTGGAAATGTTGGAGGAAATTAATGAAAAAACAGAAAATCCAATTTTGGAATTTAATCAAAAAAATGATTTAAAAATAACAACATTACCTCCAATGGAAACCTCCCAAGATATTCTTGGAAAACCAGAAGAAACAGTGGAATTATTAGAAAACGAAAATAAACAAGTTTTGAGCATGATGGAAGATTTAGATTCAGTTACAGAAATCGTAGAAAATCTTGACAAAGAAATTAATGATATTACAACTATGTCTTCTCTTGAAGATAAAGAAAATGTTCAAAATGTAAAAGAATCATTCCCACAATTAATTCATCAAGACAATGTTCAAACTTCTGAACTTAATTTAGAGACAAATGCAGAGAAAGTGGAACAAACAACCTTAATTCCAAATCAACCCGACTTAGAAATCGAGGACAGTTTGTCAAATGAATCAGAGATACAAGATATTACTATAAAACCATTTGAAGAAAATATTCCAATTCAAATAAACAATAATAATGAAAAATTAAATGAGTCCGAAACTCCAAACCCTTCAGATAATGATTCAATTCAATTAGAAGTAATGAGTATTACAACGATTAATCCTAACATAAATAAAGCAGATGAGCAATTTCAACATACTGAACAACCACAAAACTTAAATACTGATAAAGATATTTTCCAACAATTGGACGAAGATATAGAAAAAATTTTGGAACTAACAACTTTACCACCAAAAGGAGAGAAAGAATTTGAAAACCCTGAAAAATTATTTGAAACTGAAGAAGTAGAGAAATTACAATCTCCCACTGAAACTGTTGATGAAACAACACTTTCTTCGGAAGAAATGATGCCAAATCCTCCTGATATTGAATTTGAACGTGAAGATATTCCAATCGGATCCTTATTCATTGATCAAATGATTCAAGAAGCTATGCAATCTTTGGATGAAAAACATGCAACCACAATTGCCCCGAATATGATTTACCCAAGAGGCGAAGACGAGCAACTATTTAATCCTAGTTTATTTTCACATTCGAATCCTAACATTACTCAATCCTTATTATCTAACCATGATAATTTAATACCCGAGCATAAAAAACCAGCAGAAATTGAAAGAACCACAATTAGATCAGATGACGACATTTCAAAATTAAATACAATGTTAAACAATGACATTGAATCAGAATTTTCTTCAAAACCATTAGATTATAAAAAAGTTACAAAACACAATGAAAATCAAGAAAATATCGACAAAGAAAGCCTTAAATTACAAAAAGACAATATTGAATTATATAATGAAAATCAAATGACTTCTAATACTGAAAGAATTTCTAATATCGAAAACAACGAAGAATCTGCAACAGAAAAACAATATTCTGATATATCACGTGAAATTCCACAAGAATTACCAGAATTATATACGACACCAGAAACCCTTATTGCTGCAAATAAATTTATTACAACTCTATTTCCAATTTATCAAAAAATAAATAATGGTGAAATTGAAATTACAACTGCTGTCGATCCTATTGCAGATCAATTAACTAATATAAAATTCCAACCAAATAATATCTCTCACGATTCAACGGAAGCAGAATCGAATATTTATTCAGTTCAAATAACAACAAACGATCCCAATTTGTTATGGAATCAGCACAATAAAGAAAACAATAACAATTATAGCAGCGATAATAACAACAATAATAGCAACATCATCAACAATAATAATAGTGATGGGGACTCAAGTGATGATAGTGATGATGTTTATAATAATAATAATAATAATAATGGCGGTACTGCAAGCAATGAAATCATTATCAATACCATAGAGAATAATGAAAAACAGGATAATAGTGAAATAACAACTGAAAAATTATTACCTGAAGATCTTCAACTGACCACGACGACGTCAACAACGAATGAAATCAATAAATTTAATGCCGACATTGAAATAACAAAAACCAATAAAATGCCATTGGCTATACCGCCACTAAGTGCCAATAAAATTGATGAAACAATTTCAGATAACCTTACAATAAACAACAACAAAAATCAAAACAATAATAATATTGATAATATTAAAAAAGACGGCGCAGACATTAACTATAGTAATTCACAAGAACAAATTCAATCAATTTCTTTTGTTGCTAATTCTGATCATCAAAAAAAATCTGATGATTCTGATGTTAATGATGATCAATATCAACATACAACAGATCATAATGATCGTGATGATGATGATGATAATAATAATAGTAATACAAATAGAAATGATATTGATTCTGATCAAAATACAAATAATATTGAATATAGAAATACTGAAGCAAGTAATAAATTTGAAGGAGAAGAAACAACAGGAACAGTAGCAGCATCTGATGCTGATATTATTGAAATTACAACACAAACAATGATTAATTTAGCAAGTCGTACAACTCTTATGGAACCGCTAGCCCCTATAACAACAACATTAGCCAGTTTGATGGATGATAATGACATGTTAACAACAACAACACCAACAAATATAAAAAGAACAACAACTTTACCAGAAATTATTTCTTCAACTATCAAATCTATTGCTTCAGATGATATTAAAAATTCTGATGGCATATTATCTGAAGAAACAAATAAATTTATTGCTAAGGTATCCGCACCTACCAATTCTTTTGACAGTAATATTATGAATAATAATAATAATATAAAGGATTCACTAATGGATTTAACTAGTACCAGGAAACCAGCAAAACCAATAGGTTAGTGTTGTTAAAAAATTATTTTTTAAGTTTAACTCAAATTATTCTTTAATAAAACCCTCAACTTAAAAAATTCTTAAAATTTCTTAATTTTATATAACCGTATGAAACAATAATAATTTTGATAATTACAGAGCTCCGTAAACGTGTCGATTTAGGCAATGGTCCAGTATCACTTGGCTTACCATGTACATCAGATAATCAATGTGTATTAGCTGATCCTTTCACTTATTGTAATGAACGCGGAATTTGTGATTGTGCTGTTAATTTGTTAACTGGAGGATTAAATAAAAATTTATGTAATGCAAATAATACAGGATGCAGTAAAGGAACATTCCAGGTACTTTTACTTATATCTTATTAAAAGTTTCAATAAGAATAAAAATATTCTGTCATTGCTATATTGAATAAAATAAAATTAATATATAATTAATATTAAATTTACAGTGCCGTTCTAGTGGTGTATGTATATCATGGTTCTTTGTATGCGATGGTCGTCCAGATTGTACAGATGCATCAGATGAAGAATGTACATATAATCCAAGAAAAAATCAATATTGCCCACAACAATCATTTAATTGTTACAAATCAGGACGTTGTATTAGTCGTGCTGCACGCTGTGATGGTAAACGTCAATGTCCAAATGGCGAAGATGAATTAAATTGTAATTCATTAAAATCAGAGAATAATGTATGTCCTGAAAATACATTCCGTTGTAAAAGTGGTGAATGTTTACCAGAATATGAATATTGTAATGCAATTATAACATGTAAAGATGGCAGCGATGAACCGCCACATTTTTGTGGTTCACGTTCAGTACCAAATTTCTTTTTACGTTTATTAACAGCTAATCTTGGTAACGCAATTTCAAATGGTTTAAGCAACACAAATACAAATGATAAAAATCATAATAATGATAACGGTTATAGTTTAAATAATGATAATAATAATAACGGTATATTAGGTGGTAATCGAATAAATCATTATTGTCCACACAGATGTAATAACGGTAGATGCAGATCAACTGCTATTGTATGTTCTGGTCGTGATGGTTGTGGTGATGGTACAGATGAAGAAACCTGTTCTGTATGCCGTAAGTATAATTATATTTAATTTTAAATAAATAACACGCATATATATTAATGTACATATATGTATATGTATAATATCTTATTAAAAGTAAATGCAAGTAAACAAAAAACAAATTTATAAAAAAAAAAATATTTCCTACTGAGTAAATAACTGGAAAATGGTTACAATTCTTATAAGATCGTGTCATTATTTCTTTACAATAATTATTTATATCATTTGAAACTATTGAGCATTTTTACGTTATATTGATTTTTTTAATTTAAAAGTAAATTTCAATTGGTTTTTTAGTTGAATATTAATAGTTATTAATACATGATTGTGTGAACAATATGATAATAAATTTGGTTTTGACTTTTTTTTATTTTAAAATTGAAATTTCTAACGCATAATAATAAATTATTGTAGATATTGAATATATTGTAAAATTAGAAGATTTTTTGGACAAAACTATGAATACCTTAACTTTAAAACTTTAATAGTTCATTTGATTAATTGACAGTCTTTCATTTTCCATTATTTATTTCTTAATTAATTAATTGATACGTTTTAACTTAATTTTTACATCAATCCGATAATTCAAAAACTAAATGAGATCGGATTCTGAAACTTTTACAAATTCGTTTTAATACTATTGAAATCCAGCCAATTTGCTCCCTTGTTCAAGCAGCTTCCATACAACTTCCTTTTCTGGTATGGGAATAAATCTATACTTGGTGAAGCAGGATGTTTGAAAGGTTGCCCAAAGTAGTTTAGTTTGATGGCCAAAGTTTGTGCCAAATTAGGTTGGCTTACTGCAGTGCGTTCGAGCTCTTCTTTTATATCAGCATTACTAGATACCTAATAAATCGGGATGTCTGAAATTTTGTCAATAAGTTAACTTTAATGACAAACGTCTGAATAAAATTTAGTCGATGTAGTGGAAGAGGTTCGAAGGATTAATCGGATTAAATAATGTTTATATTACGGTCATACCGGTATCCCAGAATTGACACAGTCTACTTTACTACAATCTTCCTCGTTTAATATGATAAAAAAAATATGAAATATCTAATGAAGCTGAGTATTTGATATTTTATCAAAAATATTTAGCTTTATATGTCCAACATATGCACAAAATATAGATGAACTTGGGTAAAAGGTTTGAAGAGAAGTCATACAATTTATATTTTCTTTTATTCATAACTCAAAATCGAATATTTAACCGGGTAATAAAATATTCATGGGAGTATCCTGCAATTGACGCAGTCTTTTCTACATTCTTCCTCGTTGAAATTACTTCCAAAATAAAACTAATAATAAATTTAATTAAATTAAATATTTAATAATAGGTTGAAAGTCATTGTATAAAATCCTAATAAAAAATATTTACTTTCTTCTTATTAGGTTGTCCTGCACCAGTACATGGAGCATCTAGATTTTTAATTAATCCAGAACAAACAAAAACATCACAACCATCATTTTGGGGATGGCCATTTTGGAATTAGGAAAAAATAAAAACAAAAATTGAATAAAAAAAAAATCAACTAAAATTAAATTATTAAATACAATTTTTGTTTTTTAATAATATTAACGCCATCTTTAAATAAGTCTTTATAATTTTCATAGAAATTAATAGGAAAAAATAAAATTAAAAAGCAAATACTTTTAAAATAATATTTCTTAAAATTAAATTAAAAAAAAAAAAAAAAACTAAAGTTCATTTTAATTTTTGATATATCAAAAACTCTAAACAAAAACCTATAAAAAAACTAGAATTAAAATTATTAATCAAGTTTTTTTTACACATTACAAACTGTAAAAATGAAATTCAAATTGTACCCAAGTGTCTTAATTTAATTTAAAGACAGCATTAGTTTTTGATTTGATTTTATGTCGAATGATAAACTAAATTTAAAATTTTGTTTTTAGTTGTCAAACTTTTTTTTTCTTTTTGACATTTTTGACAGTTCTAATTCATTTAGAGTTTTTTATCAAATTTCAAGTTCATATAGCTTTTAATTTTAAAAATAGATCACTTTTGCTAAATTAACAGTATAACAATAAATCGAAACTAATTTTTGTTTTTATTAGTCAAATTAATAAAAAAAAAAATTAATTATTTAATATAAATAAATATCAAGTTTATTTATTGAATTATATCACATTAATATATGTAATATATAATAAAACATATGTATTATATATTATGTAATTAATACAATTATATATTTAAAACAAACAAAATTTAATTAAATAAGTTAAATTAAAAAAAAATTATTAAAAATCAAAATTTTTTTTCCACTTGCTGTCAAATTGACATATAATTGTATTTTATATGTCATATAATATTAATTTTCTGACATATAATAATATTATGATTTTTTTTTTAATTCGTACGTAGCTACGCAATTGTTTTTAGATTTTTGCATAACAGTTTTATTTTATAATATACAAATTTAAAATTTTAGTATTAATTTTATAATTTTATTATAGTAAACTAAATTTTTTAACTTAATACAATACAATTTTTGTACAGTATACAAGATAATTCAAATTTTTCTTAATAGATTCCGTTTTTAAATTTTGCATTTAAACTGTTATACAAAATTAACAATAAAAAATTTTTAAATATAAATTGAAAAAATAAGAAATAATCTTACATTTAGATTAGTACATTTTATTATATATTAATTAATATATAATTGTTTTGTTAAGTTTATTCTATATTATACTTTAAAAAAAAAAACTAAAATTTTAATTTTTATTTATATAATTTTTTTTTTTTTTTAATAAGTACTTTAAAATTAACTTTAAATTTTATTATATTTTTAATTTAATTATTATTATTTCAATTTTTATTTTATTTTTAATTGACACCTTGCTAGTAAAGGATATGAATTTAAGAAAATTAAAATAATTTATTTAATTACTGTTATTAATGAAACGTCATTATACTGTCTTGCAATTGTATTCGATTACGTAAGTAATCGTTTTAAATTTTTTGACATTAGAATCAATTGTCAGCAAATTGAAAATAAATTTCAATTATAATACGTATAATTATAGCTGTTATAACTGTTATATTTATGTTACAGTAAGATGCCAAATTTGACGTTTGATCATTTTAAGGAATTTTAATAAAATGAATATTTCGTAAATTGTAGTAAAGTTTTATAAGGTTCCGTAAAGTTTTAAAATTTAATTTTAACCTCAAAATTTTTCAAGATTAATATTATTCACTTGTTTCGGAATTTTTTTTGAAATTTATAACTGTTATACAGAGATATTTTTAACATTACTTAAATTTTTTCTTGTACCACTTTCAATCAATTTTAAAATATAATATTAATTAAATAAAATATTTAAATAAATATCCTTTATTTTAGTGATGTAGTCAATATAAAATATTTATTTTAAATTTTAAATCTATACTATTAATTTTTTATTTTTTAATCGAATAATTTTTAATGTCAAACATTTTTTATTTTATTTTTTTTTTTTTATTTATTTTTAGTGTCTTTTTAATTCTCAAAATCAAATTTTAAGATTTTTAAATTTAAATTAAATAAAAAATTAAACAATTATTGAATATAATTAAAAAAAAAAAAAATTAATAATAAAAAAATAAATATGTAATTGTGCCTTACAATTAATTAAATTAAAAAAAAATTAGTATGTATATTAAAAATTTTCTATATTTTAATAATAAAAAATTAATAAAATATATATATTAAAAAAAAAAAGAACTAAATATGTATAATGTAAATATAAGTAAATTGTAATATGAATTAAATATCTATTCTTAATACAAAGTAAAAAAAAAAAAATATGAACCCCAGAAAAAGTAGATTTTAAATTATTTTTAAAAAATGAAATTTAAAATAAAATTAAAAATTTAATGGAGAAAAATTAATTATTGTAAAACTTTGTTTTTTTATTATTTTTATTTTGATATTAATTTAAAAAAGAAATAAAACTACAATAAAATATTTAAATTTTTTTTTTTTATATTTTAATATAAAAATTATTAAAAATTTTAATTAATAATAATATTCAAAATGGAAAAAAAAACAATAATTAAATTAAAAAAAATAGTTTATAAATAAATGTAATATGAAATATTAAAAATTTATAAGAAAAAAAAAATTATATTGTTCTTTAATTTCATTTTATTTTTAGTGGTTTCTTAGTTTTACTGACTCCTGTTCAATAACTAATCATAAAAAAGGGATTGTGAATAAGTCAATTTTCAAGAATGACTTGACCCAAAACGGCTGAGTAATTTTCAGAGTTTAATAGAATATCTATTATATGCCAATATATGGGATACTTTTTCCGAAATCTGTTTGCCCCCAAAATTAACTGAATTTCATATAAATTAACAAACATTTTTACTTTTATTATCCACTTTAATAAACGAATTTTTTTAATCTGGTGAAAAATTATTTACTTTATTTACTATATTTAACAATTGATTTGAATTATCGTACTTCCGATTCCAGAATGACGCTGGTGCCAATATTCGCCGATTAGGGTGCTATTGCACCAACAACTACTAATCAAATAATCACATTTTGAGAAGTAAGGGCTTTAAAAATAATTATTTAATTATTTGTTTAGTGATAAGCCTTTGGTGCAATACAGCAGCACAGATCATACATTTTCTCAATGGTTTCGTTACAGGCACCAATAGTCTCACACTATTTTCAATAATTTTCTGGAAATTCAAAAATTATATTGCATACCTTTTTTTAGAATGCAATCAAATAACAAATGAATATTTGCTCGCCTGAAAGTATGCAACTTTTTTTTTAATTTGTAAATTATGTTGTAGGGGACTATTGTGAATGTGGTAGGTTTCATTGAATGAAAGGTGAATAAAAATTTAAAATTTTAAACTTTAATAAACAGCTAATATTTTTGCAAATAAATTTTATTTTAAATTTAATAAAAATTTAATTTATATTAAACTAACTAAAAGTTCTTGAATTTTTTTTTAAATGAGTTGAAAATTAAAGAAATATTTAATCAGCAATCATAAAATATTTCTTTAACTAAACATTCTTGTATTAGTAAGTCACCACTGACCACACACATACTATCTCATTGAATAAGAAATTTATAAATTAAATAATATTATTTATGATTTAATTAAAATTCTGAGAACATTTTAAAAGAAAAAAGTTTTTTTTTAAATACTTTATTGATTTCTATTTTTTTTTATAATAAAAAATTTATTTGCAATTTATAGCCAATTATAAGAAATTCATGAAAATTGATTTATTTATTAAAATTATTTTTCTAAGAAAAGAATAGGATTTGAAAAAATAAAACAGATTATAAAATTCCACCAATTTATAAAAAATTTAATACCTACAATTTACATTTTTAAACATTTAATAGCTTTAAATGTTTCAAAAAATTGCAATTTTTACTCAACGATTATCCTGTCATATAACACATTATTATGTCATATGATATGTTTCTATGTATATATATATATATATATAAATATATATATAGATATGCATTTTTTATTAAATAAGGACTTGGACTCTTGGTAATAGCATGTTTAATATTTGTATTTTGTGGTAAAGAAGTTTTTGTAATACATTGATGTTCTAACCCTTTTATATGAAATCATATAGAAATTATTTAAGATCTAAAATATTCAATAGGTGAATGCTAGGTTACACAATCAATTGATTTTGTAATTATATGATTATAATTTAAAAAACAAATTAATAATTAAGTTTAACATTGGATATTTAGCTAACAACGTTGGGTCAGATTAGCTTGACTTAATATTGCATTGTCAGATTGCGATATAATGAAACCTCACATTTTTTATTTATTAAATGCTACATTCTAAAGTTATATACTTTCAGGTTCCTTCGGTTGTTTATTGTGTTAGCATTTGATATACTAACCGTGGGGGTGCGAGTTCGATTCCCGTTTAATTCCCGAAAAATAAATTATTGAGAAATTTTACAAATCACCTTGGTGACTAAATTAATTTAAATATAAAAATAATATATTTTAAAAATTATATTACTTTAAAAATGAATAGAAAAGTATTGGAAGTTGTATGCGCAAGAGAGCTCAAGGCCTACGAGTTAGGATTGCACATAGTATCCCCCATAACAAACAACAACAAAATATAAAATATATGATATAAACAAAATAAATAATATTACTTATATAATTTATAAATAGTGTTGCCCCACATCCGAAGAAAAAGAGACCGTCAATTTGCAAATGATTTGTATGTCCTTGTAAATATTTATTAAAAAATATATATTTTTATCTTATCGTTATCGAATCAAACCATTTAAAAAAATTGTTTTGAAAATTTTGAAAAATTGTAATTTTAAATTGTAAAAATAATTCATAATTTTGATATTATCTTTTAATGGGTTAATAATTAAACAAAAAAAAAAAACAAGAATACTTATATTCTCATACTTGTCCTAGTTTTATATTTTTTTATTTTAAATTTCCCATAAATATTAATTTTCACTATTCACCATAACATATGACCTCCCAACATGAACAAAATAATCCTACAAGGACATTATAATATGTATATAGAAATTAAAGGATCTTATACTATATCCGTTTATTATTGTTGCTTTTATTGCGTTTTTCAATACATTTGCAATTTAAAAATTAATAATTAATTTGATTTAAAAAAAAAATAATACGAAAAAAACATTCAAAATGCAACACTATTAACTTTCTCGTATAACAACTGAAAAATCAGTAAATAATTTAATAAAATAATTTTTGATCTTAAAAATTGATTGACATTAAAATATAACTTTTAAAATATTTATAGACTGATTATATTAGCTTTCCAACCACCAATTTAAAATTTCTTTTAATTAATAAGTCCATGTCCGGTATGGGTAATTTATATTTCAAAACTTGCTTCGTTTATATTTTCCAGGTTTTATTCATCAACTTTAAGTATAGGCCATTTTTTATAGTGATACAGTGGAGGGACATGATTTTTGCTTTGAATATAACTGATATATAACTTTTTAGACAGAAAGGACGAAATGCTAAAAACCTTAAAGTTGTGAGCAAAGTTGTTTGAATTAATTTCTCAAAATATGGTAAAATATATTAGATATTAAATTATTTCTTATTTATGTGCTCTATCATAATGATTTCGAATCAAATTTGTCCTAAAATTTACTTCCTTATGCATTTTCTTTTAAATTTATGAAGTTTTTTTTTTTTTTTATTCCTTCTCCTCTCCTTTAAGGAGTGAGTATAGGGCATTCACAAAATTTTAAACTAGGCTTCAGTTTTTTTAATCATAATATTCACAAAGCCGTTGATTACTCGACTGTAGCTATTGTATAAGGTTATGAAATATCGAGACACTATTTTAACATCAGTATTACAATCCATCTTTCACAAGTATTATTTATATATTACGATATAAACTATTACGATATAATTATACAGTTTTACGATATTTTTTATTTTATATAAATATGATCTGACCGGGGTTTGAACCCGAGACCTTCCACATGAAAGGCGACTTTTCTTGTTTTCGACTCGACTCAGCTACCATTGGGTTCAAGTTAATGGCATAATCAATAATTAATAATAAACAAATGCAAAATATAAACGAATAATTTAATTGAATAATATGACTCACAGATATAAAATACCATATAACTCAAATACAAAATATTACAATATAAACAAAAAATGGAATTGCAACTATTGAAAATGGTATAGGCAGGCTTATTAGACTAACAGCTGAACATTTAGTGATTTAAAAAAAAAAAAAAAATAATAATAAAAAATATAATATGATATATAAATTTAATTATTTAAGTTTTTTAATTCTGCAATCATCAATTTTAAGCTAATAATAAATTTAAATAGCAAACAAAACATAAACTATTAGCTGTCAAAGCTGAAATTAAGTGAAAAGTTAAGAGTTGTACAACTTTTGCGTCAAAGCTCTTTTTTTTTCATATGTTTAATTTTTGAAGTAGCATTTCTGCTTTAATAGCTACCCACATTGTCCTAATTTTCAAGATTTTGTTAAAATCAAATTATTTTTTTTTAACATTTTGACATCTTAAAGCCCAAAAATTATTCTAAATTTAAAGTGATTCTTTTTTTTTTTTTTTATTTTTTTTTTTAAATAAACTTTTATTTTGTAATAATTTTTACATATAAATATCTTAACCTACAAAACAAAGTTAACAAACAAGGTATAACTCTTTTATTTTTAACATTTAAAAATATTTGAATTTTTTTATGTTAAATTTAATATACAATAAGTAAAATTATTTCTGTTTTGAAGTACAAAACTATTGTAGTACAATCTTATTCATACATCATTGAAAAATTTTAAAAAACCAATGTTTAATAATTTTTTTTTATTTAAAGTGATTCAAATGTCAAAACATACGAGTCGAAAAGTATGTTCAAAATCTAAAACCTTAAAGTTATATTTTTGACGTTTTTAATACATTTTTTAAAAACTGTGTTAATATTTTATTATAAGAACTTAAAGTTTTTATTTGCGTTCTAAATTAATTATTAATCGTAAAAAAGCAACAACAACAACAAAAACAACAAAAAAGAAACAAAACTTTTGAGCAAAACAAGAATTTTATAAATAAATAAAAAAAAACTATTCAAGAAAAATAACAAAACAATTTTCAACCTGAAAAAAAGGATATTCGATAGTTAAGTGTCTAGTAAGAGAGTCATCATTTCGCCTATTAATTGTAGTGCTGTTGCGTGTGTGTGTATGGGTTAGTTAAAGAAAACTGCAAAAACAATATAAAGGTAAAAAAAAATTAGCCAGTTATTTTTGGAAATCCAAAAAATATAGTTGGGGTAAGTTATTTATAAATATATATATAATATAATATATATTTTACTATTATTTATATATATATAAATAATAGTAAAACTAAAATTGGTGTATTATATATTTATATATTGTCATTATTTATTTTTAATGTAATTAAATATGTGCATTGAACGCTGTGAACATTCTATGGTTCACTAAATTTTGTTTGTTATTATTATTTCACTTTTCTTTTTATATTGGTTGGTTTTTCCGTTTCCTGTTTCGTTTCAATTTTTTTTTTGTTTTTTGATTTTGATTTGGTTTGGCCTCCAAAAAAAAAATAAAAAAATAAAAAACCAAATACCAAAAACGAAAATGCGTAAAATTTTATTTTATTAATGGGAAACAAAGCAAAATCCAAAAATAAAAATAAATTTTTTAAATTTATATTTTAAATAATTTGCTAAATAAAAATTTTTGACTAATTTTTTTTTCATCCGAATGATGGACGCATTGGTTGGGATATCAGTCTTTCAAACGAAGGTTCTTGGGTTTTAATAAAAAAGAAATATGAAATAAATTTATAAGCCACACCTGAAAGGGAAAGATTTACACACTGGCTTATCACATTGTAAATTTGTTAGGGGGATTGAAGTATTCTATACTTAAATAGTTTAGAAGCCAAATGATTGTACAAGAATATTACTTATTTGAGTAGTATCAAAGAAATAAAATGTAGCATTGAGATATTTGGAGACGCCCTCTCTCAATTTCAAAAAAAAAATTCCTCAACAAGGGACTACACCTTTGTGTATATGGACTGATGATTTGTACAATTCTCCAACTGGTCTATGGCTGTTCATGGTGAACATACCTGAACTTAAAATATAATACGTATGAATTCATTTTCTATAGTCCTGAAGCTTTTGAAATGTGAGTACCCAAAAGGCTGTTGAAAATGTAGTGGATAGAGCACATTACAAATGAAGAAGTTTTTAATACAAGTAATTCATATAACAAATTGCTCAAATTTAGCCATATAATAAGCAGCGACAAATACAGATCTTTCAATTTATAGAGCAAGGAAAAAAACAAGGGAAAAGCAGCATTGGATGTCCGTATATTCTAAGGTCCCGAAGAGGCTGAGGAATAGGCTTGAATAAATGGTTCTGGAAGAAAGAATTCCTCAAATTTAGCCATATAACAAGTAGCGACAAATACAGGTCCTTCAATTAATATAACAAGACAAAAGCAGCATTGGATGTCCGTAAATTGTATTGTAAGCTTACGGAGAGGCTGAGGAATAGGCGATAATAAGCAATAAAAGATACCGGAAGAAAGAGAGTTGGATGTCTATCTTCAACGATTTCCGAGTCTTCAAAGTAAACGTTTCTCAAAGTAATTCCTCAACTTTAAAAAAAATATAACAGTATTCGCCTGCTGTACAGCTTAGAGGATTGGTTAAAATTTCGGTATCTGCGATTGAAACTTTGGACTTTATTATTACTCAACTTTTACCTAGCGTTGTAGAGTTAAAGATGAAAAGTTGCAGGCTTTTAAATTCTAAAACAGTATCCAATTCTAAGTTTTCCCGAACAAATAATGGATTCACTTAAATTTACCTTGCAAATAATCTCAAAAATATATGGAATTCTATTTTTATAATTCAATTTTTTTTTTTGTTCTTTTTTTTTATAATCCTAAGATCTAAACCATAAGGTATAATAATAATAAACAAAATAAATTTATTTTATTATTACCTAAGGTATAAAACACCTTTTCATATTCTTATTTTTATTTTCTTTTTCTTGAGTTGTAAACGGTTGTATGTGTGTGTGTGTATATTTTTAACCTTTATTTAATATAGTAAATAAAATTTCTTCCCTTTTATTTTTTTTCATTTTTTTTTTTACATAAAAAATTTATATGACATGCAAGGTTAAAAAAAAAAGAAGTTACGGTGTGCGCGGTAAAAAGGGATCAGGCAACCCCTCGCCAGTTTATTAAAAATTAATTTTGTAGAAAATGTGCACTTTTTTTAAAAACTTTTAAAAACAGAAAACGTTAAGACGTATAAAAAGGATATAAAAAATAATTTCTTATTAGATTGCAATACTTTCGAGTCTCGAATTTAGTTTTTATTAGAGTTGCTTGTTTGTTTAAAAGTAATTAAATAAAAATTTTTAATAAATTATTTAAGATTTAATGATAATGTTTTGTTTTGTTTTATGTTTTAGGTTTTAAATTAAGAAAATTGTTTTTCTAAATTGAAAATCAATAAAATTTATTTGATTAATATTGGTAATTGGTAAATACATAAACATGCATAGGAATTTTTTATATACATTGCAGAGGAGTTGAAGTTATTAAGTTAAAAGCACATGCATATATACATTTGAAATTACTTTAATTCAATATTCGGTTAGATTTCTCCGTCTTAGTGAGTTCGAATCAAGCTCAGTTTTCAAATTTTTAGTTAAAAATAAAATTATTAAAAATCCCCTTGGTAATCCCCTAGTATGGCATTAGAGTAGAACCCTCAAGGGACTAGAAGACGCGGCCGTCCCAACATCACATAGCGCAGAACAATTTATCAAGAATGGCTAAATTTAACATCTCTTGAGATAACAGAGATAACATTAAAATATCAGCGCGGAATCGCGTGCGATGAAAGTGTCAAGTGGAAGTCCTATGCTCCCAAGAGGAAAAAAATCCCCTAGTATTCTACTTCCATTCCATGCCTCAAAAAAAGGAACACTTGATACTTAAAACTTGATACTAAACATTGTATGTGGTAGGAGACTTTCTATAAATAAATAAATAAAAACAAAGTTATTCAATCAAAATCTTTATTTGAAACTACTTTTTAACCTTTATATAACATATTCGAGATTGCATCCAATTTTTGAAGCGTCATATGTTAGGAACGCAGTTATTTTTTATGTTATAGAAAATTTTTTGTAATTGACCCTAAGCTTCACAAAAATATTTTTTGGACTTGGGCCCTATTGCACCAACATTAATCACTAATGAAATAATAATTTTTTTGATAAGTGAGTGTTTTTTTCTTATCAAACTTCATATGTTTGCTGGCAAATACGGTGTTGGTGCAACAAACATTTTATTATAGTGACAAGTTGTTGGTGCAATAGGGCCCTGGTTAACCAGTCCCTGGATCTAGGACTGTATAGGTAAAAAGAATCATAATCATAGGCATAATCATAGATACGGTAATTTAATGTCAAACAAAATCAAAAAATGTTTTTATTTATATTTCTTTATAATACTTTATACAGTAGTATGGGGCACATTTGACGTTTTTTTTTGTAATTTAAAAAAACTTATATCTACATAACTTTTTTAATTTAAAGATTTTAAATAATGTTTTTACAGCTATTATTCAAAAAAGGTTATATGTACATAGTTTAAGGCTGTGCAATTTAGATTTAAAGTTGTCTCAAAGAGTATCAAACCTTCCCCATTCTACTCTACTTCTTTTTGAGAAACAAACTAACGAGTAAAAACAGTTTTAGTAGTAAAGTTGAATTATTTAAAATTATATAATTGTATTTATTCATAATTAATATTTAAAATTTACAAATTATAATTTTATAATTAATGCTATTTTTTAGAAAAATACAAAATTTCTTTTATACTAAACTTATCTTATAATTCAACAAGTATAACTTGAATACTTCCGTTTAGGTAGGAAGTAAAAATTTAAAAAATTTATATAATTTTCTGTATATAGATTTAATTATATATAATATTAAATAATTAATTATTTTTTTTTTTAAGTTCTTTGTCCCTTAATTTTAAATTTAATTTCTTTGGGTCTACTAAGGTTATTTACTACTTATAAAATAAAGACGTTTTCAAGGTTAAGAGACAAATATTTAATAGATTCTGCAATTAAAGTTAAGAAGCACGCTAACCAATTTTTTTTAAATATTTAATTAAGACATGTTGTTACTAATTGGATATGATGGAAAATTTTGCGTGTTTTATTTGGTTAAGTTAGACACCTATATTAAGTATTTTTTGAACGTTTATTAGGTTCTCTTAAATTAAAAAATTTTTTAAAATTAACTGAAAAATTATGTTTGTATTTTTAATAAAACTTGTAATAACTGTCTTTTGAGCTGCAACAGCTCTCACATTATTTTGCCTTATAATTTGGCTTCCACACAAAAATTTGGTCCCCCTACTATTCTCTTTAAGTTGAAGGGAAGTCATTAATCGAATCACCATGTATGTACGCTGGTATGCATGAGTATGCTCATAAACATAAGTTAATTAAAGAAACTGGAATTCTCAATCAAAACTCAATTTAACTTTTTAAGAAATAATATATAAAGTGAGATTATATTTTTTCCTTACATAATTTTCATTTTATTTTATTTTAAAATTTACCTAGACTGTCTAGATATACTTGATTTTATTAAGGTACTTGAATTTATTTAAGTACTTGTAAAATTTTTATTTAACAAACTTAAGTACATACAATTGAAACTTAATTTGCGAAACGAACACATTTTTGATTTTGATAAAAATTTTTAATCTATTAAAATTTATAATTATATTTAAAATATTTTTATAAACTTCTGTATATTTCAAGTATCAGTACAATTACGAGTACCATTAAATAATACTAATTAATTTGTCAAGTATCAGTATTGCTTAGATTTCGATACGATAAAAATTTTTAAATATAATTAAAAGAATCCACTACAAATTCTTGTAATTCCCAGAAAGTAATTAAATTTTAAGTTTAATTACTTTTATAATTAGTTTATGAAACTTAAGTATTTTCGAGTAATTATAAGTACCAATAAATACTTAATTATCAAGAATTCAGTTATCTTCAAAGTATTCAAGTATTTTGCAAATATTTTCATTCATTAATTCCAAACAAAACTTGATTTAAAAATTTTACAAATTTCAATTCAAATCCATTTCGGGAAATTCTCATACCGCCCATAATTACAAGTTTAATTTTACAGTAAAACATCAATTACAACAATTACTTCTAGTACTTTATAACAAAGTAATTGCATGTTTTCTTTTTCATCTATAGTTTACAGCTTTGATTTTTTTTTATTTTATAGTAAATTTGTATAAGGATTTTGTTTACAATAAGCGTTCAACAAACAAAAAAAAAAAAAAAAAACAAAAAAAAAAAAACGGTAAAAAAAACAACAAAAAATGCAAAAAAAAAAAATATTATGAATTATTTCTGAATGAGATTGTTTTTTTTTTTCTTCAATAAAATGTATTCGGTTTGATATTAAATTTGTTGTTGTTGTTGTTGTTTTCATTAAAAATAAAAATCGCGCAGAATCCTTGCCAAAAAACCAAAAGAGTAATCCTTATTTATTTTATAAATGTTTGTTTGAATGTCAGTCACTCGCAGTTGTTATACCAAAATAATATTAATATATACGAGTACAATATCCTTGTACGTATTATTAATTCTTATATGAATGAAAAATAATAGAGTATCCTTATATTCTTATATACGTGTAAACATATATATAAATTCACTAATACATACATGTATAAATTCACAAAAAAAAAAAAAATAAGGATTTTTTCTTAAAAATAGGAGAGGAATAAAGACGAATTTTTTCAATATATATTTTTTACTTTAGAAAACTTTGAAGCTTTCAATCGTTCGGATGAAATTTACGAATATTGCGGAAAAATAAAATTTTTTTATTAAAAAGATTTTTTCTTGGGTTTTAAAAAGTATTAAAATTACAATTAATAATTAAATTTCTTATTTTATATTTTGTTTAACAGTATTATTGTAAGTTAATATAAAATTAAACGTATTTAAATTTAGTGTTTTTGGTTGATTTTTAATAAAAAAGTGGAAATAAAATTTTGCAGAAAAATAATAAAAAAATAAAAAAACAAAAATTAGCAAAATTTTTTAATCGAATGAATCATTCTTTTGAAATTTCTACAAGGATAACCGTTTTTATATATTGTATATGTATTCGCTTAACTTAATTAAAATAGAAATAATAAAAAAAAAATAAAAAAGAACAACAAAAAAAGTATTATTATAAAAAATAAAAACATGTTAAGTCAATTCATACTTTTTAATAGTGTTGCCACACTATAATATTTTTAAAAATAAATAAGTGTCATACAAATAATATTTATAATTTATTAATTTATGTACATAAATTTTTTAATTATTATTAATTTATTTTATTAAAACGGGATTTTTATTTAAAAATATCTTATATATCATTTTAATATATTGTTTTATTTGGAATTGTATTATATATATATGTATAAATATAAAACTTTTAATTTAAATTAATTCAACCCGAATTAATTTAACCTGACTTTTAACTATTGTAAGGAATCCTTGTAATATTCTATTACTGTACTAATTTAAATTTTGACTCATAATTTAATTTTTGAATAAATTATAAATTAAGGTCGCACTAGTAATAGATAATACAATTAGGCGCTTACACACTTCCCGAATGTACTACATTCAAAAGAATTTACAATTATAAGGAACTCCCATATGTTGAGATGTAATAGGTGACCCGATATCATTATTAAAAAAAATAGAGCTGATAAGATTGTCAAAAATCTTGTTGTCAATAAATATCTTCCTTAGTTTTTATATTATTAAGCACCTATAGTGTATTCTAAAATATAAAAATTTTCATTTACGTTAATTTGGCTTCGATCCTAGTTGTACAATCGTACTCTGACTTTCAACATTTGTAAGGAAACCTTGTAGTATTGAACTCCTGTACAATAATTTAAATTTTGACTTATAATTTAATTTTTGAATAAATTATAAATTAAGGTCGCATTAGTACTAGATAATACAACTAGGTGCTTACTCATTCCCCGGATATACTACATTAAAAGTAATTTATAAGGAACTCCTATAACTTGAGAATTTAAAGTTGACCGGCATGATTTAAAAAAAAAAATTAAGTTTGACAAGGTTGTCAAAAATCTTGGTATCAATATATATCTCCCTTTATTTTTATATTATTTAGTAGTGTATTCTAAAATATTAAAATTTTTCTAGTTAAATTAATATAAACCTTGATGTATAAATCGTACTCTGTTTTTCAACTTCAAAAAGGAATCTTTGTAGTATTGTATTCGTGCACTAATTAAAATTTTGACTTAAAATTTAATTTTTAAACTTTAATTTTAAATAAGGGTCGCATTAGTACTATACTAGATAATACAACTAGGTGCTTCCCGAATTCCCGCACTTTCTCAAATGTATTACATTAAAAGGAATTGCCAATTATAAGAAACTCCTATATTGTACTCGTGCATTAATTTCAAATTTTAACTTATACTTTAAATTTTTTAACTTTAATTTTAAATTAAGGTTGCGCTTGTCCTAGATCATAGAACTAGTAAGTTACGCACTTCTTGAATATACTACATTAAAATGAATTAAAAATTATAAGGAACTCTATCTATTAAGATTCTATTGCTCCCATATCTTGAGCAATTAAAATTGATCCAACACGAATTAAAAAAAAAACAGAGTTTATAAGATTGCCAAAAATTTTTGTATCCAATATATATCTCCCTTAATTTTTATAGTGTGGCAACATTTTATTTTATAGTTCGTAAAAATGTTTTTTTTTTTTTATATTCCCAGAGCTATATAGCTCTATATACAACATATATATATACATATATATATAATATAGCGAAATACATAAGTAAATAATTATTATAAAATATAAACATAGTAATAATCCACCAGTAAGGATCTATTTAATATATATATATAAAATATTTAATTGTAAATGTGTGTATTTATTTACCCAAAATAACAATTTATAAATGTGGTTGAAAATATAAATACCACATATACATAAATAAAAAGCTTAAATTAGTCTACAGAGTTTAGTTCATATATGAACAGCTGTTTTTAAGAACAAGTAAAATAATAATAAAAAAAAAAAAATTTTTTATTAAGATATTATGTATTTATAAAATTTTTTTGTACTTGTATATATATATATATATTTATATAAAAAAATAATGAATAAATAAAAAAGAAAATAAAAACAAAAGTGTTAAAAAAATATAAAACATGTATGCATGCATGTGTGTATATACAATTATATTTAAGTGAAAAAAGAAATATATATGTACATATATTATTTAAAATAATTAAAAAAAAATTGCATATTTCATGGATTAAATTACTGAAACTTTTGATTTAATGGATAAAATAATTAAATATTTGAATAATGTTATTAAATTTCTTTCGATTTAATTGTAAGTGTTTTTTGTAATTAAAAATATTAAATTAATTTTTGATATCCTTCGATTCATATAGGAATTAATAAATTTGCCTAAGGCTTTCGGAAAACGGAAGGTCTGCATTTTATTATTATCTTCAAATAATTGATACTAATAAATCTTAGCATTTTTTAAAATTTTATTAACCACCTGTTAACATACTTTTCAGTTTTATGAAATGAATCTTCTAGATCGGATACAGAGGCAATAATATTGGTATTTCTTTATAAAGTTAATGGAATGAATTTAAAGGCCCTTATCTCCATTAGGAGACGCTGTAAAAGAAACAATTACAAATAGATTCCCTCCTCTGGAACAATTTTTTGTTCGTTATGAACTCCTTTATCACCTCTGCTCTTCATGACTTCTGACTACGGACATCCTGCAAATTTTAAACCGGTTTTTCAAGCCGAATTCTATTCTAGAAGCAAATTGTGCTCAGTACGTATAGTGTTTGAAAAAAAGTCCTAATTAAGTCTTATTTAATGCCAACTTAATAAAAATAAAAATAAAGTATATATATATATAAATATATTATATATATATAAATGGTATATCATTTTATAAGTTAAAAAATGGTATAAAATTTATAATCGTTATTTAGTAATAAAAAATTTATTTTTTAAGTAATATGATTATTATTTTTGATACTTTTATGTAACAAACGTAAGAACACATATGAATGTATCTATGCAAGCTTTAATATTTTATTTTTATATTTTCTAATTTTATATCTTAATTAACTTGATAATATTAGAAATTATTATTAATGTAAAAAGTATGTTAGGCATTAAAAAAAAAGTTATAATTATGTTCATATAAAAAATGCATGTATATTTTATATAACGGAAGGGTATTTAGGATTCCAAAACAGAACGAATTATTTTTAGAGTCCCAGATATGATATTAAATGTAGAATAATTATTTCATAAAAATAGAAACTTTATAAATGTTTGAAAATAAACAAAGGTTCTATATTTATGATGAAATTTAGTTTTAAATTTTTTTTATAAAAATCTGTTGAGTGTTCTAAAGTTAGGTGAAATTGAGTGTTATATAGACACTCAAAAAGATATCAATTTAAAAATGCTGATTATAGTGACCGTCAATATATCGACTTGTATAATTTAGCGATTAATAAAATGTCGTCATAAACAAAATGTCATAAAAATTTGATTTGTAAAAATGTCGACTTTGATTAAGCGAAGAATTTGCGAATTAATTAATGATTAAAGTTCTGAGGGTGTTCCCAACTAGAAAATCCCTCCTTAATCTTCATATGCTGAAAAATAGGTATTTTCATTAAATTTTGACATTTCTCAATGATCTACGTGTGACATTCAACATTTCGTAAGGTCGATATTTAGTATCATCAATCCAGTAGAACAATAGAAATCAAAATTTTGTCAGTCGACTCAATCATGTTAATATTAAAAATAATTCAAAAAACTGGGTTTTTTTTCATCCAAGTCAATATCAAGGTTTGAAAAAAACATAGTGAGTTACTAAAAAGCTTTTAATGTTGGCTACCTTTGTTTTTTCCAATATCAAATGTCAAATTTAAAGTGTCAAATATGAGATCAGGATTTTATATTTGGTTATGGAAGGTATTGTTTATCTAAATAATAAAATTTTTATTTAATTAAATATATAATTTAAATTTTTTTATATTAAAAACTCTGTCTGCGCCATTTTTCGCAATTATATGTAATGTTTTTTATCCAGATCACAGATCCTGACCCATATAAATCACAGATCCTGACCCATATAAATATTAGAGTTATATTATTGTTGTATAAAACAAATCTTGATCCTGAACCAAATGAAAAAAGCACAGCTTATATAACTTTATACTTCGCATATAAAGGTAAATTTTATAATTTTATTTTTTGAATATTATGAATAACCCTGTAATACTTTTGGGGAAATTTAATTTTGCTTTTAAAATTTTCACTGTGGCATTTTACTGAAAAATTTTAAGAAGTCTCAGTTCTAAATAATATTCTTTGATATTACAAAACCCATGAAACAACCATGAACAACTTTTGTAAACCATATGAAACCCACAGGAGCAATTTATGTAATAAGAACAGCTCAAAATTATCTAAGTTATTGTTATGCATATATATTATTAAATTTTAATAGATTAATTGGAATTAATTTCCTTCATATGATCAAATTTAAAATCAAATTAACACTTACTTTAATATATACTTGATATAAAAACAAAATTAAAGGTATTTATATCTGAATGAATGTTTACAATAACCTTCAAAATCGATAAAATCAACAATTTATATTAAATGTTAGGTTTATTAAAAAAAAGAAATACAAATATCAAATTAATCAGAATGTCCTTTGTATTAATGACTTTGTTATACAATATATATTCATACTAAGTTAATAAATACACAAATATATATATTTATGTATTAATGTACATGATATAGATATGTTAAAATAAATTGAATTAATTAGAATTTTTTTTTTGTATTTTTTTGGATTGAGGTCCTGAAATACCACAAAACTAAATTAAAAGTAAAAAACACGGGTCTTATTATGAGTTCAATCAACTTTTATATAAAAATATTGTTTATGTAATTAATATTTTTTTTTTTTAAATAACAAGTGTTGGAAAAATCCAAGGGTTTCGAAAAAACACATTTCTAAAAAAATTTATACCAAAACATAAATTTATAGATTTTTAGAACTTTTCTTTGAATTTTATAGATAAGCAAAAATTTTTAAAAATATAGGAGCGCATTTTCTTTAATTTTAAAGAAGAACTGTTAACATGTATTGAAACCTATAATTGGGACTTTAAGTTTTGTACAGACATTCAAATTACAGGTGTTTTCAAAATTTAGACAAGCATTCATGTTACAGGTGTTAGCTAATAGCAAATAGTCAGTTGATACTTTGATATTTTCTGACTCTTCCTAAATATTTAAGTTTCTAAGTTAAACCGTTTGAAGATATTTTTTTCCTTTTATTCCACTAGGGAGCATAGGGCTTCTTCTCCATTATTCTTTGTTTCTAGCTGTTTCTTCAATTTCATTTCAGGATGACATCTCATCATCTATTTATTTCATTAAGCACTGTTCTTTCCCATGTTGTTATGGGTCTATGTTCTTGGCCCACCTTAAGGGTTCCAGATTAGCGCCATTCTTGTTATGCAATCATCACCTTTCCTTTTCGTGAGTTTAATCAACATCCATTTCCTTCTGGTAATTTGCTTAATTATTAGTTCTTCATTTGTTAACTTCCACAAGTTCATATTCCTAATTCTGTTAGGCCAGATAATTCGGCATATTATTCTTAGGTGTTTGTTGACGAAGACTTGCAGTTTTTTCTTGATGGAATTAGTAAGCAACCATGACTTGAATGTTATTAACTTTGTTCGTTTTGATATTTGCGAACTGTTTCACGCGCGAAGTCTTCCGAAGGCTGTTCGGGCTTTATCAATTCTGTTTTATACATCTTCATTGGTACAGCCTGTTGGCTTGATGATACTACCCAGATAACAGAAGTTATTTGCACAATCTATATCGCGGCCATCTAACTAACTATTTTAAAAGTTGTAAAAGTTTTACAAAACACTCGAACAGATATATGGACAGGGTGAAACTATAGAAGCACATGTTTCTTTAAACCTTTTTTTTTTTAAATGAACTAAAAACATATATAATTGTGTAATAATTTACTGTTATAACACAAGCAGAAAAACACAAAAAAAAATATATATATATATAAATAAAAAAATCTTTTTTTATAATATTTATTATACAGTTATTTTATATTAAAAAAAATATCGTGACTAAATTTTATAATTATAGATAAATAGTTTTTTATATTTAAGGGGTAAAAGTACCGGAATGACACACCCTGTATATTGTTATCTAATGTTTTGTCATAGATTTTACCCTTCTTAAATGTTTTAAATTGTGTATATATAATGGTAATTTTTATTAAAGCCACTCGAAACTAGTTACGCACCCTTTTTTAATAAAGGTATATATACATATATAGGTACTTGTGTATGTAAATTCATTTTTTAATATAATCATGACTATTATAATTTTAACTGGTTATTATTTTGTTTTTTTTTTTATAGTTTTCTATGATTGATAGAATTTCTATGTAAGAAAAGGTTTAAAGTGTTGTTACTTACTAAGATAAGGTAATTTAAAACCGTTATTCTGTTGATTTTTAACCCTTACTTGCGCTTTAAAAAAATCTTAGTTAGATTAAAAATTTTCTGTTTGAATGATCAGATTAATCTTTTAGAAATGTTTAACAAATAAATATGGAATTTTGATAAAATTAATATTTTTTAGTTTAATTAATGAACTTCTTATAGTGTATAAGATAATATTAATTAAAAATACACAAAAACACTGCTTTAAGTAGCATCAAGACATTTACTAAATTAATTATAAACTATAATTCAGTTTCGTTAATCAATATTTCACAAAGTCGTTCATTTTACTTGGCTGTAGCTACAAATAGAATTGCGTTTATTGAAAATCTAATACATACTATAGATATGTTATAAAATCTGATAAAATCTCAAGTATATATTGTAAGTGGAATTTATTAAGAATTTTAATTTCAAATTATAAATTCTAAAATAAAATACTTTAACACAATTGTTATTGGTAAAAAAATATTTAATATTTAATTAAAAATTACATAAATTTTTCAGAACATTTAAATTTAATTTATATTTTTTAATGAAACTGAGGTTTAGGGTTCTGACAATGGAAAAAAATTAGATTAGATTATAATAAAATTTATGTTTCAATATGAAGTAACTATTTTATCTATATTTTTACTATCTGTAAAATGTGTTATTTTTAATTTATACATATAAAAATGTCACTATTATAGAAAATCGCTTATCAGAGGTTCGTCGTTGAAAAGGGCGAATTGATAATTAAGAAATATAGTATTTCTGATGTTTCAACATATCTATTTCCAATAAAAAAAATATTAAACCTAACCTCAATAAAAAAATATTAAATTTTTATAACCTTATTGTTTTGTAAAACAAGTAATGAAATGGCAGTGGGGGATAAAGTCTAAAGCAATGAGGCCTTATTATACAATTCAGTTGAGAAATAAGACCTAATTTGCGAAATTATAACTCTAGTTGTTATTTCTTATTCCAAGGAGAGTATATTAGGGTCTCTAGGCTTTATTTCACTTTGGAAATATTATATTATTCTAATTCCAAATTTGGCGTCGACTGTAAAATTCCAAAATTTTCAACAGGTTTCAAACAATTTTCTGTATTCTAGAAGGTCTTGTGGTCTTTACTATATTCTGTATATGAAAGATAAAAAACATTTGTACTAGATTACAAGTTTTTGTTTTGAAGGTTTTGGAATAAGTGTAGAAGGTACCTCAACCGAAGCAATTACGACACAATATCGTATGGTACTAAATTACTTTTCGCTTACGCTTATCTTCAGTTATAAGTAACCTACAGTATTAATTTCATTGAAAAAGCTTTATATCGTGGAAACGAATGAACAGATATTCGGGTATGGTAAATCAAATTCAGCTGTCGTCAGATCGATTTGGTACCTTTTAGTGATTGAATTAGATGTATTTAGATATTGTATGGTATTAAGATAAGTTGCTTTACCCTACAAATAAATAAAACTATAAAGGTTAATATTAAACTATTGAATCAGATGTAACCTACTTTTGCAGCAATTTTCAATTATTTAAACTGATTATTTATTATAATAAACTTTTAAAATCAATTTGCTGTTACTATCTTATTAAAATATCATCACATAGTTGGTTATTATCAATTATGTGTTTTATCATTAAAAGAAGTCTCTTTATATTAAAAACTGTTTTTTTTTTAAATTAATGTTATATAAAAGTATTCGTATATTGATAAATGATATAGATGAAAAGTAGAATAAAAAAGATATTGAAAAAATAAAAGTAATCAGCTAGAAATAGATTGATTTTCTAATTATTAACATTGACAATATTATATTACAACAATATTTAAGATTGTCATTTAATATTACTTGTAAATGTCGTGTATAATTAATGAATGTTAAATTAGTAATGTTCATACATAACTTACATTATAATTCAACACTTTGATCCAAATATAATTTTTATATGGGAATATAATATAATTAAAACTTTTTTATATAATATATTATAATTAAATATAAGTAATTGAATATGAGGTGTTAATATACGTATATTTCAAGAATATTTTGATTAATGAATTATTAAATTGAATATTATTCCATATATACGGATTTTAATGACTAGTCTATAAATCTGCTTCTTCTTCTTATTATAAAGGTGAATGTTTGTTTTCATGTTTGTAGCGTATAGATTTCTAAACTGCACAGCCGATTTTCATGAAAACTTTGTATAACAATGTTTTTGGGTAAAGAACGAGTTACTGAATGACTTCATAACATATTAACATTTGACTTCTGAATGAAATTGACTTTAAATTTTGTATACGTGTTGCTCTTTCACAATGGAGATACTAATTTACACAGCCTGGGAATTTGTTAGCTCATTATTGACATGATGATTCGTCAAAAAGAAATTTGGAATCGATTTGTCATTTTTTATTAAAGAAAATCTCAAAAAATAATTGACCCATATCGGCACGACAGTTGCTCAAAATAAATGTTAGTGCCTAATTACTTCCTATTATGCGAACAATGCTTTGGCCCGGAAGAAAGTTTCAAAATAAAGTTATATATTGAGTTAACATGTACATTATGTATTAAATGTAAAAATCCTTTGACAGGTGCAGCAACCCCAACTCGGTATTAGAAAGTATAAAAAAAATCACAAACTTTTTTTAGGTTTAGTTTTTTTATTAGATTAAAAATTAAATAAATTTATGATTATTCCTATAAAATTATATTACCTAATGAAATATCAAATTTAAAATTTCCAATTAATTCTAATTCAAAATGAAACTCCAAGTTAGATTTCTTATTAATTAATGGATCTAATATTTAAATTTCAATCAAAGTTTAATTTGTCGCCCAAATATAGAATTAAAGGTAAATTTGTGCATTCACTTTTTTCATATAATTCATCGTTTTATATACGAAATAAATTTAAAATACCCCGTAGGTATCTACTATTTGTTTCACAACAGTTTTCATTTCCAACTTACCTCCTAATTCCCCTCTAAAATCCTATTTTCTATCCCTTTACAACCAAACCTACATATAATGTATACAGGAACTCATTCCTAGCGTTTAGTTAGCGTGTAAAAAAAAAAAGTAAGAGATTATAAAAAACATCTTATGTCATTTAAAAAATAAACAAAAACAATTTTTTTCAATTAAGAATGCAAATATTTTTCAAAATTTGACAGTTTTTTTTCATAAATTATTTTCACAAAATAATTAAACGAAAATTGTTACATGGGAGGGATCTAACTTATTTTATAACTGTCAGTATCTAATCAAATTGAATTTTTTTAATATTAGAGAAAAATAAACCAATAATTATTTGTATTTATTATTCGTTCATAAATAAATAAAGGAATATATATATAATCACACATAAGTATTGTATATGTATAGACAGATATATGAACACAAACATACAAAAATATTTTTTATATATTCTTATGCTCTTTTACATGCAGAGAATACAATATTTTTTTGCGCAAAACCCTGTAGGCTGTAGAGTATATTTGTTTTTTCCTCTGTTTAACGGTTAAATTGCAACAAGATAATTATACCGTTACCTTTGATGTTTTCATTTTCTCTGAGAGATATGTTGTCAATTTAAGAAAAAAAACGAGGAAGAGTGTAGTAGAGTAGACTGTGTCAACTCTGGGATACCCGTATGACCGTTATATAAATATTATATTATTATTATTATAAACATTAATTACTTTTGGCAAAATTTAAAACATACCAGCTTTATTAGGTGAAATATAATGCTCATATAAAAGGAGGAGTTGTATGGCAGCTATTCGAACCCTCTGCAGTAGACCAACCAAATTTTGCAGTAACTTTGGCCATTACACTAAACTATTTTTGGCAAAATTTCAGACACCCAGCTTTAATAGGTATAGAGTAATGCTCATATAAAAGAAGAAGTTGTATGGCAGCCACCCGAACCCATGGACCAAAATGGCTGGATTTAAAAAACGAAATTGCGAAAATTTCAAGATCCTAGCTCCTTTAGTTTTTGAGTTATCGTGCGGACGGACGGACGGACGGACATACATAGCTAAATCGATTTTTTTTTTATTCTGATCCGATCCATACACTTAAGTCTATATCTACCCCCCTCCTTCTCTGCGTCACAAACGTAATGGCAAATTTATTATACCCTTTGACTATATAGTCATACGGGTATAAAAATTGAAATGAATGCCAGCTTAAAAATTCAGTATAGAATCAATACAGGCCAGGTTTGGATAACAAAATCGATTAAAGGGCGATTTCTTAATGTAATTTTACATAAAATTGAAGACATGGAAACCCCATATAAGTTTAAAAACTCTTATGATTCAGAAAAATTCAATAAAAAAGGCAACTTATACATTTTAGGTTTCTCCAATGGATACGATGGGACTCACCGTTACTCTTCACGCATTGATTAGATTCTGATATCATTACTTTGGTTACGAGGTAGGTTGTTTTAGTGATTAGAAATCTCACACTACAGGATTAGTACAGGATTAGTAGGTTAGGTACCAGGTACCTAACCTGGGTTGAAAAACCGATTAAAAAATAACGGCTAACCAATACCCCAAATAGCTCGGAAGGTTTGAAGCTCTAACTTGAAGCTCTAAATATGCTCTTTAGAACTTTTTTTCAAAATAAATACAACTAATATACCGTATGCAGTATGACTTATGTACTGGATGGGTACCAGACTTATCATTTTCAAGTAATAGAATTACCCTTGCTTCCCTTATCCAAAATCAAATTTTGATTTTTAAAACTAATAAGTTTTATAAATAAAAATGATTAAGTCAAAAAATTGGCTATTTAATTTCTTTTATTTATGCGTTGCTCCATCCTCTACTGCTTTGCCATACAGAATTTTCAGGTCGGACTTGCCATCTTTTAAATACAATAATTATTTAGAATTACAAGCGTTTTTAACAGATTGGAGTCGAATTAGCGTTATATAAAAAAAAGAAAGAAAGACGGGAATCAAGTAGTTGTGTATTTTTTTTTTTCAAATACTAAAATTGCTAAATTGCCTAGCTAGAATTATAAGACTAATTGTTTTAGAACACGATAACTAGAAAAGATACAGTAATGATAAGAGTTTTTAACACAAATATTAATTTCCCGAACATTGCTTTTATGCAGCCTATAATTTTCTATCTTACAGCACATATTCAATGCCTTTTAAACAATGTAACAGTTAATTTTTTTTAAAGATTATTGAAATCATATTATGATTTTAAAAGTGAATTTCCTTGTATTTTATATTTCATTAATGTATAAACTTGTATACTTAACTGAACATTAAGTCAAATCAAAATAAGAAGGTATGGTACAATATGACAGTACAACAAAAATAAAATCAAGCATTTCTCTTCTTTTTCTTTATTTTATTTTGTGGCCCATAAAATTACAGCAATTACATAACCCAAAAATCATATGGAATTGCATTATGTTTAAAATCATTTAACAGTTTAAAATTAAAACAACAAGTTGAATCACTTTTTCTTTCAATTTTTTCAATCTTTTTTATCTCATCAGCATCATTATCGTATATGATAATAATGAATTTCTGGAAAAATCATCCTTAAAATCAAACTAACAGAGATAACATTATATATTGAAAGTAGTTGAACAAGTATCTTAAAGATATTTTTGAAAGAAAAAAAAACAAAATTAAAAAAGATACAAAATACATTGTAATGTGCTGTGTTTTTGTCCTTGATTTTTAATTTAAATTTTTTTTTTTTTCAAAACTCACCACATTTGCAAAACAATCATTTAAAGACTGAATTGGTCTTAATTATATTTTGGGTTTTAAGGAAGAGGGCAATTAATAAATGTCACAATCTTTATAATTGAATTACTACATATTATTATAGAGATCGCAATCCCGAAAAACCCAATTTATTTTGGTTCTTTCAATTTTTGTTGTTGTTGGATTAAAAAAATTTTTCAACACCTAAAAAAATAGTTTAAATTTAGAGAACAACTTAAAATAACAATTTTTATCAGGAAAGTAATTAATAAATGTCAATTTTAAAAATGTGTTACCTATTCTTTAGTTCTGATTAATTTAAAATGTAGTTTTCGATATCTCAAATTGTTGTTAGAATAGGAAGTGTTAGATAAAGGAAATGTTGAAAAATGTAAGGAAAAATTGAAATTAAGAATATTTCAACAGTTGTTTTTATATTAACACGCCTTCAATTAATTATCATTGCTTTGTTTCCTGTACTTTGTATATATATAAAAATACATATATATGATATACAAAGTTTTTCAGAAATTTTCCATTAGAGTCTTGTATTAAAATTGTGAATTTATTATTAATGTTGAATCATTTTAACTAATCTAAAACAAGTAAGATTAAAGTTGCCTGTTATTCCACTTGAGAGCATAAGGCTTCAACTTGAAGAATTAATTCATACATTTTTCTACTATTTCATTTCAGGATATTTCGGGTCTACTTAATTCATCTAACACTGTTCTTCTTAATGTTGTTCTGGGTCTACCTTTTAATCTGGATCTGCCTAGAAGATTGCAGGTAAGCGCCATTCTTGTTATGCATTTTTTATGGCTAATCAACTTCCATTTCCTTCTGGTGATTTGTTTCTCTATTGGTTCTTATAGCCTATAACTTGTTTCTCTATAGTTTGTTACGACCTACAAGTTTGCATTTCTTATTCTGTTCAGCCAGAACATTCGGCTTATTATTCTGAGATGTTTATTTATGAAGTTTCGTAGTTAATTCTTAATGAAATGAATGAGAAATCATGATTCGTAGCCATATGTTAATGTAGATTATACGCACGAATTGAATATTGCCAGTTTGATTCATCTTGATATTTGCGGGCTGTTCCATATGGAGCGATGTCTACCGAAGGCAGTTCTAGCTTTTTCGATTTTATTTTGAAAATCTTCATTAGTGCAACATGGAGGCAAGATGGTTCCCCCTAAAATAACATAAACTATTTAATAGTTTGATCATCTAATTTGATTCGATTGCCATTTGCAAGGTTTGAATACATTACTTTAGTTTTACTTATTTTAATTTCTAGGCCAATTTTATGGGATTTTATTCTTGGTTATTGGAAAGAAGACATTTTGTCGTCAGCGAAATCTAGTTTATCTAAATACTTATCATTCGACCAATAGATACCTTTCAATACTGTTCCCCTCAGAACATTGTCTTATACTATTGTAAATAGTAGCGGTGAGAGGGTATCCTTTTTTCATACCCAGTCTCAAGGTAGATTCCTTGATCCGTATCTCTTGTGTGATCAAAGGCATTAGTTATCACGATTAAGTATTTATTAGATCCAAATGATGAATAGTATTGAACTATTGATTGAATAAACCAGGAATGCGATATAAAAAACTGAAAGCGTCTACAAATGAGATGTTTCTCAGTTTCTGTTAATTTTTAATTTTTTAAGTTACTCATTACTCTGTCTGAGACAATTTCACATATACATGACGCCATAGTTTTTAATATAAAAACAATTGCAATGTCAATTTACATGATTTAAACAAGTTCCTTTTTAGATAAGTGTGACAATCTTCCTGTAATAAAATTACTCTTTATTCTTAAAATTTGTTTTCTAAAAAAAACTAAAAATTACAATCAATAGAAGAAAAGGAAATGCATTAATGTGGTTTACTTGTAGAATATCCCGTCGCTTGTATATATATGACCACAATTTATTTTATTATCAATTCATTGTTAATTCATTGTTAAAACGAGGAAGAGTGTAGTAGAGTAGACTGTGTCAACTCTGGGATACCCGTATGACCGTAACATATACATTATATCATCCGGTTAATTACTTTTGGCAAAATTTCAAACATTCAGCTTTATTAGGTGTAGAGTAATGCTCATATAAAAGAAGGAGTTGTATGGCAGCAACTAGAACCCTTTGCAGTAGACCAACCAAATTTTGCAGTAACTTTGGCCATTACACTAAACTATTTTTGGCAAAATTTTAGACACCCAGCTTCATTTGGTGTAGTGTAATCCTCATATAAAAAAAGGAGTTGTATGGCAGCTACTCGAATCCTCAGCAGTAGACCAACTAAATTTTGCAGTAACTTTGGCCATTACACTAAACTATTTTTTGCAAAATTTCAGACACCCAGCTTCATCAGGTGTAGTGTAACGCTCATATAAAAGAAGGAGTTGTATGGCAGCTAATCGAACCCTCTGCAGTAGACCAACCAAATTTTGCAGTAACTTTGGCCATTATACTAAACTACTTTTGGCAAAATTTCAAACACGCAGCTTCCATAGGTATAGAGTAATGCTCATATAAAATTATAAGTTGTATGGCAGGTACTCGAACCCGTGGACCAAAATGGCTGAATTTCAAACTCGATTCCGTTTTTTGCATAAAAACGAATTTGTGAAAATTTCATAATCCTAGCTCCTTTACTTTTTGAGTTATCGTGATGACGGACGGACAGACGGACGGACAGACGGACGGACATACATAGCTAAATCGATTTATTTTTCGATTCTGATCCGATCCATACACTTGAGTCTATATCTACCCCCCCTCCTTCTCTGCGTCACAAACGTAATGGCAAATTTATTATACCCTTGGACTATATAGTCATACGGGTATAAACAGTACCTACCAAAATAGAAGAGGAAAATTATAAAAGCTTTTCAATTGAGATGAAAATCTTTTGTGAGCATCATTTGTTTTTATATTAATTTTGTATAACTAACCTAACCTATAATATAAATATTTATACAATATTTTAAAGTTGAAAAAAAATTGTTTTAATTAAATAAATTTAATCAAATATTTTTTATTATAAATTTGCTATTGATTCAAGTTCAGTTCTTAAGTGGTATTTGATGAATTTAATATTTAAATATTAGAAATTCTCATACAAACAAATAACAATTTTAAATTGTTCACTATTAATTCTATATTAGGCGTTTTTTTTAAAGCAGAGCATAGATCTGAGCACGCTCTGAGCAGAGCATGAACAGAGTACGCTCAGAGCGTTTGAATTTAATAAAAAAAAATGATTTGAAAAAAACTGTCATTTAAGTTACGTTTTAAATTGTCAAAAACTTAAATTAATTTATTAAAATTAAATTAAAAAAAAATAGCTTAAAATAAACAAAACATTTTGACTTTTATACAAGTAAAATCTTAAACAAATGTCAAAATGTTTTTGTTTTTTATTTTGCTCAGCCGTGCTGAAAATATTTCCCCTGAGGACGCACAGTACGCTCTGAACGCACTCTGATTTACAAAAAAAAACACGCCTTTTATTAATATTAATAAATTTATTGACATCTGTCAAACAGCCGCCTGTTCAGTTGACTAAAACGTCTTAAAATTATTAAATCTCTATTGAGCTTTCATTTAACTTAATTACTCAATTAATTTTTTTATTTTTATTTTTTATAAGAAAACATTTTTAAAAAAAAAGAAATTGGAAAGTTTAATGTTTAAAACATTTGGCAACACTAAGATGACAATCAAAAATTGTTGGATTATAATATTAAACATTAAAAATTAAAATAAAGCTTTTTAAAAAAGTAAAAGAGTAGAGAGATGAGATATAAAAAAAATCTCTCACTCATTTAATTTCATATATTGTATACATATAAATATCATATTAATATATACATTTATTTAATTTAAATATATTGTATACATATAAATATATATAACCTATGTATTTTGTTTACCATCCCCTTTCTAATTGTTGATGCTTGAAGTTTCTTTTGTCCAACAAATTTACAATTCAGTTGATATAAAACATTAAATATTAAAATTCATTATGTATAAAGTGAATTATTATGAGAATAATATTTAATATATTGTATATAGCGAGTAATAATTTTATTTGTACTGTTTATTTATATTCACAAATATATGTGTAAATATTTTATGACGTCATTATAAAATTGTCATTCCCTTTATTTTGTTTTTGGTATATTTGGGTTACCATCTCAAAATAAACTTTTTAATATGCAATTTATATTAATAATGTATACAATATATCTTATATTGCTTAACCTTGTATATTTTTTATTTATATATATATGCGACATGCGTATATATATATATATACCTATATATTTCTATTATAATGTCTATTTTTAAATTTTTATTTTCACATTTAAATAAATGGGTCAAAATAATAGAAATGAATAAATTTATTTTTAAAATTCTATAGAGTAAGAAATGTGTAACAAAACTTAAGTCTAAAGCTGTTATTCTAAGGGATATGGTTTGGAGCACACTATTTACGTGCTATGAATTAATTCCGGAAAAAAAAACCGCAAGAAAAAATTAAATATGTACATAAGTTCAAAAATGAATTTTGGGGAATTTTATTTTTGAATTTATTTGATAAAAGGAAAAATTAAATAAAACACAAGTTTTTGGAGCTAGTATTTAAAATTATTATTAAACTTCTTAAAATAACGGGTTTTCCTATATTTATCAGAAATTTTGCAATATAGTGTTTATTATAAAAATATCAGTAGGCATATTGAGATATTTTCATTATGAAATGTATATGCAATTTCAATAAACAACTTCATATTATACGTAATACAATGCTATATCTAGTGGCCTTATTTCATGGTTTTTTCAGAATTTTTAAAAATAATTCAAAATTAAATTTTGTTGCATTATAAAAACTTTAGACTAAAATTATAATAATACCTAAAGTGTATGAAATTAAAAATATGATGTATGAAAGGGACTGCAAGCATTTTTGGAAATTGAAAATATAGCAAAAAGACAAAATCTTGAAAAGTAAGACAAAGATGATTAAATTAACAAAATATTTAGAGTATTATTTTTTCTCATATTAGTAAATTTGAAACACATGGTCAGGACTATGAATACTCTTAACTGCATTTTATTTTTGAAATTTTAATAATTTATGAGATTTTTTGTCAATATCAAAAATATTCAAAAGAACTTATAATAAGTTAAAAACATTTGAATAAATTCTTTGAAAATTAAGAATTTCGGGTTTTAATTAATCCCGCATAATTTAAAATTATCTGTTCTGCTCTACTTTTGTTGAACTTGTTTTAGAGAACAAACAATTTCATTTTAAAATAATTTATTTTTGAATAATTTCATTCAATTGAAAATTTAATTCTAAAAATTTTGTGCGATTAAGTTTTTGGAATGTACAGAAATTAGAAATACGATTTATTTTTTTTGAGAACAAAAGAATTTTTAATGAGATTTGTGTTATTTACACGACAATTACTTCCTCTATACATTTGCATGATGTCCCCCAAATTTTGTTTTTAAGTGTTAACTGTTCAACTATTACGCTAATAAGTCCTATCCAAGTGAATTCATATGTACATGTTGGAGAGGGGGTCATATATATAATTCGCGTTATTAGAAATGATTTTAATGAATTCCACATTCAATTTAATTTAAACATGAGATAGTGATAAGCTTTATATAACATGTAGAAATGTCTCAGATTTTCAATAGATACATTTCTATTTTTGTTTATGTTGTAATAATTTTGTATTTAAGTTATATGATATTCTATGTCTGTGAGTTATATTATTCAATTAAATTATTTGTTTATATTTTGTATTTTGTTTATATTATTATATAAATGTATTTTTTATTAAAGATATATATATATAATTATTAATTATTTATTAAGCCAATTTGAACCCAATGTGCGAATGGTAGCTGAGTCGAATCGAAAACCAGATAAACGTTATTTTCACTTTCTCTGGGATTCGAAACCTGAGTTTTTGCATGAAACATCAGCACTCTAACCACTATGCCACCCAGCCTGGTTGTATAAAGTTAATACTTGGAATCCCATATTATAACACTATATAAATTGTGCATATTACATAATATTTATATTGTATTGTATTGTATACAAGTTATGTGTACTTGCATTTGAATAAAGTATATTTGGATCCTGAACCTTTTAAATACAGCTCATTTTATTTACTCACATTCTATCTAATTTACTTTATTAAAAAGTTTTTTTTTTTCTATATACAAAAATCTAAACACATAGTTGGGGTGGTGTTAATGAACATATGCAACATTTACATGTAATGTATAGATAACAGAAAACATTTCTTTGAAACAAATTGGTATTAAAAGGTGGTGAAATTTATATTATGCAATATTCTGTATAGTCAAAAACTTAAAGCTCTTACGCACATGAATAACAATAATAAAAATTAAAAAAAAAACAATTTATTGTATATATATATATATTTTATATTCAATAAAATATATACATATATTAATTATCAAAAATTGATTATCATTGATTGAGTATAAATATGAGATTGTGTAAATACAGAGTCATATAAGATAAGAGCGATTTTCTTGAAATGATAAGTAAATTATTCTATTTTAAAAAAATTATGTTTTTTAGTTATTAATTATATACATATATATAGTTATTATAACTAATTTATCAAATAAATTTTATTTTTTTTTATTTAAAAAAAAAAAAAAAAAAATTAAAGAAAATAAAAATAGACAACAAAAAAAAAATTCACTGAAAGCTTCGCATGAAAATATAAATACAATTTTATATTAATTTTAGTTATTAGTTGTTTTTTTGCAATTCAGTCGCAAATTTGTTTTATTAGAGATAGAAGCTCACGAATCACTATAGTATATTTTCAATATATTTTTTTTATTTTATTATTTTTTTTAATCTAAATATAATTTTTTTTTTTAATTCAATTTATTAATTAAATTATTTAATTATTTTAAAATAAAATAAATATAAAATCAAAGTTTAAATTTTATTAAATAAGAAATAATAAAAATTTTTTAGTTAATAAAGTTTTTTTGTGAATAAAATTATAAAAAGTTTTAAAATAAACTTTTTACCCTAAAATATTACAGGGTGTTAAAAAAAAAAAAAAAAAAGTAAAAATAAAAACAAAAAAGTTTTAAATTAAAATGAAAACAAATAATTTATAATAAATAATTTCAATTTCAAAATTCAAAAATAATCATAATTTAAAAAAAATCTTAAGATTGAAAATGACTTTTGCCTTTTCAAAATTTATTTGGTAACACCTCTTAAGAAATGTGATTACATTTTAATCTATAAAAATTTTAATGCTAATTATTTTGTTATCAAATATTGCAAAAAAAACCTATACGTACAAATGTTACCTTCTAACCTCTAAAACTTAGTTAATCCTAAACTGTGTGATAATTTTATTCTTATCAAGAAAGGCGTTTGCAACCTTTACTTTTTGAAATTTAACTACTTACACACATATATACATACTATAATAATATAATTTATAAATATCGGAATAACTATGTAATTATATATTTAAATATTATAAGATTAAAAACTTTCAGTTTTTGTTGTAAATGCTATTAAAAATTTTCCTAGATAGTTTATTTTAAAAAAATAATATAATTAATATTAAAATCTAGTTTTTTGTAAGGTCAAGGTTAGGGAATCCCATTAAATGTGTCATTTTTTTTTTTACATGTGGGTTGAAATTGATGAAAGCTTAAATAATCTGTAATTTTTAATATATATATAAAACTAAAAAAAAAAAATATTTTGGAAGATACATTAAAATTTACAAAAAATTAATCATTAAGATCATCGAAAAGTTCAAAATTTGGTAAATGAAAATATTTAAAACAAATGATGAAAAAAAACTAAGGGTTTTTAAAAAAGCACATTTTCAAAATTTTATATTGCTTCATACTGAGTTTAATTTTGGGAATATTTATTTATATATACTGCTGACAAAGCTACTAATTTATATAAATGGGAAATTTTTAAGTTCTAATAGAGCCTCTTCAATGGGGAAAGGTTTCTAAATTTTTACTAAGAAAACTAGAATTATTCTCGAGGATCTAACCTCGTCTCCCTCCTTCCAAAATTTTTAGGTTTTAAGAATTAAATTGTGATTTTTTATATTTCGAAAAACAAAGTTTGGACTTGGGTATTCAAGTTACAGATGTTCAAAAATAGCAAAATTTAAATTTTCGACACTTTACGACTACTAAACACAGAGCTTGGCTAAAAAATTTCTCAAACGACTCTTACTAATTTCTGACGATCTGACTTCTCCGTCACTACCTCCGTCATCCTTCAAAATTAAGAAAAACCTTTGACATATGTTAAAATATAGTGTTGGAGCTTTGACTTTTATATATCACTTAAAAAAAATTTTAACATGTTTTAAATAGGGGCGCGACAAAAATGTTTTTCCAAGCGACTCGTTCTAATTTTTGAAAATTTTTCTTTTCCCAACATTTTAAATTTCTAGCTTAATCCGTTCAGAAGATATGAGAGGTCAAACAATTTAAGTTTAAGGCTTTTTCAGCCTTTTAGGAGCTACAGAAAAAAGTTCTTCCTTAAAATTTCTTCTCTCTATGTTTCAAACGGTGTTAAAGTTTTTAAAAATTCGGACGGACGGACGGACAGGCGGACAGAGTGAAACTACATAGGCAAATTTTTCCAAAATCATTTGAAAATGTGTTAAAATCTAATCAAAATAAACTAAATATTAAAATTAATTACATATTTTTAAAATGAGTAAAAAAAAATGTATTAAATTTTTAAAAATAAAATAAAAAATTTTTAATTCTTGTATTTTCCAAGAAAACAGCAAATATTTTAAAAATTATTTAATATTATTATTTTTAATAGCTAAATATTTACTTATTTAATAAATGGATAAGCAGAGCTGTATAATTGTAAAAATCATATGATGTGAATAGGTGCCAAATTTAAAATTATACATATATATATGTATATATATATATAAAGGAAATTAAAAAAAAAAAACATTCAAAAAAAATTAAACAAATAAAGAAAATATTAAAAAAATAAAAGAAAATTCTATGCAAAAAAAAATTTTAAGTGAAAAATCGAAAATTTTAAATTGATCATCTTAAGGTATGTTAACATGTTGTTGCTTAAATTAGAATTAATTTAATTATAGGAAATGGAAACTAACAAGATTGAACAAAATATAAATAGAATTAGTTTTGGTAGAACTATAAAAATATTTTTTTTCTATTTTTGAAGAAAAAAAAAAAAATTTTATGTTAAGTAAATGATTTAGAATTAGAAAGAATGATTTATAATATAATCGATTGTTTTTTTGATTTTTCAATATTTAATATTCGATCATATTGATCGAATTTTCGACATCTAATCAACTTAATCAGAAAAATGTCTTTACAATTATCTAATAAATTAGATTAGTTTTGTTCTGAATTTAAATATGCTCAACTGTTTGTTAATTTTCTATTGAACTGCAACTTGTGTCTATCGGATGTGTTACAAAAGCCTATAAAAACCAGTTAATTACGTCAAAACCCTAAAAATTATATGGATCTGCGTGAAAAGGCAAATTTTAAAATCCAAATTTTAAAATGAAAATTTTAAAGTCCAAATTTCAAAATTCAAACTCTCAAAATCCAAAATTTCTCACTCTCAAAATCCAAACATTTAAAATCAAAATAATAGACAATGGTATATAGCACCTAGCCGCCTACAGGCATAAATAAAATATTGTAGTATTGAATAAACAATTTATTGGAACTCTGATTTTCTAACCAATTCCAAAATCCTAGTAACTTTTTACAATAAATCATAAGTTGGCAACAAATTTTTAATAAATGCACCCTCCTTTTAATATACAGAAAAAAAGGAGCAATCCTAATTTTGAATCCAACTTTAAAATCCCTCCTAATTCAGAATTTCACATATACATATATTAAATAAATATTCTGGAAAAAGCGTATAACCTTTATTTTGGATCTCTTAAACTCTTAAAACTCCTTCCTAATTATTTCAATAACAAAATCATTAAAATAATGGAAGCTGCCTTTCTCAAACCCCCACTAAACTTTAATATTGAAACACTAATTTATATTGAAATACTTAATTTGTAGCTAATATTCTATCAACAACCCCCAAAAAATATCAATTTTTTTAAATAATATATATCTAATCAATAAAGTAATGCATGTTGATGCATTTTGGATTTTCATTTGATCCAATAATTATATATACTTAAAACCCCCACCTCAATGAAAGCGATTAATTAAACGTCAATAACTTATCTCTAGTAATTTTAATATGAAAATTGTTGTGTGGGATTAAATATAATGACACATGAACTGCATATATTAATCATATCAACCGGTTTTTTAATTAAGTTTTCTATATTAAGGTATTTCGGTATCTGCGAGTTATATTAATCAGTTAAATTATTTGTTTATACTTTGAATTATATTGTTATTTTAATTTATTTTATTTAACATTCGAATCGAAAAACAGATAAGAGTTATTTCACTATAACTGGGATTTAAACCTGGGCCTCTCAAATGAAAGCTTGGCACTTAAATAATTGTACCACCACAATCGTTTAAGGCTTAGAAATACATTTTTTTTTTAAATTTGTAGAATTATTAAAGACACAAAATATATTTCCTACAAAAAACTCTATAGGAGAGTTAAAGGAAACTTTCAAAGGTAATTTTTGTAAGTAGCTTTAATATTTTAAGTATAATCTATATTGCATCTTCTCCAACTTCTCAATAAACTGAATGAGAACATTAATACTATTTACAGAATCTGTCTACATATTCTTAAAATCTTGAAAAAGAACACTATGTATTCTAAAACTTTTGAAGCGCATTTTGTACATATATATATATATATATATATATATATATTTAAATCCATGTAAAATACAATCTGTAAATTGAATAACAAGAATTAAAATTAATTAGTTGTGCAGTTTACTTATATAACAAATAATAATAAAATAAATTTTATGGTTACATTCTAAAGCTATTTTATGTAAATTTAAAAGCCTGTAACAACAAAGTAAAGCTTACTTATATTAGAATAAAGATTAGAAAAATAAAATATAAGCTTAATATAGTTCTTTTACTATATTATAAAATCTTATGTAATTAAATAATATTATCTTGAACGTTCTTATAATTGATATTAAAACTAAGATCATTTTGATATATGTAACTGTAGGAAATTTATTGAAATTGTTATGACCTAGTGATATTCCAAGATTCGATCTATTTATACCTGTTCGAACGTAGTTGAAAGGGTATACTAAAATTGCCATTACTTTATAGACTTAACTGTATTTGTCGGATCAGCAAGTAAATTAATTTAACTATATGTGTTGATCTGCCCGCACAATAACCCAAAAACTAAAGGAGCCAGGATTCAGAAATTAATTTTTATATTTGAGCGCCCTTTGTTATTGAAATTCAGCCATTTTACTCAACGTATTTGAGTAGCCGACGCACAACTTCAATTTTTGTATGAGAATAATTCTATATTTAATTAAACTGGGTGTCTGAAATTTTGTCAACAATAGTTGAGCTTTATGGCCAAAGTTGGCGCAAAATTTGATTAGTTTAGTATAGCGAGCAAGTTCTAATAGCTGCTATACAAAATTATATTTTCTTTTATACATATAACTAGATCTCAGTCAAATAACTACATTATGTATATTTAAAATTTTGTAAAAAGTAGTTATATAGTAGTAAAATTAAAAGTAGTATATAATGTTTAGACTATTTTTATTTTGTTCTTTTGGATATCCTAGGGTTGACACAGTCTACTACTCTAAACTATTCCTTATTTTAACATATAGTAACCATTAACATGTCATGGCTTAAACATTATCGAAATCATTATTAAAAATAAAAACTTATAGCTAAATCTTTTTGCAAATATTATCACGTAGTTGATAAATCAAGTTTTTTATCGAGTTTGTTATCAATGTACTAAATAAAATTTCCCTTTAATGCTAATCTCCACTTAATTTTTTTATTTCAAATATTATCAAAGAGTTAATAAATCGAGTTTGTTATTAAATACTACATCAACTAAATGGATGCTCATATAATTAATTGATTATTGAATTAATATTTGTATAAACTTATTTATCATAGTTATCATCATTATCAATTCTTACAATGTAAACTAGTTTGATATGCGCCATATGAGAAAATTTACAATAACATTTATTTCAAGAGTCGGCTTTCCGTATTTCTAATTCATTACTTTCCCATGTTGCAAAGCCTTTTCCCCAATCCAAAACTAATATGTCTGTATATTATTGTTTAAAAATGTTTTTCTATATTTTCAACCAAATTTTTTCATAAGAATCCCTTATCCCTTACATATCCAGATTCCAATTGGATTAAATTATGAGACGTTTGTTGTGAGGATGGAATGGTGATCAAAAAATTAAAATTAACTTTGTGAACTTTTTGGTATTATTGTAGTGTGGCTTAAGTAAAATCAACCTTCTGGAAAATCATGGTTATTCTCCAAGGATGAATGAAATTATATACTTGAAAAATAATTGATAAACTTTTTACGTCTTCTACGTCTATTTTTTTTTTTTTTTTTTTTGTACAAGGTTCTGTTCTAAAACCCTTTTAAAACCAAACTTTTGCATAGGGCCTATAATAAAAATGCACAGTTTGGTTTTGAGAATGGGAATTTGGTAAGGAAATTTCAAGAATTGGGATTGGGATAATGGGTCAAATAGGATAGATGATAAAATTGGGGTATTAAGGATGTCAATATTATTAGTAAATTTAATTAAGTTGTACACATACGAACTACAAACTTTAAGAAACATATGCGGGACGAAATATAGTTCCATAATTTTGTAATGCGATCTACACAACTTAACTAGTTAGGATGAGCTTCGTTCGCCCTTGTTTCGCACTGGAAAACTTTAAGTGGAGCCATTAATTCTTTTATTTCTTTAGAACAGATGTTCGTCCCTACATGGTATCTATAAAACAGGGAAAGTGGCCAGACAGTGCGCCAAAGGTTAAGTAGAATGATTGTTGAGGTAGCACAGGGATTATTTATAAAACGAATAGCTTTGTTTTGCACTTTATCGAGATATCCCAGAAAATATGCGTAGCAGAGTAACATGTTTATAAACAAATATATCCAATCCATAATATGATTAAGAGCACTTGGAAAATAAAAATAAATGTTTACTGGGTTAAAAAATTATTAAATGATTAAAAATTCACTTTATTGACAATTTGAAATACTTCAGATTAGATTATTGTAATTTTAATTGACAATTTCCAATCAAAAGTGCAATGTAATTAAATCATAATTCATAAAATATTTATTTAACAAAATGAAAAAAAAATATTAAAAGATTTAATGTATATTTACATTAATTAATTATTATAGTAGGTAATATATGTAATAAATTTTTAAATTTATAATAGGTTTGCTTTAATTTTTATTGTACAAAATTCATATTTATAAAATGTAAAAAAACATTGTTGCATTAAAAAATTACGTTGAGGTTGTATAAATAAATATATCTATATTATCTATTCGATTCAAATTTCTCTTTTAAATTCATGTAAAATGTAAATTTTAAATATTAAAAACGACAATAATTCCGCAAATAATATTTTTTTAAGTTTATGCAAATATATATATATATATATATATATATATAATATAATGTTATCACAAGATAATAAAAGCTTTATATTTTTTTTAGTATACAAAAAATTGTTTAAATTACAAACGATTATGTAATGTCTGATTTTATTTTCAAAATTTTATTCATCAATTAATTCTAAGTTCATTTCTATAATATCGATAATATTTTTAAAATGGGGCTTGAATTAATACCACTATGTTAGGATAACATTTTTAGATTATTTTGCAGCTGTTGAGGTTATTATTTTTATTATTATCACCCTTTGATATTGGGGTAGTATTATCAAATATTTATATATATATATATATATATATTAGAAAATTAATTATACCCATGCATTTAAGCATTATTAATTTTTATTTATTAAAGATTTTCCATACTTTTAAATTAAAATTATGAAAATATTTTTAATAATAACTACCCCTGTCTGTTAACACTTTTTAGCATAAATTTTGAAAAAATTAAAAAAAAATTAGCCCTTAAATTTAGTTTCACTCTGTATGTTTGTGAATCTGTGCTTCCGGTATTAACAATTATGTCACTCCGTATGAAATAAAGAATTGTTACTACGAATAGGTATTGGAAAAAAATTAATTTTATCGAACTACTTTTTTGTGTAGCACAATTCTTTATTTCATAGCCCTAAATTTAAATTGTCATAACAAAAGTTCTATAAGGTTTATTTTCAATCTGTAAACGTCAAAAGAATACTTTTTTTCTAAGTCATATACCGTAATATTTCGATAATCCGAATAATTGATTCCATCAATTCGGAATAAGATTAAATTCGGATTGGTGAATAACGCATTGTTAGGAGCTGTGATTCAAAAAATCTATAGAATTAATATCTAGCATTTTAAAACTTAATTAAAAATTAAAATAAACTATAATTAAAATTATTGCTTAGCAAACTTATGATGGATCTGCCCATCCCCCTTCCCTCCCCTCCCTTCCATTTTTTTAGGAATTTTTTTTTTTTTTTTTAAACTAAGAGACAATTTCTTCAACTTAAAGAAACCCTTTCAAATTTTGTATATTTGTAAAAAAAAAATTGAAGAGATATTCAAGTGTTTAAAAATAGCAAAATTTCAATTTTCGAGCCATTATAGCTTTTAAACAGAGGACTTGACAAAAAAATTTTGTTAACCGACTCCTATTAATTTTTGAAGGTCTAACTTCTCCCAAAATTTCAAGACCCTTTGACTTTACATCAAACGGTGTAAAGGTTTTGTAAACATACTGACAGACGGACGGACAGAGTGAAGCTATTTGAAAATATTTTGAAAATGTGCTAAAAACTATTTAATTTGGTAAATAACTCGGATTACAAAATATCCAACCTGCAATCAATTCGGATTGTAGAATATTTAATGTTTTGTAAAATGTCTTTCTGATTATTGGATACTTGGATCGGATTATAGGAGTTTGGGATTATTGAAATATTACTGTACTATATTTCATATCGTCTTGTAAAACCTTTTTAAAATATTATGAAATTCAAAACAAATCATATGTAGAATTAATTAAAAGTATCATCACATTTCCTGTTATAGTGCCCATTATAATTGTTTATATTTATTATTATACAAGATATAGATATACAAGATATAAAACGGAAATATCAACAATAACAATGATTTAATCAGTTTAAATTATTATTTTTTAAACTAATAACAATATAAGAAATAATAAAATACAGAATTAATTAAATTAAAATAATTTGCAAGTTAAAACAACATTAAGTATAAATAATTAAAATCATCGATGTGAAAAATTTGTTAAAATAATCTTTAATTTAACACTTGTTAAATTTTACACTTGTCAATTTGTTTTATGAATTTATTTTCACGTTTTGAATATAATAATTAATGTTTAATTTTTTTTTCTTCAAATTGTCTAAATATATATATATATATATATACAAATTGTATTTGATATATTATCTTACTATATAACTAACCGCCACCACCATTTAAATTTTAGCACTAAGTGGTTACTAAACAAATGTCATTATATTTAATTTCCAAATTCATAAAACTTATTATATGACAACTGACATAAAGAAGTATTGAACTATTAAATGTCAAACTCTAATAACTTTTTTTTAACAGTTTAAAAGTGACCGTTTCTCAATACATAAAATAATCAATCGTTAATCACATTTCCAAATGTGAAAATTTAAAGATCGCTTGCGCAATATGTATACCTTACGCCGCAATATATAGTCTCTATCTCTCTGCTAGACGGCGCTGTAGAGGCGCTGTAGCAACGCTTCAATGTAGAGTGAAGTTAGTTAATTAAGGCTTTATATAAATATATAATTTATTAATTTATTTCTTAAAGAATAAGCTTATAAAATTGTTTAAATTACTTGTAAAATAGTTAAAACAAATTTTTTTAAATTCCATATGTGAGTTATAAACATTGAGTTAAAATTTATTTAAGCTTTTGAAATTATTAAATAAAATTTTTTTTTAATAAAAACAAAAATTAATAAACCTACGAGTATAACTTATTTTTACCATAAGTCTAGATCACAAAATATAAAAGAATAAAAAAAATTTTAAAATATATGCATATATATAGACCTACCTCAATAAAAATGTGTCAAAAATTGCTCATTATTGCACTTTTAATTCATTAAATAATAAACAACATTGCAAAATAAAAGTAGTACAATTTTTGTTTTCTTTTAACCCATTTTTTTTAAGCATATGGTTATGAATTAATATATAACATAAATATATGTACACATATACAATTTTTTAATTATAAAAATTTTTTTATTTATTTTCCAAACATTAAATATAGAACTAGAGAGAAAAAAATGACCCCTATAAATTTAATGGATTAATCACGGAAGCTTAAGTTTCAGCGAATCGTACTAAAATTAAAGTATAAAAAAAAAAATAAAAAATTGACGTGATAATTTGACAACAAAAAAAAAAGAAAAAAAAAAAATTTAAAACTTTTTTTTAAATTTAGCAGTTCTAATTTTTTTTTTTTTTTTTTATTATGTTTAATTTAAATTTTAAACTGAAAGTGTAAGTTTTCGAACTTGAAAAGTAAATAAATATAAAAAATTCATTCAAATCAATTTCATTTAGAATCGTGTCATGTGTTTAACACGTTCGCCACCGAAGGCTTTTTCGTGAATCTCACCAGAAACCTCCTAACAAAATTTCAATGACACATATATATGACGTCAGTATATATATGTGCTCATGTCACATATTTGTGACATAAAATTTTACTTTTTTAAAGAAAATATTTATTTTTCATATATTTATTTTTAATTATTTTATTTGATTTCATTTTATTTAAAATAAATTAATAAAAAAAAAATAATCCGAAAGTTGATAAATAGAATAACAAAAAAAACATAAACGAACAAACAAAACAAAAGTATAATAATAAATTATCCAAAACTTTATAAATCTAAATAATAAAAATCAAAATTTCAACAAAAAAAAGCAAAAGGGTTTCATTGAGTATGCCAAATTTTAAAACATGGATAAGCACATAATCCAATTACTTGATTTTCATGGTCCCTGCAAAAATCACATATGTATTTTGTTGCGGTTCTCTTTTTGTCCTTAGCGCATTGTCGGCACCTTTTACGTTTAGAAGTAAGATCAGGAAAATGGGCAATATTGCTTGTGGTTTTTGATGGACCTGCTTTTTTCTTTGATAAATCTGAATATTTACCCAACAGTGCGATTATAATTTTCTCTCTGAATGTTAAATATGACATACGTTGAGCATTTTCTTTGTTGTAAAGCCAACAAGAATTCCAAATAGATATATCAATTACATGAAAAAAAACTTTCATATACCATCGTAAAGACCTTCTTGGGGAGGCATAGTAAGAGATCATTTGGTCGTTTCTATCTATACCGGACATATATTTATTGTAGTCAGCTATAATTTTTGGTTTTATTACTTTTTTATTTCTTCGAGTAGTTACTTCAACCATTTCAGCATTGTGCTTGCTTGATATCATTAAAACATCGCGTTTGTCTCTCCATTTCAAAACAATAATATTTTTTGAGTTTCGTCTCCAAGCGGTTTTTCCCTTATTTAATTTTGTATTTATAACATATGATGGGTTGCGTTTGCGATTTTTTCTTAAAGTTCCACACACATTGGTCTTGTTATTTATCAAATATTCAGCCAGTTCAACACTGCAATAGAAATTATCCATATAAATAGTGTGCCCTTTTTCCAAATATTCTTTCAGTAGTTCAACTACAACGCCAAATGCATGTCCCTTTTCATTTGTAACTGTGCCTTTTCCAGCATAAATTATCATATTTATCAAGAACCCGTCAGGTGTGCATAATTCATAAAACTTTATTCCGTATTTGTGACTTTTATTTGGAATATACTGACGGAAATACAGTCTTCCTCGCCACAAGAGAAGAGCTTCATCTATCGATAGATTTTCTCCAGGCGAGTAAATTTTTTTAATATTATTTATAACATGATTGACAAAATGTTGTACTCTGTATAATCTGTTAGATTTATCACAATTCTCATCATAAAAACACATGCACCTCATAATATTTTGAAATCTATTTCGACTCATAATTTTTCCAAATATTTCTTGATGATAAAGTATATTTTTGGTCCAATAAAAGTTTAATTCGGGTTTTTTATTTAAAGGCATTAAAAGGACCAAACCAAGTGTCTTCTTCATTTCATCCATTGTAACATCAGTCCAATAACGAAGATTAGATTTAGAATCTTTTGGTAATTTTGTTAGGTTTTGTTGAGCACGAGCATTTGTCCACTTTACTACCTTTTCTAATAATTCATTATCAAATATTTTAAAAAAATAATCAATAGGTTTTGCGTTTGGCTCTAACCCTATTGTAATATTTTCTTTTCCGAGAAAATGTATATTATTTGGTTCGGGTATAATATCAATCCAAACATTTTGGTTAGCGTTATTCTCTTCAAGATTTTCATTAGTTAGATTTTCTTGCTCAATTTCGCTTTCATTTTCATTTGAACTGGAAGACTCGCTCTCCATATTTGAAAGATGAACACTACTATCAGAAGCTGAAAAATCTAATTCGCTTTCATTGAAGCTATTCTCCAATTCTTCAGCAATTTCTTCACGATCCATTATTTTTATAAAATTTTAATATTACTAAAATTTAATTATGTACTAATTATTATGTTAAACGTTAAAAAATAAAAGAAAATATATTTACCAAAACAACTAATTTTTATATAAACAAATTTTATATTATTATATAAAAAGTTACTCGTAAATTTTTGTAATTTTTTATTTCAGTTTTTGTGATATTATAATGTAAAACATCCGCATTGGTCTACATATCGTAGAAAACTGAACATAATATTCAACAAAACTTCACAACACATATATACGGGAAACTCCCAAAACTATTTTTTAAAAATTTCTGTTACAACTTAATTTAAAAACATTTGGCAATAAAATAGGCCCTAACCACAAACCAATACGGCACAAATAAGTGTCATGAATTCACAAAGACTAAAAGTAATCGAAAAAAAACCTAAAATAATTTTAGAATGTTTAAAGCTACAATTTGTTTTTATACTTTATGACACAAATAAGTGACGGTCGGTCTGTGGTGAAAATCGCATGTCACATATATGTGACGGCTGGGGGTGAACGTGTTAAGTACAAAAAAAAAAAAAAGTCTCGTGACTTGTCAGTTGTCTGTTAAATGAAAATTTATTAATAAATATTAAATGACAAAATAAATAATTTTCCATTTCATTTTTTTTCTCCGTGTACATAAATTTTATAATTAATAAAAAAAAAATTAGCAAATTACAAAAAAAAAAAATCAATTGTATTTGTAAAACATTTGCATATTAAACAAACACATTTGTATACTAAACAAACAATTAAGTGGTCGTAATATTTGTTGAATTTTAAACTTTAAAATGAATGAAAAAATTCTAATATGAAAATATTCTATTATAATTAAATCTACCTATACTTAAATTCAAAAATTGAATTTAAATTATCTAACACTAAATTCTATTAATTCCAATCAAAATCGCTTAGAACTTTGTTAACGTTCCCTATGGTCCCGGGCCATAATACCATAACATTGAATTTATTTAGAACAGCTTTTATTAAACTAACTCATCGTTAAAGGATCTTTGATTCTTGAGAGTTATTTTTTAATTAATGTTGAAAATTTCAGGGGAGGGATATTTTATATTTTGTAATTAATCATAATAAAATTCTTAAAGTTATCGCGGACATATAGACGCCCGTACGGTTGCAGACTCGCGATATGTCCCATCAATTTTAGGACATTATAACTCACAAATAAGGAGACATTGTGTACCCACTAATCGTCATAGGTACCCACTAATATTCAAGTATTGAATTTGAGTTCATTCTGATAGTTAAAACCCGAGTTTTCTTGTAAACTCCTGTTATTTTATATGGCTCGATCTTATGGTTAAATGTTTCCCAACTGCGAAGTACTCTTCATTGGTTACCACCAATAGTGTATGAACCAAATTTGAACTCATCCCGACTGTTAGAATTTCTCGTAGAATCTGGCGTTTTTGTATGGGAGCTTTCTAATCCCGTGATCTGACTTGGTCCATCTACGAACTTAGCCTTACTATTGTTTAAGCAAGCACTCATTCCAAATTTCATAAAAATCGGTTGAATATTGTGCGTGTGCTTACAGACACACACACACATATAAACATTAACATACACAAGACCACACAATAATATTTTCGGATAGTCTCATTCTTAATTGGAATGGTAGCGGAAACCGTTAGACCGATAACCATAGTCGATATTTTTTTTTTTTTTATTATTTAAACATGAACTTTTGAATGAGATGTACCATGTGACTAATGAGAGTGAAATTTAATTTTAATTTCTTTATTTAATAATATCAGATTATAATTTATGTATAAAAATATGGATGCGTTAATTTAAATTTTATTATTTGTTTACTTCATAATTGTTGATCTTAAATATATTTAAAAATTTTTTTAAAGTTTTTATGATGCAAAAGTTAAACGATCATTCTTGTATACTCTTTTTAATCTAAATATACCTTAATTTTTTTTATTTATTTATTTATTGTACGCATTGTATACATAAATCAAAATTTAAGCAAAAGTCACATATTATATTTTTGTTTTAATATTATACATACGTTAACACTTTATTATACAGGGTGTTTAGCCAATATACAAGGCATAGAACGAACTAGGGAGTTCAGAAATAAAAATTATTTTGGAGGGAGGCTCTATTCCCATCCGTTTTGGGTGATATGGGTTTTAAAAAATTTTTTAAAAAATCCCGTCCTCAGAGATCTAGAAATCTTGTTGAGAAAGTTTTATAGAGGAAATATCAGACTTCAAATATGGTGCTTGGTTTAATTTTATTCCAAATTTATAAATATTATTATTTAGACAAACGACGTAATCTCGCCCCGGTCAGATCATAGCTATTAAAAAAATACCCTAAAATTGTACAATTATATCGTAATATAAGATAAGATTTAATATAAATATATAAATAATGTGTAGGATAATAGATGACATACAAAATTAACATTTGTGTATTCATAATCTTACATAATCCATACAGCTGAGTAATCTAGAGCTTAGTGAATATAACGCTTAAAGAAACTGAAACCTAGTCTAAATAGACTTCCCGAATGCCCTGTATTCCTTTAAAAAGTGAAAAGGAATTTCAAAAATATTTAGGCATCCGAAAATTTATTAAACCCCACAGGTATCTTTAAAACAGATGAGAATAGAGTATACCTCCACAAGATTTTTTATTTGTTTTGAACTTCTGAAGAACTTCGAGTTCTATTGGAGGCTATTGACGAAATACCCTGTACAATCAGAATATAAATAATACAGTCTTTGGAACTTTTAGTGATTGAAAATCGTAGAAATTTTGTATTGTTCTTATTGAGAACATACTTATATCTCCTTATATTGAAAAGCTGAACAACTTAAAAACTATCCCCTCTTTTTTATTTTCCTATATAACGTCAAATTGTCGCCTTTATTTTTAAACAATTTCAAATAAAATAGAAAATATGTAAATAGCATAGGCAGCTTTTATTGAATGAGAGGGGTTTTAAGAGTTTTTTCTATTCTTAATTATTAGCATAAATTATTACAAAGATTTGAATCAAATTTTGAATATTGTGCGCATGACGTCATGCTTACACAATAAGCAATTAACCAAACAATGCTTATACAACAAACAAAGACATATCATAATTTGTATGAAAACGAGGAAGAGTGTAATAGAATAGACTGTGTCAACTCTGGGATAGCCGTAAGACCGTAATATCAACATTATATCATCCATTATATACCATTTTAGTCAACCATCGTTATTAGGTACAGAGTAATGCTCATATAAAAAAGGAAGTTGTATGGCAGGTACTCGAACCCGTGGAGTAAACTGGCTGGATTTCAATAACAGTGTAATAGCCGTGCATGAAAACGAATTTGTTGAAATTTCAGAATCCTAGCTCCTTTAGTTGTTGAGTTATCGTGGGGACGGACGGAGGGCCACTCACAGCTATATCGATTTACTTTTCGATTCTGATCCGAACCATACCTTTGAGTCTATAAACGTAATAGAAAATTTGGTATACCCTTTTGTCATACTAACAAGCGTGGGAATTAGCATTTTTAAAATCTATTTCTATATCTATGTATCTATATATATACAAATTTAACAATTATGATTAGATAATTAACCAAATGATCTTCAATTAAATATAATAATTGTATATATTCAATATATTATTAAATTTGTATAAATAAATTAATGGATGATAAAATATTATAATTAAACACTATAACAATGTTCACTATTATTAATAATTATGTTCTTAATTAATATTTCACTGTGAAAATCTTTGATTCTACTGCGATACAGTATTTTTATTATTGTTTTTTTTTTTAATACGGTATTGAACATATTCTGCTTTGTTAAATTAATTCTAAATGAATCTTAATTATAAATTAAAATTATATAAATTAAAATATTAAAAAATACATTAAGTAATAAAAATTACAGTTTATTTTCAATCCATAATATTTTTACAAGCACTTCTACTCAGACTCATTGAGTTAAAACAAAAAAAAAACCTTATAGTTTATGACACTTAAAATCTTTTTTCACATATCCCGTGTCCTTCACAGTGTCATGAACGCAATTACAAATTAAATTTTATTTTTCCAATATCATCTTTTTTATATTTATTTAAAAAAAACATCTCTTATTCTTCATGCGGTTCATCACAAAACTTGTCATAATACCTATTAAAATACTTGTCATTAAAAATGTGCTTATAATAGTTTCACTCTAGTCGCCAGTCCATCCGTTTTTGTGTTGACCAAATTTACACCGTTTGAAATCAAGAATAGAGTTTAAACTACATATAGATATCGCAAACAAATTAATTGCATTGAAGAAATTTTTTCTCTAGCCCCATCCGTTAAGAAGCCGCGGCCTCCAAAGTTTGGAAAGCCCCCGTGCATACATATATGGATCGAGTATATTAAAATTACTCTTCCGTTTGTAACGCATCGAAATAGACGATCTAGATATAGAGTCAAGGTTACTTATCGAATCAGCATCGAAAAATGAATCCATCTAGCTATGTGTGTCCGTCCGTCAGTACTATAACTCAAAAACTAAAAGAGCTATAGTTCCGAAACTTTCACAAAGTAACTTCTTTTGTTTTTGGTTAAAATCGAATTACAAGGTTGAAATTTCTGGAAGAAGTTAGATTCTTAAAAATTAGTGTGAGTCATTTAAGAAACCTTTTTTATGACGCCTACGCCTACACATGTTACTTGAATACCTGTCTATATTTTTTTTTAGCATAATAAACAAAATTTTAGTCCCAAATATTATATTTTAAAATTTGCAGAAGAGATTCTTAATTCTAAAGGATGTCGGAAGTTAGTTAAAAAAAAAATTCGACAACCTCTACTATTGAAGGGCTTTTATGACCTAAAAATTAGTAACATAGACGATGTATATATATCCCAGATTAAAAGTTGGACACATATTGAAAAGGTTTTTAACGGCTTTTTAATAGAAAGCTGGGTTCTTTTAATTTTTGAGCTATATAGATAGTGTGAACTGATATGGAGACAGAAGCACATGCACAAGAAAATTGACTCTTTTTCCATTCTGATCCGATCCACACACTTGAGCCTGTATGCATCTACGTTTGTAGCCATAATAGAATAAACTTATAAACTATTCTACTTAACTCTCTACTTAATTAACAAATTCAGATATAAGCCCCGTTTATTTATTTACTCTACATATTACTCATCTGAAATGTTCTTCGTAAATAAAGAAATTAAAACAAGAATTTACTTCCGGTTTATTAAAAATATTAAAAACCTTCTTTCAATAAATTATATACGTATTATAAACTATACGTTATTAGGAAACTTATTGTAATTTTTAATTGTTAATAAATTTAATAACTAATAAAAAAATTAGTAAGCTTAATTAGAAACAATTTTTCATTAAGAGTTTATAGCAATAATTACTATGACTTAGAACCATTAAAAATAGTTTTGTATTAAGAGACTATGAGATAAGATTAATTTATTATTTAAATAACAGAAGATCTGTTGCTATATTTTATTTAGAATCTTTAAGATTTTCCAATAAATTAATTTTTTTTTAAAGAACTGATTATTTATAATCAATTTTCAAGGAATTGATGCTATTAATGAAATTTAAAGTTAAACTTAAAATTAAAGATTTTCATTAGAATAAAACAATTACATATTTATTCCGACTTTAGTATCACCATTTTTTTTCAAATGATTATTTATTTTAGAAAAAATTTTTTCAATTGTTTTTCAATTTTTATTTATTGCAATTTGTTTTCATTCATAATAGAATTGAACAATATAACTATCTTACAAAATCTATTTATGAAATGCATAGTAATTGTTTAATTAAAGTTCAATATATTCATTGTTTAATTGAAACTTATTTAATTTTAAAATTATATGATTCAAACGAAAAGCATGCAGTATACATAATAGGGGTGTTCACGTAAAAGTGCATCGAAGGTAAATAAAATCAAAAAATTCGAATTCAATTTTGTGCAACGAATCGGTGAAAATTTTAAATTGCAAATTGAAAAATTACTTCTATTAAAGAAATGTTATTACAATAAAAATATGAAATTCCGACCGATAGCTGTAAGTGGTAAAGTGGCGACTCTTCAATCGAAAAGTCTCGGGTTCAAATCCTAGCCAGATCATATCTAATAAAAAAAATATAGTGTATACTAAAATAATTTAATAAGAAGTCAATGTCAAATAGGCAAAGGATTAATATTATCAGGCCATATTTACTATTGTCTGGTACTACAAATAAACAAATAAATAAATAACAAATATAAAAATACTAAAATACGAAATGTCAAATAAACTTCAAACAAAAATTTGCTTCGAACAATATAGCAATACGTATACAAAATTTTAAGTCAATCTGTCAAACCGCTTCTATTTTAGAACAAAAAAGTTTAAATACTTGCAACACAGCCCCGAGTTGGTGCTTATGGTCTTTTAGAGTAAAATGGAGTCCAGAAACACTCACTGTATCCAAAAACCTTTATATACAAATTTTCATGAATTAGAATGAAATTTATTTTGTGTATATTAAAAAAAAATACATATGCTGCATATTAAATTTTGACAGATACTTTGACCGTTCAACGTTATCTTTCGTAAAACCGATTATTGCAAATTTTTTAAAATAAAATAAAGGAATTTTTTTTTTAATAGGTATATGGAAATCTATAGATGCATAACATGTAATTAATTTTGTAATACTGAAAGCTATTTGATTTTATGTTAACAATTAAATTGTACTGCAACAATAAAACAACAATGTTGATATTTAAAATAATCGTTTATGTATAATTAATTTATTAATTAGTAATTATATTCATGTAAATTTAACTAAATGTTTCTTTGTTCTATTTTTTGTTGTTGTCTTTGTTTGTTTTATTTAGCGGTTAATTAAGAACGAAATAAGTTAATTTTAAATTTATGTACTTTACAAGGTGAAATATTTATTATTAAAAGTAACAGTTTTATATTCTTGTTGAAGTTAAATCAAAATTAATCAGCTGCAATTGCATATATCATCCAGTTTAATCGTTTTCAAATTTGCAAAAATATGATTTGTAAAATATAAATAATAATGAACATCTGTGAGATTCTCGAATATAGAGAATTAAAATATTTTACGTATAAACTTAAATAACGGTAATATTTAACGTAATTTAATTTTAAAAATATGCAATTAGAATTAGGCTTTACTATGAATATAATATGTATAACATATATATCATGTGTAAGTTGTCTAATTGAAAAATAAAGAATAATTTTTTCGAGAAATAACGGTTTATATACTGCTTATAATTTTTTACTTATTTACCGTTATTTAACTATAAATGTAAAGTTTTCTAAGTCCTTGAATGCAAATGAACCTTGAAGACTCTTAAATGTTTACTATTATAACTTTATTATTTTAATACAATATTTGAAAGCGATAGAAAGTGACTACTACACGTTACAACTAAAGCCGATCTTTGTTTAATTGTTATTAGGATTTTTCATGTTTATTTTTGTTTTTTTTTTTATTATATGATAATTCACATACATATGAAAATTAAATTAACAACCTAACATTTATTTATTTAATTAATTAATATAATTTAAATAAAAACACAAATTATAATTAAATAAAAAAAAATATAATTTAATTTCATAATACAATATTAAAATGAATAATCCATTTTATATAGTTATAATAACAAAATAAATGACATATAATTATTTTTTTTAAGGACCCTAACTTTAGCTCAGTTTGGTCTTGTAATTTTTAAAACTAGGTTCAAACGTTTTTTTAATTAATAAGATTTTTAAATATTTTCAATTCAACTGGTAATTCATTAAACGATTTGAGACAATTGTTCAAACAATTACTATTTTGCTTATTGGTTTTGAAAAATTGTAGATAGAAATTTACATTATTCCTAGTGTTGTCACTGTGTATATCAACTATTCGATTTAATATAAACTTATGTTTTATTTCATTATCAATAATTTTGTATGTTACTATGTAATTATAGTTTTTTTTCAAATATTTGAAAATTAATGGCTAATTTATTTTTAGGGCTATTAAATTACCCCAAACAATTCCTTTATTTTCACATACTTCAATTTGTTAAAATAGAAAATAAATAATAATTAATTATATTTAGTTTGAAAATATGCGATAGTATCATATTTGTAATTAATTTTCATCTTTAATAATTATGCATTAAAAAAAAAATTTAATTAAAACTATAATTTAGGAAACAATAACAATTGTTCAATAAGTTCTAAATTTCAATTATCTAATATTTATAAAGTTACATAGAATCAAAACTAATTAATTGAATCTTTTCTGAGGCTTTAGTAGTATCTGTGTAAGACTAAAAGATATCTGGTATTGCCAGCTTTCAAAAAATATATAGGTTTAATGGCGCATATTATCCTTCAAGGACGAAAAGGACATTTGAAAGTATCCTGATTTTCTTAATCTATTTTATAAAAACCGTTATATCCAGCGATCTGTTCGGTATATATAAATTAAATTAATGCTATTAATTAAGATAACGGTGGAGAATATTTTAACGTTTATTTGATGATGATGATAGGTGCTGCCGTTTTTGAGATATTGTAGTTCAAAGTAGATTATTTTTGCAAAAAAAAAATGTTTAACATCTTTTTCTAAAACTCATATTTTTCAAAATTTGGCCAAGAAACCCCCTAAACATTTTTACATCGTTGAAAAGCTTTTATTTTTTTTATAATTTCGTGCATACACAGTGTATGTCTCCATGTATGTAAATATGTTACGATACATCAAAATTCTTCTATATTTTTATATACTTTTTAATATCTTAAAATTTTTCACTTAAATGTTATTATATGGTTGTTTTCAATAAATTTGTCAATATGTTAACATGGTATTCGATTTTAAAATATTACCAAAAAAATTTTATAATATTAAAATCCAAATTTTCCAAAATTATTTATTTAATTATTTGTGTAAAATCATATGGTGCATTTTTTTAATTATATTTTTAAACATTCAATCAATAAATGATTCATCAAAAATCGATTCAATAATATTTCAAAAATCAAAATTAAAAATCCAAAAGTATGACCAACACATAATAAAAATAATGCTGCTGAAATATTTTCTAATTTTAAAATTCTTTTATTAAATTTTATTTTATAAATATTTTGATATGCTATTTTAATATCATATAAAATTTTTAATTCATTATTTGCATAATTATCTAAACCATATTCTTGAAATTTTCTTATCAATAAATTTAAATGATTCCAAAATGGCCATGTCTCATTACTTGCATATGCATACAGTTTTGGTCTACTAATTGCATTACAAAATGAATAAAATGTATATATTTTACGATCAAATATAACATTTTTATGCAATTGTGTAAAAAAATCAATTTGTGGTTTTGATAATATATAACCGTTATATGATTTATTTTCATTTAATATTAAATCATATAATTCATAACTTGTTACAAATTCATAATACTTATTATGTTTAATATTAATTGTTTCACTTAAAAATTTCGGTTCATTTTGATATAAATCAATATCTAATGCAAATTTCATTTTTAATGGTATTAAATCATCAATATTATCATAATTTTGTAAAATATTTGGTTGTAATAAACGTTTTAATAATAATGCTTTAAATGAATTTGTCAATATAAAACAATATAATATCCAAATTATAATTAAAAATCTTATATTAATATTTTTTAATAATTTTAATTTATATGTTACTTCCAGCATTGTACTTATTAATAATAATATTGTATTAGTTTTATTTTTATTTAATATATAATATAAAATAATTGAAAATATTAATAATATTATTAACATTATTAACCAGATATTTTTTGGAAATATTTCAAATATATTCCAAACTGGTGAACCTAAACCACGTGATTTTAACATTAAACATATATGTGTATTTAAAATAACCTTTGAATATTGTATTGAACTGTCAAAATTTTCAATTCGATTTGGTATTAATTTAAAATCAACTTTAAATTTATTTTGACGTCTAATATAACGTTCTCTTATTATTGATTTTATGCTGGCATTAAATTTTTTTAATAAAATTTCAGCTAATTTAACTTCAGTACCAAACATTTTTTCTTCAGTTTCATGATTACTCGTATTTACAATTAATATTTTATTAAAATATGGTACATACATGTTATAATTATTAATATTTTGTTCAAAATTTGGTAATTTAAATGTTGATGGAAATAATTCTATTAATTTATAATTATTTTCATTATTATTTAAATGAATTTTTTCAATTTCTTGTAATTTTATACTCCAATATTTTTGTGTATACAAGAAAGTTTCAGTTAAATTACAAAATATTAATGCATGATTTATAATACCAGTAAATTTTGTAAAACTTTGAAATATTTCGTTTATTTTTGGTGTATATTCATTTTCAACAAATTGATCTTCTATAATACGTAGATAAAATAATTGATGATCAGATTTAATGTGTTTATGACAATTTGTTTGTGGTAATTGATAAACTGGCCAATTATTTGTAAAATATAATATAAATATTGGTTTTGCATTCAACAATCCATCACTTCTGTGCCTTTCCAAACATTGAAATTCATTTTGAAGATTAGAACTGGGGAATAAAAAATATAAATATTTTAATAATCAACGATCATTGAAGTAGGCTTTTTAAAGAGTTAAAATTGTAATTTCCTTTTTTCTTTAAGTGCTAACTGTTCAACTATTAGACTTAAAAGCCTGCTATTGGTGTTACATACATCTTGAAACAGGGAAAGCATATATTTTTATTATTAGAATTGATCTTAATTAACTTCACATACAATTTATACGTTAGATAGTACTCCGTCTGATAGCATTTGAAAACTTATTAGATTTTATACAAATAAAGTTCTGGCAGTACGAAATAAGTTGGATTGGAATAAGTTCTACAAATTAAAAATGAAATAAATTCGATGAAAAATATCAAATTTGATTAAATTTATTTCACTATTCGAAGTTATTTCAATCGAATTTATTTCGTACAGCCTAAAATTCTATTTGGTATATATTCTAATAATACTCAATATTTGAATTATAAGGTATGTTGGTACCTGCGAGTTATATTATTCAATTAAATTATTTGTAATAAATGCTTTTTTTTATAGAATTCTAGATCTATGGCGAATTCTAACTAAATTGAATCAAAATTCATATAATCATTTTGTTTCAATTTTACTATGGAATTCGTATCTGCTTCCAAATAATGAAAGGTTTCCAAGCTATCCACTGTGCCATCTAACCTTAAAATCTTAACTAAATAAAATTAAATCGTATATTAAAATTCAAATACTTGAGGTGTCAATTTTAGCTGTCATTGAAATTTTTTTTTCCATATATTAGTCTAGAAAATCAGTATAAAATAATTGATTTAAATAAACATTGGGTTCGAAAAAGAATAAGTAATTAAAAAACAGGCTGCATGAAAGAAGTCCCTAACCAATACAAAAATTTCTAATACGAAGAATATATCCGAGATTTTTAAGAATCTGTAGTATAGTTTTTTGAATATAAAACAAATTACTCAAAATTGGAAACTGGTTTTGGGGACTTTGTTTTAGGATTTTTTTTTGCAGAGACATTTTTTATGCGTTTTTAAATTAGTTATTTACGATTTTTAAGCGCATTTGCTTGGTAAAAAATTTAAACTTTTCTGACCCGTTCTTCTAAGAAACAATATATCTACTATTTAACAACAGCGCAGTCTGGCGGAATAAAATTAGAAATTCTGATAATTAATATTTAGTTCAAAAATTTCAATTATTTCAATATTACAAGTATATTTTCAAACATGTAATTACCAAAAGCAAATATTATAGTTACCTTTTAATGACAATTTTAATACCACATGTCTTCATCAATATTTTTATTAATTTATCAATCATTTCGACATTTTTATAATAACATAAAATAATTTCTTTCGGTTTTATATTACAAAAAATTTTTACTACTTTTTCGTTTATAAAACATTTTGGAAACTTATTAATAATTGGTATTATTTCGGTTTCATTTCCTATTGTATAGGAAATTATTAAAAAATCGAATAAAAGTAAAATTATTATTGAATTTTGAAAAAGTTTCATATTTTGTAGGAAAATTGTAATTAAATAATTTAGCGAATTTTTTTAATTTATTTTACTATTTATTTTCCGGCAGAAATAAAATTGAAATAAAATTCAAAAAAAATTTTTTTTTAAAAAACGGTTCAAAAGGAAATATTATGATGTCATTATTATTTTGCTAAATTAATTTTTAATGGATTTCCAGTCGTCTTCAATATTAAATGTTAATCTATATACAAAAATTTAATTTATATTTAATTTATGTTTTAAACTTATAATTTTCAGTATTTAGTAATTAATTGAAACTAATGTTTAAAACCAATTTTAATGGCAAACGAAGTTCAAATAAACGGTAAATGCATATCACCGAACTTTAAATGATCCATTTTTTAAATGTCATAAAGGTTTTGGTATTTCCCTTCGGTTTGAGATCTGAAATATTTTATTACAACTGGCTAATGCATGCCTTCCTTTTAGCGAAATGAGTAGATGAAGAGTAGATAGTAGTAGTTTGTAAATCGAATGCTCTTTTTGTTTCAGGAGTAGACTGTTGTCAGATTAATTGTCAATTGTATATTTGACATTTTTAAAACTATCTGTCATTTGAGAAGTTTATCATTTGTAATATATGTATTTAGATATTGAAAATAAAGTGAAAAAACCGGCCTTCTGCTGCAAATTTTTAAAAATTTTGACTGCTTTCATCTACTATTTTACAAGAGCTAGTGTAGTTGGGAGTAGTTAAGAGTAGTTAAGGAGCTCCTCATAAAGGAACGCAAGCAATATTTAATTAATGTGAGGATGGTTCAGCTTTTTGAAGCTGTGTTTGGGTTTATAGTTATTCTCTAAGTTGTATTAATTCAAGATATTGTAAACTTACTTACAGCTTGGAAGTTCTTTGTTATTTTTCCAAAATTATAACTACGAAAAAGATATTATAACTTAGAACATTTTTTTATAGGATTTACTAGGATGGCGAAATAGAATTTGAAAAATAGATAAAGGTCTCGAATAATTGATCTGTAATAGAACTTTTTATAATAAATCGATAGATTAGGATGATACTATAATAAAAAACACCAGGGCCCCATTTCATAAAACTATTAGTCTAATATTATTAGTGAATTTACTAATATTTTATTAGTTATTAGTAAAATTCTGTTTCATAAAGGCTAATATTTTATTAGTCCTACACTAATAATTATTAGTGAATTTTATTACTGCAAAGCGCGTTTCTGTTTCATAAAACTATTAGACTAATAATTATTTGTCGCTACACTAATAATTATTAGTAAATTTTTATTAGTTTAGAAAGACCAATATATTCATTATTAGTCTTTTAAATATTAGGATATTTATATATAATAGAGGTTAAACTTTATATTGTATGCCATAAACTTATTTTTTTTTAGTAAATAATCTTAAATATTTTGTACAAAATAAATAAATAATAAAATTTAAAAAAAAAATTACGCATTATTATACATACTTTACATTAATCAACAAAATTTTATTTTGGTTACAACTTAAACATAATTCAGTATAAATTTGAAAATCATGTTAAGCTCTGATAGTGAGAGTGATTTGGAAGATTATTTTATAATAAGGTGAAGTCTTGCATTAAATATAAACCAAATAATTGAACATTCAAATAATAATTATTAGTGACGAGTCTATACTAATAATTTATGATTTGCAGTAATAATTTATTAGTAAAATTTTATTAGTTGCAGAAAAGTTTTATGAAACAAAAAAGTATTACTCCATATTTATTAGTTCTAATAATTATTATTTTATTAGTATTAGACTAATAGTTTTATGAAATAGGGCCCAGGTAGCATGCACATAAAATTAGTTTTAATTAAAACACGTCAAACGTATTACAAGTAAATTCAATATAAAATTAATTATATATTTGAATAATACAATATTGCTTTTTTGAATCTGTGACAATGATGGTATATGCAATTAAAATATCAATTTAACTTTAATCAAAACTAAAATACAACATTTAATTAAATATGAATAAATTAGAATTTTAATTACACATTTTTTTTAAGCAACTTATTCTATACAACTATTTTATTTTGTAATATTAGTTGTCATTTACTTTATTCAATCTGGAATTGTATCTAATTATAAATACTTTTTATTTTAATTTTCATTTGATTAAAATTTAAATCGTTTACGAATTTACTGATCTTCGATATTTGCACTACATACTATACTGCGAGAAAATCGTAAAAGTTCAATAAATTGCCTCTATACCCCAGACATATTTTTAAATAAAAGATACATATTAGAACTATATATAGACTTTAGGTCTAAATTTATATATGGAGTTATGATTTATTTAATTTTTTTCTTGGGACTTGTTTCATATTTTTAATTTTTAAATTATTCTAATACTCAGTTCAAGAATTTTTTGTAAATGTGACCATCTGGCACACACAAAAATAAAGTCAATCGTTTTTAAAGATACATATTTTTCACAAAACATTCATTTGTGACTATTTTTAGATCCAAACTTGTTTCCAGGAGACTGCGAATAACTTATAAAAGCTATTAACTAATCTAAAACTATAATGTTTAAACTTTACATTCTGCAAAAACACCTAAACAGTTAAGCAAAATTACACTATGAACAAAATAAGTAATCAAAATTTTGAGAACTAAGTTAGAAAGAGTACACAACAGATTATATGTGAAAGATGGAGTGAGATAAAAATTTTTAATTTTGTAGGTGTTTATATATTTGTAAAAAAAAAGACGAAAAAAATTAACATCGATATCTTCTAAATCTTTTCTATACGTGTCAAACTTACTGATTTTTGTATTTTTTGTCTCTTTTTAACTTCCAGTATTTTTTGTTGGTCAATCCTGCTTTATCAAATTTTAAACTTGTGACAGAAGTTTTTTTTTAAGTTACAAATTATATCACAATCAAGGAAATGGAAGATAAACAACATAATCGTAAACCCAAAACCAGTAGAATTTTTTTTAGTTATGTGCAAACTGTTTAAAAGATTCGTGAAGATTTTAACCCACAGAGTGCTAGGGAATGATTTTATCTATACAAACTTGATGTCTGCCTTTCTGAAGATATAGAAGCTTATCTGCAAAACATGGCTATAAGCAGTTAAAATTTAATATTCATTTAATTAAGGGTGGCACAGTGATTAGATTGCCGACATTTAATTCGAAGGGTCACGGTTTGATTCCCCCTGAAATTTAAAAAAAGCTACCATTCGCATTTAAGTTAAAATTAATGGTATAACCAAATAATTAATGTACATCTTCAACATAGAATACATTAATGAAACAATTTAAAAAAATACAAAATTTTAACTAATAATTTAATTGAATGATATAACTCACAGATATAAAATACCATATATAAATCTGTGCATGTATAATTTGAGTTTTAATTTATAACCTTTTAAATATAAAGAGCTTTTACCATTTTTAAGAGGACTTTATCCCTGTATAATATTTAACATTTATTAACTTTCTGTATAACATTTAACATTTAAAACTTTTTTAAACAGACGGATAGACGTACAGGCCAAATAAAAAAATTAAAAAAAAAATTTTAAAATAATATGCTATAGAAATTTTGTTTCTCATTTATTTCAGATAAACAAAACCAAATACGCAAAATAACCGACAACTTTTTGTAAAATATAAAATTATCTTATAATTTTACTTTTTGTTTGGTTTCTTTTTTTTATTAAAAAAAAAGTTTGATCTTAATTTAAAATTTTTACAAATTTTTATATACAATGTTAAAAAAAAAAATCTAATGAACTTATCATTAGATACATTGGGTGTATATTCATTTAAAAAAAATTAAAAAAAAAAACACAACAAAACTAAAAAATACTTTTTTTAGTTATTGTGACTTTTCTTGCAGCTCAAGAGCTTTTGTCTTACATTTACGCCTTAAATTTTAGTAGAGTATACTGTGTTTACTCTAGGATACTCGTATGACCGTAATATATACATTATATAATTCGATAAATTACTTTTGCAAAATTTTGAATACACAATTTATTAGACTTTTGGTTATATACAAAAGAAAATATAAAGTGAAATGCATCTCTTCGGACCTCTTCCACTACTCCGACAAAATTTTATTCAGTCTTAAGCTAACTACTATTGACAAAATTTCAAACATCCAGCTTTATTAGGAATAGAGCAATGGTCATATAAAAAAGAAGTTGTATGGCAGCTACTCGAATCCACAGTTTTAACTCGTTTAAGAGTTATCGCGCGAACGTACGGACGGACATACATAGGTAAATCGATATACTTTTCGATTCTGATCAGATCCATATCTTTTAGTCTATATCTAACTCCTTTAGCACACTGAGTTACCCTTTTGACCTATAATCTTACGAGTACAAAGGGTTTATATCTTGTGTAGAGTCCTGGAAGACAATTCAATTGCTCCAAATTTAAAAGATTTTATTTTTGTTACCAGATTTATACTCAGAGCAAATGTCGAGCGCTTATAATCAAAATTTTATCCCAATTTGAAGGTGCCGAGTTTAAAAAGAAACGCTTAGTGTTAAAACTGTTAGAAATCTTACCCAAATTTTTCTCATATATCATTTTTTTTGAAGACTGGAAAATCCAAAACTGGAATTAAGAACATACATTGCGCAATTATTTAATAATTTTATTGATTATTATATTGATAATAAATTTAAATTAAACTGTCTTCAATCAATTTTTGGTAAACATGAGTTTACGCACACAAAAATCAAAAAGTAATGAAACAAAAAATCACAATAATCAGAACACAATAAGAAACACATGCCTTTTTTTTAAAAAGGTATCTACATTTTGTTCATATCTAAATAAACACCCATTATTATGGCATTTTATGACAATATGGTTTTTATATATCGAAAAATGTATCCGCAGAAGGTACGAGAACGCAAAACAAAAAAATTTCCATTAAAATACGAGTACAAATGTCCTTATTTTAAGTAAAAAATATTTTTAGTAAAAGTTGGGAAACATTTAAAACATTTAGGAATTAATAATTTATTAGTGTCGCGAAACGCTCAAAATTCGAACAACTTCTACATTCAAATGATTATTAATTTTATAAAGAAATAAATTAGCCGCTACCGCCAATTTTTTTGACCGGATAAGCCGATTAATATATATTTTATAAACAAGTAATTGAGTCGCCACCGCCAATTTTGTGACCGGATAAGGCGATTAATATATATTTTGTAAACAAAAAAAGAAGCCGCCACCGCCAATTTTTTGACCGGATAAGCCGACTAATATATATGATGATTTAATTTTAATGTTTAAAATCTAAATTTAGAATTTTATGATGAAACTAAAAACTGCTATATTATTTTGACATTATGACTTAAACAAAAAGGCCAAGAGTCTACGGAGACTCATGCCAAAGGCTTTATGACTTTATCAACTGAAATTTTACAAATAAATTCGACTTTCAATTTCAGCTTCAAAATTTAACAACATTTTTGATTATACAGGGTGTTCCCGACTCGATGGTCTTCCTTCAAATGGGTGATCGGGCATATCGAGCAGAACAAAAAATTGTATGGGAGGGGGGGGTCTATTTTCATTGGTTTAGAAGTTATGGGGCCTTAAAAAATTTTTGAAAAAAATTCAAATTTAGTTAAATTTCAGGTATCACAAAAAAGTTTTTACTTTATAACTTTCAAAGTTTTTGAGCTATAAAAGTGCTAGTATACTCAAAATGCAGGAAAAGAGAAGGGTAATATTTTGAAGTAAAAAAAACTGTTATGTTAATACCGTTATTTTCTTGATAAAAGGGATTTAATTGATATTTTGTTAAAAATATTGGACTTTAAGCCCTTATAACCTCAGACTGAGCAACTTTAGAGTAATGTTTGATAGTACTTAAGAAATCTGCATTAATAAGCATTTAAATGCTATACTTATTTTTGTTTTATCTTATTTGGTTCCAATTTTATCGAAATAAAACTAAATTATGGTCGAAAAACAGTTAAGGTCCCATAACTTCTAAACTAATGAAAATAGACCCTCCCCTCCCATACAATTTTTTGTTCTGCTCGATATGCCCGATCACCCATTTGAAGGAAGACCATCGAGTCGGAAACACCCTGTATAATGGAATGTTATGTTTCATTTATTAGAGGACTTTTGGCCCAAATTATAATTGTCCGCGGAATTTTAGCTTTTTTTTCTAGTCATAAGTTTCTCCGAGGAACATTTCTCACCTCCGCTAAATTTTTTTTTAATAACCTTAAAACATTATTAGAGTAGGATATGAGCTGTTTTATTTGGTCTTTTAAATATAAAATATTTAACATTGAAATTATAGAACTAATCACTATAATAAAACTATATTTAGAAATTTTATTGAAATATATAAATTGTAAATTATAATATAAAAATAATGTTGATAAGAAATTTCATAAAAATAATTATAAGTAAAAATAAAAAAAAAAAAATAAAATAAAAACTAAAATCCCCTAGAATCCATGAATACAAAAAATATATAATATAAAATCCATAATTCAGTTGTATTTTATTTCTTAAAGCTATAACTTAGGCTGTTATTAATTTCGCGCTTGAAAACAAAATAACAAACCGCACGATTTTATTAAAAAAATGAAAAATAAAAATAAATAAAAAAATTAAAAATAAAAAAAATTAAAAAAAATAAAAAAAAAAATTAAAAGTAATCAACTATACTTTTTCTATAAAATCTTATTTATTCCAAAATATAAGCTTTCTTACAAAAAAAAAATAAAGTGTATGAACTTTTGTATATATATAATATTAAATTGATGCTGTTCCAAGTATCTTATATAATATCTATAAGATATACATTAAATATTAAATCAAATTAAAAGAACTCTTCAACTTAAAGAACAACGAACAAAAAAATCAACTAAAGCAAGTAGACATAGTGTTTAATAAATTAATTCCATAAAATTGAATAAATTTTTTTGTTTATGGAAACTTAATGGTATAATTAATCAATCATTTATGTGCGTATACTTTACTTCCATTCTATAATACAAATTAAATAGATAATTGAGATATTTTTTACATTCATAAATATATACATTTATTTATATAATTCATAAATAGTTTTTATTGATTAATTTTTTTTATTATTAGCATTTAGCATATTAATAATTAGAGCTTTTTTTAATTTAAAAAAAAACATCTAATACTCCTGCATATATGGCCACAGGTATATTAAAATTGCTCCTCCGTTTGTAACGCATCGATTTAGATGCTCTGGATATAGTGCTAAGGGTACTTATCGAATCAGCATCGAAAAGTAAATCGATCTAGCTGTGTGTGTTCGTTCGTCCGTCTGTTAGCACCATAACTCAAAATCTAAAGGAGCTAGAGTTTCGAAACTTATACAACGTAATTTTTAGACTATTTGTAGGTTCCCTATTACTTTTGATAATATCGGATAAAAGCTTCGGGGAGCTGCCATACAAATTTTTTGAACTGATATATTTGTCTTCAAAATTAATAACTAAATAGAAACTAAATGGAAAAACAAACATAATGTAGTTAAATTATTAATCCCTTCGTGGTTAGGACTTCGGACTTTTAAGCAAAACGTCTCGATTCCAACTTCATCTTTCATCTTTGTTTTTTATTTATTCTTATTGAAATTATATTTATTTATTCTTTTTATTATTATATATAAGAAATTCTTAAGTATTTTATACATCATAGTCAATATGCAGGGGTATCTAAGAGTTGACAAGGGCAACTATAACTTTCCACGTTTTTTAAATGAATTTCATATAAATAAAATATGTATAACATTATACAAGAAAAATATTTATAAGATATAGATACAGTGACAAACAAATTTATATTCAAAATATTTATAAATACTTTGCTTTAGTATTTGGTATTTTTCTTAGTTAGTTTTATGAACGTAGATTGAAGAGTATACTTAATTTGCCATTTCGATTGTGACACAGTAAATTAAGGTGGAGTGGGTATTGACTTAAAAGTATGGACCGGAATCGAATAGCAAATAAATCCAGCTATTTGTTTCGGTTCATTTATCTGCGCGATTACTTAGAAACTGAAAGAGGATTATGAAATTTAAAAAAAATAGCTATTTTAGTATAAATCATCTTTGTCATTGGAAGTAGCAGCGTTGTAACTTCATTTTTAATATAACTATAACTTCATATATAATGAAGCTGGATTTTCTGAAATTTTGTCAAAAGAAGTTAACTTTAATGGACAATAGCGACAAAAGATATAGTTAGTATAGAACAAGAGGTTCGAATAACTGCCTTATAACTTATATTATCTTTTATGCATAACTCAGAGTCTGATAAGTTGTGTATTTCAAATTTTGCGTAAAATAATTAACTAGATTCTATAATATGTTTATATTACGCTCATACTGGTATCCTAGAGTTGTCAATTGTCTATTCAAAAGTTTTCCTCGTTTTACTTTTCCATCAGTAGCATTTGCTGAAATGATAATTTTAACTTAAAATTAAATTATATGCCAATCTAGTTCAAAAAATTAAACAAAATATTCTATATACATTATTTACAAGATAACTTCTCATTTTAAGACGGACAATTATCATTTAAAATTTTTTGGGGAGCATTGCTTTCTCAAGAAAAATCAACAAATCAAATCAGTTTTTAAGGTTAAAGAAATTCTCTAAGGCAAAAAAATTCTATTAAAATTGTTATTTAATTTATTGAAATAAAAATTTAAAAAAACATTGTAAAATAATAAAAGTTAAGTTCAGGCGTAGACTTCGCGAAAGAGTTAGGCTGATTTTTAAAGGTATAAATTATATAGTTAAAACTTGCAATTGGTTATAATCGATTATTATTATCCGATGCATTAATTTTAAAAAAATTAAACCAATAATATGGGCAATATTAAAAAAATTGTTTACTTATTTTTACTCGCCACTGTTTCCATGCATTCACACTAATTTATCTAAAGTAGTTTAAAAAAAAATAAAAAATTTTATAATATGTATAAATTGAAAAAATAATTAAAGTATCGTTATAAGCTAATGTTTATAAACAATGAATCTGTTAAACGGATTTTATATTTATACAAAATTTTTATCGCTTAATAATTTTATTTCTCCTCTTTTTTTTTTATTTTTTTTTTTCGACTTATTATCAATTCTAAAGTATAACAAAACAAACAATCTTTCACAAGCGTTTTTTTATAATATGAGGGACATCCGCTTTATTTGTTTATTTTTTGTTTTAATTTTATCTTAGTTCCTAATTTAATGTATGATTAAATAAGAAATAGTGTTAGAAACTAAAGTGTGGAAAGTGAATGGAAAACATAATTCTATATAGATTATAAGTAAAATAAAAAGTTATTTTTTAAAATATAACATATTGAGTAATTTTGCAATTACAACACATTCATAATAATTTATAAATTTTTAAATGTCAAAACATAATTATACAATCATTTATGAATTTTATAATTATTTAAAATAGTTTACTTTAAACGAAATTTATAAATGACCTTATTTAAAAGCTGGTGGATATTTGTACAAATAAAGTAGCGCTAAAGTTAATAATAAAATGGCGCGGTTAAAAAGACGCAGTCTTTTATGTGGAAGGTCTCGGGTTTAAGCCCAGGTCATATTATATCTAATAAAAAAAAAAAATATCGTAAAATTGTATAATTATATCGTAATAATTTATACCGTAATATAAAAAATAAAATTTAATAAAAATATACAAAAAACTTTTGTGTAAGATAATAGTTAGCGCACAAAATTATTAACATTTGTGTATTCATAATCTTGCACAATAGCTACAGCCGAGTAATCGGCGGCTTAGTAAATATAATAATTAAAGAAATTTAAGCCTATGTGAGTGGAAAGGAGTGGGAAAGGAATAAAACCAAATTGGTGCATTATTTTGTACATATACGTACTTACACGAGAGACACACATTCGTAATATTAACATAATATACTCTCTTAAAACGAATTTGGGCCTATTTCACATGAAATTTATCTATGTTCTAAATATCTACGTCCCCGTATCTTGGGACCCAGAAGTTGAAACGACAATATTTGAAAAAAACCTGTCCCCTAAGTTAAGTTGAAAAAACTGCACCTAAATTTTTTGGGGCTATTTTTTTTAGGAAGATTTGAATAGTCGAACTTTTTTAATTTTCCTTGCTGAATTTGGGTTGAATTGAGTAGAACTATAAAATCTGTGAGTAACTTTTTTCCAATATGTTGATCCGACTGCTCTCAAGGACACCCGCTAATTAAAATAAGACCAATTCAAATTGAAAATTTAGAACTATAATTAAAATTACAGAAAAGACAAAATTCATTTAAAAATAGGCAAATTTCTTGTGAAAAAGGACAAAGTTCATATGTAAAATGCACTACGTTATGACGTCATTAAATGATTTTAAGTTATATTTTCATTATTTATATAATGTTACCAAATTGAATGTATACATATTACATATATATGTAATCGGTAAATACCATACATAAATTGTAATTAATTGGTATTATAATCTAAATCAGGTAACAGAGAAACTAGAAATGGGGAAACTTGTAATCATCCTGTTCCTTAAAACTATAAGAATTGTTATTACTTTGAATTATTAAATTTTTTATTTCACTTAATACTATAATTAAACTAAATTATTAAATAATTAAAAAAACTATAAAAAAACATTCAGCACTAAAACTTTGGTAATTAAATTTCTTGCTAAAAGGTGTAAAATAAAAAAAAATAAAATGTGACCCTAAACTAATTTTAAGTTTTATATTTTTTCAATTTTAGCTAATTAGTAACTTCAGAATAATTAAAATATTGAATTATTAACCACATTGGCTTATCACAATGATATTTCAGGCTTAAGTTAATTCCTTATCTTAGCAACTAGATTTAATGTTTAGAAAGAAAATTTTTAACAAATAGATTCAGTTCTAAGACTTTAGCTCAATAAATATCTATTAAAAATTAATATACGATATTAAAATAATTTTAATTAAAAAAAAAACATTCAATTAAAAACGTATTTTATTTAAACAAAAGATCTTTAATAGCAATCAGATTAAAGCGTCGTGAAAATTAAAAGTCATTGGCGTAGGTTTGGACTTGCAGTGAATCAATCGCGGTTTTTACTGAAAGCCTATATAAATTGATTTTGTAAAAATAAAAAAAGTAAAAGTACGTTTTAAATTTCTTTGCAATTGTTCCAAACACAAATGTCAAAATTAAAATTGATTCGAATGAAAACCTAATACGTATATAATCCGCAAATCAATTTTTTGAAAATTTAAAATTATGTCTGAATTGTAAATATTAACCATTATTTCAGTTTAAAAAGAAAATAATTTATTTCAAAAATTATTTCAAATTTCTATATATATACTAAAGTTCAAATTTAAGTTCAAAAATTTGTTATTTCACTTACCCTTGGATGCAACCTAATCATATAGTAGTTTTTCCTATTAATATGCCTATTACAGGTCTCCATCACTCGGTTTTTGCAGTCATTTCATTCAGTCACTCGAACGAATTTTATTTTGGTATAACATGTGTTATCTGACAATCATCCGATTGCAAACAATTTCTGAACGCATTTTTAATGTACATTGACAGGAAAACTAGTTTTAAGTTAGGTTATATTTGCCTTTCCATTCAATTTATATATTAAATTGTAAAAATATTAAAATTTGTTAAATGTACATTTATAAATATTTCATTCCCACTGTATTCATAAGAAATATTAAAAAAAGCAATATGAAAAAGTTTTTAGAAACAAGTTGAAACGCCAAAACCAATCCACTCACAAACAATTTATAACTGTTGTAATAATAATTAATGTTGTCATCTCAAATTAATCAAATCTGACTGTAAAAGTGGCACTTGTAATACACACATAAATTTTTACAGTTAAAATTGACTGTTTCACCCCCAGTCAATTTTTCAGTGCTGAAACAATGACAGAAAAACGGTACGTGCTAAGCACGTGCATTGACAATACAAAATCGTAAGAAGTATTTTTGAAATTACTGAATGATTCAAACTTTAAACTACGATTTTTCATACAAAAGAAAATGAAATGTTCGGCGGTAATAAAACAAAAATATACTAATACAATTTCAATATTCATATATAACAATCTCTTAAGATCTGTAATTATTTTATAGATTATCAAGTTATTTAAAATTGAAATCAATATTACCAATTATATTGCAGAAATAGGTTTATTTTTTAACTGAATTGATTTTGAACTTTATTTTTTGGAATTGTTATAATTAACACTTTTCTTATTATGGGTTTAATTCATTTCATAACATACTATGTACTCTATAAAATATTAAATAATAACAACTACTTTGACTGTAAATTGTCTTATTAATTATTTCTAACTGCAGGTTAAATAAAATTTCAATATAAAAATAAAATGATCGTGATTAAAGAAATGTTATAATAAGAGTATAGACAAAAATGAAAAACTGGTCCAAGGTAACATAAAAAACAGATTAAAAAGTTTGAAAGTTTTTTATTTGAAGAAATAAGAAGTAAGAAATAAGAAGTTAGAAATACTTTATTAAATTTATTTTACCATGGTATAAAACATAGAAATATTACAGGGTTATGAATGAGTCATCTCAAATAAAGAGAAATTTGCAAATAGAGAATACCGTTTTCCAAGACATTAATAGTCAGACGAAAGTGATTCGAAAAATTTGGCGTTCGCGGTACTTTTATAGAAACTAAAAAAGATAAAATAATAAAAACGAGGAAGATTATAGTTGCCCTTGTCAACTTTTAGATACCCGTGCATATACATTATGATGTTTCAAATACAATAAACTATTAATTAGTTCCCTTGTGCTATTATATTAAAAAAAAATTATAAAAATAAAAAATTTTACCCACCATACCTCATAGCTTTTCTTAAAAAAAGCAGAATAATAAAATTTAGACTCACCCTAAAAGTTGGTCCGAGTAATGTCCAAATTTGCCAAATAACTAACCCAATTTTAATTTTAACCTCATAGCTTCATTCACAGGCATCGAATTGACAACTTTGTATCGTAGCTCCCTGAAAATGAATCGTAACATTTTGAAACTTTAAAAAAGTACTTGTTCTATTATATAACTAACCGCGTGTGTAATTTTCATCCCCGCAGTGTTATTTGTTTTGAAAATATTCATATTGGTTCAAAAAACTTGTATGGCAGCTACCCGAAGCCTTAGTCTAATTTTAACCAAAAACAATAGGGAACCTAAAAAATATCTAAAAAATGTTTTGTGTGAATTTCAAAACTCTAGTTCTAATTTTTGAATGCTATATTAATTAATTTTTAAGTGAAGTGTATATTAAACCTAAACAAAGTAAGCAATAAGGACAGACAGACATAGCTAGATCGAGTTATTTTTCGATGCTGATCCGATACGTATCCTTGACACTATATATAGCTCGTATAGATCGATGCGTTATAAACGGAGGAGTAATTTTAATATACCCGTGGCCTTATTTATATGCACGGGTATAAAAAGTCCTATAAAGACGACCTTAATGATATGGAATCAATTTTTGAGATTTATCGATAAATTCAAATATCACTACAAAATCCAGTATTATCTTTTTTAAATGATAAAAGTCGGACTTTCGTGGGCTTCTTTCAAAAATTTGTCTTAGTAGGAGTAGTGTTCAACCCGTTGTTTAACTCAAATATTGAGTCTTATGTACACATCAATTCAAATTTAAAGTTGGGTGAAAGGATGACTTTCAAAATTTCAAAATTTAAGTTTTTTACAATTCGAGTATAGCATACTATAATTAAAATGTAATATATATGTATATATATTACAGGAAGACATTTAAAAAAACATATTTTCTTATATTCTAGTAAGTGTAAGTATATCTGACATCAGATTTCAAGATAAAATGTCTAATTTTTTTCTACTATTTTTTGTAACTTAACTAAAATTTAAATTTTAAATTATTTATTAAAACTTCCTTAAAAAAGTGTCACGAAATTAGTGAGATTGATTTGATATGACAATTAAGTCTTCTTGTTTTTTGTTTTTTTATTTAATAATAGAAAAACGTAATTTTAAACATTTACATTATAATAATTATTTTTAAATACCAAAAAATAGAATCAGGCGTATTTAAATGAAGTCATGAAAAATGTCTGTTACCTATTTAATTCAAATAACTTTCAAGAAAATCTTAAGCACCATCAATTTTCAAGGTTTTTTTTTAGATATTTTTGCGTTTTCATGGTGTCTTTTGTTTTCTTACAACTTTAAATGTCTATAAATGTCTGATATTAAGCTTTTTACAATATAAAATGTTTTTTTTTTTGATTATTTGGAAGGTTAAAATTTTATCAGATTTTTAAATTATGCTTGTAAATATTAAAATTTATTTATCAATAATTTTACGCACAACATTATTTACAAAGCGTATATAAAAAGAATATAAATTGAAATAATTGAAATTAATAAAATATTTATGAAAAACTTATGCGTTAATTAATTATTAGTAGTACAATAGGCATGATTAAGAGTAAAATATTTGGTAAATTAATTTTAAATTGTTCATATTTGACAAACAATTAACCCTATATCATTTATGATTCAATGATTTTTATTGCTTGTTATTTTCTAAATTTTTATGAACGTATAAACTCCTGTTTCTCATCTAAATAAGCTAATTAGTTTTGAATATATTATATCACGACCGGGTGGCACAGTGGTTAGAGTGCCGACCTTTCATGCGAAAGACCCGGGTTCGAATCCCAGTTAAGGTGAAAAGATTTTGGTGGTTTTCGACTCGATTCAGCATAAATAATAAAAAATACATTAATACAACACTATAAAGAAATAATTTAATTGAATAATATAACTCACAGATGCAGAATACTATATAAGTCAAATGCAAAATATTACAATATAAACAAAAATAGAATTGTATCTATTGAAAATCTAAGACGTTTCTACATGTTATAAGGCCTAATACTATCTCATGTTTAAATTGTGAGTGGATTTCATTAGGATCATTTCTAATAATACAATATAATATGAACCCCTCTTCCAACATGCATCTATGGTAACAGTTGAACAGTTAGCGTTTAAAAAAAAAAAATCCTTCTTGTCTTGTCATAATTAAAATTTAATTAAAAACGATTATTAATTTCTGTAATACCTTTTAAATTGTTCAATATTTAAAACAAAGGTTGAAAATAATTAAATCGTAATGTAATTAAGATTTAAATATTTTCGAATTAAGTATTTTCAATTAATCTCTAAAATAGTTTCGAATATTTCTTTTAGAATCTTAACTAATTTTTTAAAAAATAGTACATACATAAATTTACTATATATAAAATATTTTTATAATATATATACCTACAACTAATTCTCTTTTTTACGCATTAGTTACGTTTTACAAAAATGCACGTAAAAAAATCGCGTAAAAAAAGACATGAAGCGCATGTAAAATGTAAAGGATTGGTTCTAGGTCCTAGGAATCAACAAAAAAAAATAACATATAAAAATTTATGGTTTTACGTGTTTCAATTTAATAAATTAAGACAAAAATAAAATTATGCATTAAAAAATATTAATTTAAATTACATATTTCACATGTAACTAACAAAAAGAAGTTCATCTTTATAAAATAAAAGCATGGGCATATTTTTACTTCTTTCATTTTTTAACTAATATTATTTTTTTTGAAGAGCCACATGAATATCACTCTCATCAACAAAATTCAATTTTCATACCCATTCAAATCGCTTTAAATCAAATTTCATCATGTTTTTAAAATCGTGTTATTTCAAATTCTATCGCGTAAAATGAGAATTGAATAATTTTTCCAAATCGGGTACTTTCGAATTCGCGTAAAAAGGGATTTAGGTATACTAATGAAAATATCTAATAAAATTCGAATCAATTATAATATGATTAATTTACCAACACATATTTTATATTTACATTTGTATATATAAAGTATTATTATTCAATAAAAATAGAAAAATTTTTAATGGTTTGAAATAACTTTGACAAATTAAAAATGAAATAAAATAGGTAATTAATTAAGATTTTCAAATTTGGATAAGTATTATACCGATTTCATAAAAAATTTACACTCATGGCTCTTATTGACAGTTCTTTGTCACAGTCAATTGAACTGTCACGAAGCAACACATCGACTTAATTTAGTGACAATTGATTTAATCATTATAAATTGATATGTATCGTTCGTAAATTAAAACATGTCAAGTTGGCATTGTTTATAGTTGCAGTCCAAACTCCTAATGGTTCACAGTTACATGATATTACATTTTACAGTTACGATGCAATTTTCCTTAAATGTTTATGACATCCTCGTGTACATTAATGAAAAATTCTTTACCTCTACTCATGTCTGGGTATGTTACAGTAATATGCAACCAAATATCAGGCAAATATTTTATTTTGTTGAAAAAATACTTCCTTAACTGTCAGTTGTCAGAGATCTCGAGTACTTCTACTCGAGTTTTAGATGCAACGAAAAATTATATATTATCCAATATTCAAAAATAATCATTTATAAATTTTATATAAAATAATTTTATATTAAATATTATATTCCATCTAAAATAAAAAAACATTCAATTTAAAAAGTGTCTCTTTAATTTTTCAGAAAAATCAAAAAAAAAAACTTTTACAACTAAAATATAAATTTTTAATTCTACACAAAAGAAATGTTCTAAAAATCATGAAAATATGAATGTAAATGATTTTAATCGTTTAAATCAAGAAGAGGACGAGGAGGAAGAAGATATAACAGTATTTGATCCATTAATTAAAATTGAAAACGGTAAAACAAATTCTAATAATAATAATTATAATAAAGAAAATGATTTTAAAGAAAAAATTATATCAAATACAAAAAAATTTAAAAATCATATATTGGGATTTTCATTAACAACATCACCAATAAAATCAACAAAATATTCATCAACAATACCATCATCATCAATATTATCAACAAATACAAATAATAATAGTAATAATAATAATAACAATAATAATAATAATAGTAATAACAGAAATCAACAACAACAAAATATAAATTTTAAAGAAGAAAATTCATCAGATGAAACATTTGTTAGTGATTGTAGTAGTAATGGTGATTGTAAAAGTGGAAAATTAAATCGAAAATGTCAAAAACAACAAATCAAAAATTCGGATATTCAACAATCAAAATCAATTGTACGTAATAAACGTTGTGATATTAGTACACAAGATAAAAAATTTAATTTAAATGAAAATCTAAGTCAACTCTTAAAGAAAAAACGTTATATAATTTTCTTAGTTCTTCTAATACTTGTATTCTGTTTTAATTCATCAACGATTATGACATGGTCAACAACAGAAAAAATACCAGTTGTACATAATTCTCATGTGCCAGGAATGAAAGGTAATTTTATATATACTTTTGTTAATTATAAATGATTATATTTATTTAATAAAAAAAAATATTATTTCAAATAATTTAAAAATATATTATTTAATACAAATTTTGAGAAATATATATTACTTTATATATAAAAAATATAAATGTATATTAAAAATTAATATAGGTATATTATATTATATACATAATTATTTTTAAAATTATCTTAGGTAAATATATATATATATATGTTTGAATGAAAGAGATAGCGAATATAATAATGTATTTATATTTTATAATATATTAAAATTAATAATTTTTAAAATTTCTAATTTAACGTATTATACATAATAAGTTATTAATTAGTTACCTACTTAAAATTATTTAAACAAAAATTTTAATGAGTATGGAATCACTTTAAAAATTATATTGTGTCAGAAACATATTGCATAAATTGCGGATGATTATTTATTTATATACAAATTTTTTGCATAACTTTGTAACCGGTCAAAAATCAAAATTCAAGGGAGTCATTAAGAAAGTATTATTAAATTAGTTAATTTTTACATAAAGATTAGAAATTTGTTCCGTAGGTATATGCTTAACTGATTTGCAAATTATAATGTTGCTTAGCAACACATTTTATTGATTATAATGATCAACTTATTTAGAATTTTTAACATCTCTAACATTTCCAATATTTTTATTAAAATTAAATTATAACCTAGATGTTAAATTTTAATAGTATATAAAAACAACTGATCTTATTCAATTGTAAATTTTAAATTAAGATGTAATTGACATTAGCTTTATTTGGATACAACTCAACTTAAAAAAATGGTTGTCTTTTCAGTCATAATTGAGAATCTCTTAACAGTTGTTTATTAAGAGATTATTTATTTTGTCTACTTAATCATAATCGCCTAAAAACCTAAGTTTTTTCTTATCTATATGAAATATTATTTCAATATTTTGTGAATATTTTATCAATATTTATGCAATTCTATCATTTATTCTAGTGGCAGTTGTATGGTATTAAATAAAAAATTATCCAATACAAAAACAACATGTTAAGATTGTATTGTAAGCAATTTCATTTAATATATAACAAACTTGTTACAAATTTCAATATAAAAAAAAATACAACTCATATTATTAAAGATATTCGGTATATAGTCAGAGAGTTTAATGCTATTTCTCATTTTAAATAGGATATATTTAAAATTTGGAAATTGTATTATTTAAATGCACTTAACACCTGACCATTATTAAATTATAATACAATTTTATACTGAAATATTAAAAATTATTAATCTTAATATATTAAATCTAATTATGTAATTATTATTATTAAATTTTTTTTTTTCAATTTAGCTTAATTATTTTTTATATTTATCAGTTTTAATTTATACAGAAATATAATTTTTTTTTTTTTTAATTATATATAAATTTTAGTTATTTAAGTGTGTATTTCAGATTTGAATTATTAAATAGTAAGTTTTAAATAGAAAATAAACAATATTAAAGCTTGATAAAAGGTTAAAAACCTATAAAAATAATTTTTTTAATTTTTATTTAGATTTTGCTTATTTTTTTTTCAAATATAATTATTAATTTAATTTTTTTTTTTTCAACTTTAAGTTAGTAAAAATTAGTTTTCAATGCATTAATCTAATGACCATATGATATTATTTTATAAAAGCATGTATAGTTAATTATATTTAATAATTTTGTAATTAATAGCATGAAAATATTAACATTTATAGTAAAGCTTATAATATTAATATTAAAATAACAATTTTTTTAAATAAAATAGAAAATTTAAAATAACAATTAAATATTATTAATATTTAATTTAAAAATAAAAACAAATTCAGGTATAATTATTTAGGAAGAATAGTTGGAATTCATAAATTAAATAAAATGAAATATACTGACGAAAAGACGATTGCCACTTCATTTTGTTTAAAATAGTTAATTGTCAAAATGGCAATTATTTTAAAAATCTCTTGAATCAAATAATACTTGGTAAGCAAACAGTTGTATCCAATTCAATACCTAATACAGATATTCATATTTTTATGATTTGTTTATAAAATGTTTGTCAACAAATATGTTGCGGGAAATTCTTTGGCGATAGCTTAAAATGATCATTTATAAATATATTATTAATTTTTTATTGTGAACGTTTACATTTTATAATATATGTATACAATATAAAAATATTATCTGACAGATAGCTCAATGGTTAAAATGGTGGTTTTTTAATCTCGGGTGTAAGCTCTGGTCGGATCATATTTAATAAAAGAAATATAGTGTATATTCTATTATTAATTCTATTATTAATAAGAAGTCCAAATGTCAAATAGGCAAATGCCTATTATAATATAAGGCAGTATTTACTATTGTCTGGTACTATAAATAAATAAATAATAATATTTACTCTAATACAAACTAGTTGAGTAATAGTTGAGTAATATAGTATAATTAGTCTTGGAAGGATAACTCACTTTAATATATACCTCTAAGAAGTACTATTGTATGAAGTATACTATGAAACTTTTAACTATACCTTATAGGTCGAATATTAAAAATACATAATTATTAGGGTATATTGTATTTTCATTTTAATTTAATAACAATATGTTGCTTTGTAAATTTTTATGCTTTATTTTTAATTAGCCTGAAGAATTTCTGTTAAATTCTAATGCATGTTTTTTTTAATAATTGTTTTTTCTTAATTCGCATTGCAAAATATGTCTGTTCATCTGTTATAATTTTTCTGGTTTTTTTTTTTTTGTTACTGGATAAGTTAAAGAGAATTGTGTTTTGTTTTATTATCTATAAAAGAATCTGTTTTATTATCTAAAAAAGATCTGCTTCTTCAGTTATGCATTAACAGATTAATTTTGAATTTCAATTGCCCAAATTTATAAAAATGGATGAAAATGTTATAATAGTTGATACAAATATGGGTATTAACATTTACAGCACATTTTAAAATAATAGTTGAGAATTAACAACACTTTTCATATAAATAAATGGTAATTATTTCTACAAGAGTTAAGTAGTACCACAGAGTTGGTTATAATTTGTAACAATTAGTAAACTCTCAAATGAATATTTCAAAAAAAAAACAAAAGAAAAGAATTAAGTGGGCTTTAAGTGGAGTAGCATAAATGCTATGACTTATTATTATTAATCTGTATTTAACTTGACTTAGATTTAATTAAATATTATACCTCTACTATGAAGTAACTGCTAGCTCCTATATATGATGTAAATTTCTATCTTCGATATTCAATTCTAATCTAAAAAAATGTGCTGTGAAAGGCGTCACATACTATATTAATAAATAATATTTATTCTACCTTTTTTTGATATCACGTTCCTTTAGACACAAGAAAATATTAATCTTGTACATACATATATTAATTAAAATATATTTTTTATCCACTTAAATATTAATTTTTAAAAAATGCTTTAAATGTTTGTGATGTTGTAAATTTTAATATAAATAATTGAAATATATTTATTTTATTAATTATATTAATTAATATTGTATATACATAAAATTAAAATTAATATATATATTAATTAATATTAATTCTGAAATTAATGTTTAAAGTTTTAATTATTTTACATATTCAAAGCTTCCTTTTATATTTATTTAATTATATATATTTTAATGTTATAATAATTTATAAATTATTTTTAAAAAATTAAAATAAATAAATTTTCAACTAATTATTAATGAATTTACTAATTTTGTTTGTATTTTGTTTTTTTTTTTTTTTATCTTTGTTTCTTTTTGTTTTATTTACATATTCTTATTTTTTGTATCTTTTATTTCATCTTTGATTTTGTTTGCTTTTGTTACGCACTTTAAAAACAACTTCTTTTGATCGTCTTACAAAAAAAAAACAAAAACGCATGGATGCATATATTTAAAAAATATCTTTTTACATTGCAAAAATATAATTTTGAATATTGTACAAAAAATGTATAATTGATGCATATTTATTGAATGTATGGGGAATTTGGAACTTTAACATATTATAAAATTCATTCACAAAATATTTGAATAAATTCAGAATTAAATTCGACTTCAGAATTAATATTTAATAGTACAGACATTCCTAGTACGGATATTTTATCTACTTTAAGTATTCCGAAGAAAAATTTATTAATATTAAATACGACAACAATTACTAAAGACTTTTTATATAATTCTGAATTAATTCCTACAACTGAAACAAATGCAAGTTTTATTAATATAAAAAATGTAAAGCTTACAACATCAACAACAGCTACAACAGTTCCAACTAATATTATAACAGACGCTATTAAAAAAGTTGAATCATCTACAACTATTTATGTAAACAAAACTAACACAGTATTATTTGAAAGCAGTACTATTAATTATATTGAAAATTTTATTAATGACAGTAGTAGTAACACTAATAGTAATATTAATAACAATAACAGTATTCTTAATAGTATTATTAATGAAAATAAAATAACAACTATTATAAGGAGTACAACACCTAAAATAAAATTAGATGAGAATATTATAAATAACAATAATAAATCCAACGAATTTAATATTACTCCACCAGGATATCTTGTTTGGAGTGATAAATGTAAAATGCCAAATTTGGATCCATATTCCGCTGATGTTATGCAATATTTTAAAAGAGAAAATTATGAAGGATGTTCATCAGATCAACCAATAACAAGTGTTAAATTTAATACAACAACAAATAAATATATGTTAAAAATTGATGAAAAATTACGTGATCAATATACAAGATATCGTAGTCCATTTAGTTGTTGTTATCAGGTTATTGAAAGAAATTACACTGGAAAGAATGCTGATAAAAAAACATCGTAAGTATATAAATAAAAATTTTTACTTTTACTATATTTGTAATTTTAATCTATTGATATACGTGTTTATTCCAATATTTCTTCGGAACGTGTCCGCCATGCAGTTGCGGAGAAATATTTATATTCAGTAGCTGAGTTAAAATCAGCTGAGTTTTATATTTTATATCTGTCATTGACACATTATAAAATTTATTAATTGTTTTTGTTATTAATTTTTATACAGAATTTTTGTATAAAATATTTTGTTTGATAAATAAAATAAATAAAATGGATAGTTTTGCTTTTTATTTCGGAGCAGAAAATGAGGCTGCACAAAAAAGATTAAAAGTTCAACGTAAGAATGTCCGGATGAGCTCGCATAAAATTTAACAAATATTTATATCGCTCTTGATTCCTTAAAAACAAAAAATTATTTAGCAAAAAGTTAAAAAAAAGAACATGATTCAATTTTATATTTAACTTACATTTTATTTGTTCCGCAGCTCAAGTATTGCGAAGAAATATTTTTATGAAATGAAAGAAAAATTTCACGTAGCGTTTAGTAGAATACCAAAAAAACGTAATCAGCAAAATTGCGGAGGCTTCATCGCGTGACTTTTAGTGGAATGGGAATTTTTGACGTACCGCTGACAATTTGGATCGTAACGTTTATTGGAATAGACACGATAATATTAATATCAGTTTGAAATTTTCATCCAAGAAGATATCGTTTCTTGCCAAAAATTTTTATTAGTTTTCCTTATTTTTTTTGGAGAACTTTCTGATTTAAATTGTTCTAACTTAAAACATTGAACGCACCCATATTGTTATTTGGCAGTTGAATGATTACAACTTTTTTATGGCCAAACTGGAAAATATTGATACTGAGGACATGCAGTTTCAACAAGATGGGACTACTTGTCATACAGCCAGATAAACACTGCAACTAATGCATACAAATTTTCCAGACCATGTTATTTCCAAATTTGGTGACGTCAATTGTCCTTCAAGATCTTACTATGTGAACTATGGCTATGTGAAAGGATATATCCTAAACGTTGAATAATTGAAAGCAGAAATTATTCCAGTTATATAGAGTCGAAACTATGCCAGATTGTGACCTAAATATCTTTTGTAAAAAAATAGGGTGCTATAGAGATTCCAGAAATGGTCACATGGGAGATATCAATTTCCGAGTATAAATGTCAACCATTGTACTTCAAAAATAAATATAAACTTTTCCTGTTTCAATTCAAATTTTATGTCTTCTGATTATTCACTTTTGAAAACTCAATTCGAAAGACCCTTTTTGTACTCATAAGTAGTGAAGTAGAGGCATCTACCTTTTTTGTTGGAAATTCTAATTCTGAATACTAATTTACGTTCTAGATATAGGTCTTTGGAAAAGCGGACTTTAGGTCTAGGTGGGGTGTTTGTTAAATGGATTGGAGATTTTTTCTCGAATTGTATGTTTTGTGTTTGATTTGACGGTTATTCATGCAAAGAATTTAAAATATACGCTGGAGTCTCTCAACATTACAGAACACCGTACAGTTGAAATGGGTGGACCACGAAGCTTTCCAGTGTCTGCATAGCAAAAAAAAAGTTATCGCCGGCTGAAAAAATATATTATATTTTTAAAATATCGGTATTATTAGAGAGGACAATAAATATTTGTGTTAAATGAATTCAGTTCTGTTCTGTGTATATGTTTTCCATTAGACCAAATGTTATTTTATTAAAATTAAACTAAAGACCTTAAAAAACTATAATTTTGTTTTTCAATTTCAAAACAAATCATTTCAAATAAATTTTATTTGAAGTCATCTATCTTTTGTCAAACGCAATGTACTCTTTTCTTCTTAAATTTTGATTTAAAAAAATCGGACTAGGCATTATTCAACTTATGCGGTTAGTTTAAATTTGTATAATCAAATTATATCTTAACATGTTATGTGCTATAGTATTTTTCATTTCTTATTAATAAATATTTTTAAATGTTTCTTATTAAAATTTTTTCCTCTATTATTTTTCCTAAACAGATTAAGTGCTTGCCTAAGTTTTACCAAAACGGTTCAACTGCAGCCAACAGTAGAAAATATTTTAGTGAAATGTAAAAGTGGAGGAAAACAAACATACATTCATGGACATGCTATGATACCAGAAAAACCTGAAGTTCGTGAAAGATTAGACAGCTGGAAGGCAAATGATACTGCCAAACCAATAAGTGTATTATTATTGGGTGTAGATAGCATATCTAGAATAAATTTAATCCGCGCCATGCCAAAAACAGCACAATTTCTATACGATAATGATTGGTTTGAATTGAGCGGTTACAATAAAGTTAGTTATTTAGAACTTTAATCAATATTTAAATAACATTTTTTTTTTATATTTTTTCTTTTAAGGTTGAAGACAACACATTTCCAAATTTAATGGCTATATTAACAGGTTATAATCTTTCAAATGCTTACGAAATATGTAAACCAATTGAAGTTGGAAAATTGGATAAATGTCCAATGATATGGAAAACATTTCAAAATAATGGTTATGCAACAGCATATGGTGAAGATGAAGTTTCAATTAATACATTTAATTATGCAAAATTAGGATTCGAGAAACCTCCAGTCGACCATTATTTGAGACCGTTTTTAATTGAAGCTGAACGTAATTTTCATAGACGTTATAAATCTGGTCTAACATTTTGTTTGGGTTATCAACATTCAGCTGATTATGTTTATGATTATGCATTAGAATTTTCCACCCGATATAAAAATGATCCATTTTTTGGTTTATTTTGGACAAATACATTCAGTCACAATTCAATAAGTGATTGTTCATCAATGGATTTAAAAATGACCGAATATTTAGAGAAATTTTCAAATCGCGGTGTATTAAATAATAGTATTGTTATATTTTTTAGCGATCATGGTATGCGTTTTGGTCCAACAAGAAAATTATTATCTGGTCATTATGAAGAACGTTTACCATTTATGTTTATATGGTTACCACCATGGTTAAAAACAAAACATCCAGAACTAGTGAATGCTTTAAGTGTCAATAAAAATCGTTTAACAAATCCATATGACATACATATGACATTAAAAAATGTATTAGAATTATCGGGTAGAGTTGAAAAATTGCCAAAAGCACCAGATTGTCCAAATTGTCAAACATTATTTAAACCAGTACCACAAAGTCGATCATGCGAAGAAATTTCAATTGAAGATCATTGGTGTACATGTGTACCATATCAAAGTGTATATAAAAAATCTCCAATTGTTAAAAAAGTAACACTATTCGCTATCGAATATATAAATAATTATACAATGACACATAAAAATGGAACAGCAGCACATTTATGTGGTAAATTACATTTGCATGATGTTTTAACCGCATATAGGGCAATTTTAATTGGTGATATGTATCCAGCAAATTTAGAAAGTTATAGAACAGTATTTACCACAAATCCAGGCGGTGGTATGTTTGAAGCAACCATTAGACATTATACAGATACAGATTCGCTTGAAATGACTGGTAGTATAAGTCGTTTGAATACATATGGTAGTGATTCAAAATGTATATCAGATGCTAGTATTAAAAAATATTGCCATTGTAATAAAAGATCTTGAAGTAGGGCTGCTGGTAGAACACCAGCAGGATAAAATAAAAAAAATAAAAGAGTAAATAATTATTTCTTCTCAATATGCCATTTATTTTTGTAAAATTATTGTAATTTTATATATATATATTGTAATTAAAATATAATTTAAAATAATTTACTTTACTTACTGTAGCTATTTCTAATTTATTAAATTAAGACTAAAAAAAATTATTAAATGTTCCTAGCTAAATAAATAGAATGAAATAAAATAAAAATTAAAATAACTCGCTTAAATTGTATATATTATAAGGCAGGAGCTTCTGATGATAGTGATTAAGGTGTATATACTATATTTGTATACTTTTTTATATTCAGATACAAACATTTTTTTTAAATTAAAGTAATTATTAACTCCAAATCAAACCAATTTTTTTCCAAAATAAACAATTTCTAAATCAGGTTTTATGTCTTTTTTTTATTTTTTTAAATAAAGTAATTTTTAAACATATTTATATCTAAACAGTTTTCGTCAAATTTTCAACGAATTAAAAAATGGTTTAATCTGAGTGAAAAATAGTTTATTTTGAACGAAAAAAGTTTTATTTGATTGTAAAAAACTATATACATATATGAATATTGTATGAGCTCGGTTAAATATTGCCTTCAAACATTTAAACAAGTTAAATCTTATATTTTAAATATTAAATATTTATTTTTAAATTATTTCAACACTACAATATCACATCACTGGTTTTTAGTTAAACCTCCAATAAGTCGATTCTATTTAACTCTAATGTAATATTCATTTAATTTCAACTAAACCCTCAGAAGAAGCCTTAAACTTAAAATCTTATCATATGACTATGGTTTTTAAATAGATTTTGAAAAACAAAGTCTTTTTAAAAAGGCAGATTTTGACTTCTACTAAATTATGTTTTTATTAGAATTAATTTATTTTATGCCATTACTGTAATTTTAAATTTTAAATTAATTAAACGCTTAAATATTTTAAAAGTATTATATATAAAACAAATAGTAGGTGTTAAAATTTTTTTTTTTTTTTAATTAATTAATTTTAAAATAATTTTTATTAATTAAAATCATTAAGGCTATAAATTTATACTAGTATCGCCCTGTGCTCGAGATTCGAGCTATTTTTGTTTTTAAATTTACATACAAAATTAGTTTTTTGAAATTTATAATAGACTAATTTAACACGAAAAATTATATTTTTTTTCCTATACGTAATAAAATATATTGCAACAATGTTGTCAACAATTCTTGCGCTTGAAATTTGCTAAAAAAAAATTTATAATTTTTTCAGTAATAAAAACGTTGTTGTATTTTTGAATTTTATTCCTATAGCTAAAGTCGATTTAAAGAGAGTATAATGTGGTACAGTTATTGCACAAAATAAGCAATTTACATTCTAAATATAAATAGTGTTCTAATATATAATTTTCTGAAAATTTGATGATGATGTAGGTATTATGTATCCTAATTAAAAAGCTTACTCATAGAGCATAATATGTACAACAAAATTTAATATATCTATTATAATTCATAAGTAAATAAGTTAAGTACTTAGTATTATATTATATTGAAGCTGCCAAAATACAAAATAATAGTTAAGTTGACAGAAGTCGAGATTTTTTTTAAAATCACAATTTTAAGATTTATAACATATCTATATTGATGATTTTTTCCTCCCCTTATTCCATTTTTAAATTTAGTAGCTACATACCTAGGCAAATAAGCACTACATTTCAATAATAAAATTTGAAATTTTTACTACAAATGTAGGTATGTACATATACAAAAAATGGTTCTGAATTCTTTACTTTACTTTATATTATACCTATTTGTATAGGAGTGAACTACTCTTTTTACAGCTACACCACACCGCCTCTTGAAGAATAGTAGATGAAAGGAGTAGATAATTAAATATTTATTTTATCTAAATTAAAGCATACGACGTACAATTTTTATACGACAGTACGTCAATATGTATATTATCTATAGTATATATCCGTAAATTGATACGCGCGTACACACAAAAATATTTATTTGAATGTTTTAATTTTAAACAAAAAATTTTATTAATTTCATATAATAGGTATATATTTTGAATTTTTTTCAATATAAGATATTTTTTAAAACATAATCTTAGAAATATAAGAAAAACCAAAAACCATTTGTCAATTTGTAAACTTTAAAAATCCGATTACAGAGTACATCGCGTTACGCGTATTTTGGTTGCTCTCATGTAAATTCATGTACCTATTTATTTGTAAATTTTTTGACAGAAATTATACGTCAACTTTTATTTAAGTTAAAGTTTATTTTTTAGTTTTTTTTTGCGAACATATTATAGATATTTTCAATTATTTTGAATGTATGTTTTTTTAAAAAAAAAATATTATTTTAAAATATTTTATTTTGAAATCTAAATAGCAATATCAGAAAAAACAATTACAATATTTTTATACGCTTTGTCAAATTTTAAAATTTTAAATTCCAAATTACAGTACGCAACATACCTACTTATTTCAAATTTTTTTGACAGAAACTGCATGCCGTACACGTTTATTCTGGTTGATCTGTAAAGAACACATAATTTTTCTTAAGAAATGTTATTTTTTTGTTTCTGCAAACATACTATAGGTATTTCAATTATTTTGAATATACATATGTAAAGTATTTTTTAAAAAAAATATAGGTAGGTATTTTTAAAAACAATATTATTTTATAATATTTTATTTTTAGAACAATAACATTATAAGAAAAAACAATAACTTTTTTATATGCTTTGTCAATGTTTAAATTTTAAAAATTCGCGGTACAGTTAGTTATTCTCATGTAATATCATGTACTTAACTACTAATTTAAAACTTTTTGTTAGCAATTATACACCATAAGCGTTGATTTTGGTTAGGTCCAAAGGAACAAATCATTTAAATTGCAAATTATTTTTTTAAGAAAGATTTTTCGTTTTTAATTTTTTGCAAACATATTTCAATTATTTTGATTTTATGTTTTAAAAAAAATTATTTTAAAAAAATATTATTTTAAAATATTTTATTTTTAAAATTTAATCGTAGCAACATAAGAAAAAACAATTACAATATTTTTATACGCTTTGTCAATTTTTAAATTTTAAAACTCAGAGGTACATTACGTCGCGTATGATTTCATGTAAATTTATTTACATAACAACTTATTTCAAAATTTTTTGACAGAAACTGAACGCCGTACATGCTGAATTTGGTTGATCCATAAGTAACAAATCATTTTTCTTAAGAAATATTATTTATCAGAAGTCGGTTTCTTATTTTACAAAAAACTTAACAAAAACCAACAACAATATACGATTTAAAAAAAAATTTTAAGCAAACGAAAACAAAGTACAGTACTTTTCGGTTATAACGACCATGACGGGATGGAAAATATTCTAATAATTGATACGAAAAAAATTAGTATAAGACTATACATTTGCTAAAATTTTATTTGATGTGTCAGCCTCAACCCTATGCTTTTTCTTCTAATGAAATTTTTTTTGTATTTTTGATGCGTTATTATGAATTTTTTTATATTCAAAAATTAATAAAAAAATACTAAATTAATCACCAAGCAACATAATTAGATATAATAATTTTAAATAAAAGAAATATCAATGCAATAAAAAACTTTCATTTTTAGGTAAAATTTAATTCTTTGGCAAAAAGTGTAAAGATTACTATAATTAAAATTGCACCGAGTTCGTTATAAATGAAAACTACTGTATAAACCAAATGTATTGCTTTCATTTCGACAGATTTTTTTTCGTTCACTTTTTAAGATAAAGAAAAAACAAAAAAAAAATTTAAATCTCCTTGTTCATTGCATATTTCAACTACTTAAACAAAAAAAAGAAAGATATACATAAGTCGGCGCCTATAATCTTTTGAATTAGATTTAGCTGCGAGTTACAACCGAAAATGAATTACATTTACACAGAAAGTCGGCGCATAATATTAGAGTCATAAGCCTCAACTTTTAACCGCGTGACCGTTAAATTCAAAATTACTTTAAATTTAAGACAGGTTTTCACCTGAAAAAACGCAATATTCTTAAAAAAAAATATCATTGTCCTATGAAAACAAAAAAAAACCTTAATTTTGGTTTTTGTTTCATTAAAATTGGTCAAATAGTTTACCCAGAAAAAGGATGTTTATATTTGTATGGGAAAAAATAAGCCGATTAAATATTATGATATGTACAAAAACAAATGTCAAAACAAAAACCAAAAAAAAAATATTAAAATATCTTAATTAATTAAAATTTATTAAAAAAAATTAATTGTAAATAAATAAAATACTGAATGTAAGAAAATAATAAATTACTTTAAAGTCTATATTATAAATATTAATTTTAAATTTAGTTTTTGTTTTTTTTTTAATATAATTTCTGTGATTAAAGACCAATAAATAAAAAAAAAATTAATATTAGTAAAATATTATTTTAAATTTTTTAATTTTTAATCTAATTAAAAACATTTATATTTTAAAAATTACATAGAAAACAAACAAAAAATAATGTTAAATAATAAAAAATAATAAATATATTTGAATATATGGTGCCTTTTTGTCAAATAAAAACTGTCAAAAGAGTTTTATTTAATTTTCCTTATATATAGTTATTTATATTTATATATTTTTTATATATTTTAATATATATATTTAAATAATAAATTTTTAATTCCACTTAGTAAAACTAAATTATCAAGCGGTGATGTACGAAATATATTAGTTTTAGGTTGGAAGGTTAAATTTAAATCCCGAGCAGAGTTATTTTTGTTATATCCTATTCTTGAAGGCGTTGGATACGATGAGTATCGCAAAAGTGATGATTGGCTATTCTTGAAGGCTTTTAAAATTGATATTGAAGCTTTGTTTTTTTTTTTAACTAAACTTTTATTTTGTTATTTGCTTACATTCTTATTATAACTTAACCTACAAAAATAGTTAACAAACGAGGAAGAGTGTAGTAGAGTAGACTGTGTCAACTCTGGGATACCCGTATGACCGTAACATATACATTATATCATCCGGTTAATTACTTTTGGCTTTATTAAGTGTAGTGGAATACTCATATAAAATAAAGAGTTGTATGGCAGCTACTCGAACCCTCTGTCGTAGACCAACCAAATTTTGCAGAAACTTTGGCCATTACACTAAACAATTTTTGGCAAAAATTCAGACACCCAGCTTCATTAGGTGGAGAGTAATGCTCATATAAAATAAGAAGTTGTATGGCAGCTACTCGAACCCACTCCACTAGACCAACCAAATTTTGCAGAAACTTTGGCCATAAAACTAAACTACTTTTGCCAAAATTTCAGACACGCAGCTGTAATAGGTACAGAGTAATGCTCATATAAAAAAAGAAGTTGTATGGCAGCTACCCGAACCCATGGACCAAAATGGCTGGATTTAAATAGCGATGACGGCTATTGCAAAAAAACGAATTTGCGAAAATTTCAAGATCCTAGCTCCTTTAGTTTTTGAGTTATCGTGCGGACGGACAGACGGACGGACGGACAGACGGACGGACGGACGGACGGACAGACGGACGGACAGACGGATGGACATACATAGCTAAATCGATTTATTTTTCGATTCTGATCCGATCCATACACTTGAGTCTATATCTACCCCCCCTCCTTCTCTGCGTCACAAACGTAATGGCAAATTTATTATACCCTTTGACTATATAGTCATACGGGTATAAAAATATATAATTAAAATTTACATAGGCATAGCTTTCATAATAAATATTCTGAAATTCCACATTTGCTCGAAAATCCGGGGTAATAAATTCTGGGATTATAATTTTTACCACATTTTTTAATTAGGGAATTGTGTTACTTCGGAATTTTGATACTGATTCTAAATTTTCAGGTATACCTATACTAAAATGTTTGAATGTGTATATTCTATTCAACAAATTCTATTGCATTTATGAACATTTAAAATTTGAATGAAACAAGTGATGAAAAAACCAAGGATTTTTAAAAAAGCACATTTTCAAAATTATATGATAGGTAGTATTTCATACTGAGTTTAGGGTAAAAAATATATATGAAAATAAATGATATTATAATTTAGTAATTTCATCAATCCATTATTAATTAATAATAATAATAATAAACGGGGTACTACACCCATCGGAATATGGTTTTGAAACAAACTCAAATACTACAGATGCTTGTGTTATTCTAAATGAATTTCAAACCAATAGAATAGACAATAAAAAGTACACCGCCTGTCTCTTTCTTAATTTAAGGAAATACTTCGATTGTGTTGGTCATGATATTCTGCTGCACAAACTCTCTCTTTTGAACTTTAACGATCAAAAACTATTATAATTTAAGTCCTACTTAAATAATCGAAAACCGACCGTTCGTATAAGAAAAATTTGAAGCAATGAGCATACTATCAAAAATGGTGTATAGCAAGGTTCTATTTTAAGACCCAGATGTGTTCAAAATTTTTATAAACGATTTGACTTTTTCGAAACCCAAAGGTTCAACTATATGCTGATGACAATTTTATCAAATATTTATTAAATAACGAAGAAGAAGTAACAAATGCAATAGATCATGATTTAAACTTATGCCAATACTTACAAAATTACTTTTTATGCTTTATACTTAGAAAGGCTTGATTAATTTCCTAAAATTTTAGAAATTCTTTTTTTATAATAAAATTTAGGTACTCGAAATTTATTTATTATTATTTTATTAAACATATTTATAATTTAAGTAGTTGTAAATATTTTCAAATGAAATTGATTTAAAATATGACATTTTAAATTTGTTGTTATAAATCTCCAAATTTTAAATGTCAAATTTTTTTAGTACATTATTATTAACAGACTTTTTCTTTACATTTTTATTATTTAAGAGTATTTATCTAATAATCCTCTTATTCTGTATTTTTGAGAATTAAATTTTAATTTTAATTACTGACAAAAGAAATGTTCTAAAATCATGAAAAATGGTAATTATATTCGTTTATATGAAGAAGAGGACGAAGAAAAAGAACATGTTACAATATTCGATCCATTTACAATTGAAAACGATGAAAAAAATATTAAATTGGGATTTTTGGGAGTCTTAAATAAGAATCTCAGGCAATTGTTAAAGGAAAAATGTTTAATAATATTGTTAGTTCTTCCGATACTTGTATTCTGCTTTGCTATAAATATTCATCTGCAACTGCAAGGTAATTTAATATTTTTTTTATATTTAATAAAACATATTTATAATAAAAGTATATTTTTATATATAAATTTATAAATACCTATATTTTATTTTTTATATGCAATATATAATCCGATCGGTGGCGTAGTAGTTAGGACGTCGGCCGTTTAATCAAAGAATTTCGGATTCAAACTCCGGTCGGATTATATCAAAAAAATATGTACATATATAATTTTTTAATTTTTATCATAAAATTTATAACATAATACAAAAATAAAATACCTGTCATACGTGAAAGAGAAAGGCTAAATCACAACACTTATCACATTGTATGTGGTAGGACATTGTTTATAAATAAATAAATAAATAGAATATGTAATATTAAAAAAATTTTTATCAAGAGTAAAAGTAGGATTTGTTCATGAAGTAAAGGTAATTTATATTCGTGTTAATTACTTATTTTAATTATTTAATATAAAATATTACTTCAAATTATTTAAAAACATATTATTCTATACGATTTTAGTTGCAAATGATTTTCATGTGCTAGGAAAAGAAGGTAATTTTAAATTTCACTTATTTTATTTATTAACAAAAAAAAAAAAAAAATTCAAATAATTTTATATAATATTTTGCACTAAACTATCACCCCTATTCTGAATTACTACGTAACACTAATTTGCGTAAAATCTACGCAAACTTGATTCTAAATTCCTACGTATGTAGTATACTTTTTTTTCGAAATTCATAAAATGGCAATTCTGAATTCCTACGTAGCGTAAATTAAATGTCAAAAATCTACGCAAGAAATATTCATACGTAGTAATGCTTCGAATTCCTTTGTTTCCAGTGTTGTTTATTATTTACAAAAATTTGAATAAAAATTTTAATGAAGTATTTTTTTTTGTTCCCTTTTTTAATAATTCCTGGAAGTCCACTTTTTACATGAAAATCCATTTTTGACTTTTGTTGTTCTTCTGGTGTCATTTCAAGTTTAATCCACAATGGACATATTTTTGCGAAAATTTCCAGACATTCACTCAACACTTTAGAAAAAGTCGATTGAGCAATTGCCACATCGTAGTCTTTCCCAATACTCACTCAAGTCGAAAGGATTATAAGAATCTCTAAGAATTCTCCTTTCTGATCTAAGAATCCTTTGATTGGGTTCTTCTTCTTCTAAGGCAATCAATCCAAATGCAATTGAATTCATATTTTTTCAATTATTATGTTATTGTTTATAAAATTTTTTTTTTAACTTGTTGCTTTAAATTCAATAAAATTTCAAACCAAAATGTCAAATTTTGAAACTTCGAAAAAAAGTATTGCCATTGACATTAATTATTCTCTCCGGCGTAGTTCAGAATAACTAAAAAAAATCCGATTTAACGTAGCTAATTTTACGTACAAAATCTACGCAGGAATTCAGAACAGGGGTGTATATGTATTAATTTAAAAGTAATATTATTTAGTTTTTTTTTATTTTATATATCACTATATATATATATTTGGTTACCATGAGGATTTGTAAAGAAAAATTATTATATCCGTATGGCTATAAGTCAAAAGGGTATACTAAATTTGCCATTAGGTTTGGATGAGGTACCGATTATTATTGAAAATAAATTTTATTTACAAAATATTTTTAAAAATATGTTTGATAAAAAATATTTTTAAATCATAATATTTAATCGGCTTATTTTTTCCCATACAAATATAAACGTCCATTTTCAGGGAAAACTATTGGACCAATTTTAATGAAACAATAACTAAAATAAAAACTTTTTTGTTTTCATATTACAATAAAAATTTTTTTTTTTAGCATTTTGTTTTAATCCGTCATTAATTTAACGTAAATTTAAATTTAACTGTCATGCAGTTCAAAGTTTCAGCTTATGACTTGTAATATTATGCGCCGGCTTTCTGTTTAAATATAATTCATTTTCGGTTGTAACTCGCAGGTCAATCAAAATATTATAAGCGACGACTTCTAGGTATCTTTCTTTTTTTTGTTTAATTCAAATGTTTTTGTTTTTTTGTTTTTCTTTTTTTTTTTCTTTATCTTTTCCATTGTCTTAAACTTTCTAGCATAGTTCTCAAAATTTTGATATCTGTTATATTATTAGAGTAAATTTTTACTCGAGTACATAAACATAATAAAAAAAGGTAAGTCTGATTTATCACAATACTTATAAATTTTTTAAATTTTTATACCTATAGTTTTTATTATAAAATTTTAATAAAAAAAAAATTATTTAAATTTTTTGTAAAGTACACAAATTAAAACATCTATAAAAAAGTCTACGTCTTTAGGAAATTAATAAGCCTTCCTTTTCGAATTTTTACTATTCTTTAAATTACACCCAAAACATATGAACACAAAAATTTCATCCAATTTTTTGGTAAAATAACAATACATACCTACCACTTTTTGAATTTCATGAATATGGGTATAATGGGTACAATGGCGTTTTGGGTAGTACCTAAAAAAAGTCAATTCTTAAAATTTACAAGACTTTTCCAAAATTAATAATTTTTTAAAAGCAAAGACTGTGAATTTGTTAATTAATAGCGAAAGTTTAAGTGCAGCCAAGCGTAAGAAAATAAGTATGGGTTTTTTTGAAAATTAATAACTGTGAAAACAGTTCTTAAAAAAAAACAAATAATCTAACTTCAAATACTGAGAAATAAATCTGAATCGCAGTACTATTTAAAAATTAAAATTTTTATGAGAGTTCTGATTGAAAGTATTTTTGAAAATTTAGTTCTTAGGAATCGTTTGAAGTAAAAAATTGTTTTGAAAAATGAGTTTCATACATTTTTTGTATTAAATACAAAAAAAAAAACATTTACCCTTAAATTTCTTCAATGTCGTCGTCCATATTTACTCGTTAATCGTTTTGTTTAAATTATTTTATTTAACTGGCAGGAAAAAAAAACTTTCATTTTTAAAAAATTTCTAACTTAACTTACTGTCACCACTTACTTTTCAAAAATACTGACCACTTGCCATTTTTGAAAAGTAAGTACTTACTTTGCAGTACTTAATAAAAGAAAATACTGGGCTTAAGTACTACTTTCTGTTAGAAAAGTTAGTACTGAAGTTTTAAAAACACGCTTTATATGTACATATGAATGTATATTTTATGAATCTGTCAAAGTCCAGTAACGAACTTTTAAAAGAAAACTTTATGCTTATACTAGTAAAACATTAAAGTCTGGAATTTTTCTTCTATTTATAATTGAACTTATATTATAAAAAATACTTTTTTAAAATTAATCTTTAAATATAATATAACAAATATCTTATAGTAATGTTGAAAAAAATTGATTAAAAATTTTTGAACTGTCAATTTAAATACATAAATAAACGATTTGAACGCTATATTAAAAGTAGTGGACAATAGAGAAAACTTTTATCCAAGACATAAACCACCTTTAAAAAAAACAAAAACCATGTTAGAATATGTTTAAAAATGGTTTAATTAGAATATGTATCTGAATCAGTTTATTAAGTTTTATTGTAGGTCTGCCTATAAACAGCCAGAAAAAATTTTAAATATTCGTTTTTTAAGCCCGCTGAAAATTGTATGAATCCGTAATAAAATTAATATGGATAGAAATTGTCCAAATTTTATAAATTAAAATTTTGACACTTAACAAATACACCGGTTAACAATGTTATCCGCTACATTAATCGTAATGTTTTCAATCATAGCGCATTTGAACAAAAACTTATGTATTTCGCCACCGCAATTACGTTTACGTTTTCAAAGATAAACTTGTTAAAGAGAGAGACTTGGGATTATTAAAAAATCCCTGTGAATTAAATTGAATTACGTTCCTGTGATTCTTTTCTTTAAAAATGTACTCTGTACTAGTTACAATTTTGCTGAAATTTAATTTTTGAACGTATGCAATAGGGGTTTTTCTTAGTTGATTTTGTAATGAATTTAAGAATACCTCTTACAATTTTAATTTGAAACAGTGTAGGCGAGCACCATTTCTTTCAAGAATATGATATCAATGATAGTAACCGAAAGTTTTAACACGTTAATTAAAATTTTTTTTTATAAAATAAATAAAGTTTATAAAAAATCAATAACAGATAAATGAAATTTTGATCTTATTGAAAAAAAAATTCAAATCTTTTGTTATCTTATCTATGAATTAATATTTTTGATTTTATATTAAATATGAAATTTCTTAATACTTTTAAGTACTAACATAAGCCCACGAGCATTTATTGACATTATCAATTAATAGGCAACTAATTTAAAAGTCTTAAATCAAAAAGAAACAGAAGTCTATATACACATATATATACTAATCTTATCATAAAATAAATATTCATAATTAATATATTTATTATTTGATATCATAAAAATTGAAAAATATAAAAAAAAAAAAATCAAGCTTTTATTTAAGTGTTTTTAAAAAAGCACATTTTTAAAATGACAACGTAGTGTTTCTTTAATTTAGACTACTTTTGATTTGGAAAAATAAGGTTTGGTTTTAATTCTATTTTTTTGCGGTTAATAAAATTTTTTTTTTTTTTAAATTTTATAATGTCCATTAATTTTTAGTGCAAGAAAAACTAAAATTAGTTGAAATTTGCTTGCATCAGAAAATATCAACTTTTGAACAATTTCGTTACGAGCGATTAAGAACATTTTCATTTTAAATGGATATGTAACGTTCTATTCTATAGCTGTCAATTGTTCTCTGACAGTTCACAATAATTGTGACATATGGTTTTAGAAAGTTCTTATTCAATTATTTCATCTTGATGACTCCAGATGTGGAGTGTCTTGGAGGAATAGGTATACTTCAACTAATTATAAAGTAACATTCAGGGGAAACCCGCAAAGATATTCCAAAATTGAAGCAAGAAACATTGCTAATTTAATGCAAAATTTCTTAAAAAGAGTGTCATTAAAAAATAATAGAATAATGTAATAAATTAAGAAATTTACAAAAATTTCAAATCAGTCAGTCCAAGTTGGCACACTTTGTACATCAATAATGCAATTTCTGTCATTTTATCGTATTTTAGAACTCAAAACCAATTAAATTGTTATAGAATCGAGATAATAGATGGCGAACAATTACTTTTGCATGTAATAATGATACTAAATATGTAATTAATATGTATTTAATGCATAAATAATTGATGAAAGTACTAAATTAAATAATAGTGTCTTTTTTAGATAGATAAATTCCATATCTACTTATTTATTGACATGATCTTTTTTTTTTTGCAAATTTAAGCGAACAATTACTTAAATACAATTACTACAATTACTTAGAACAATTAGTAATTAATAAAAAAAATTTTTACTTTATATTATAATAATTTTAATCCATATCATATTGATTACAAATTTATAATTATTATAAGTCTATAAAAAATGATAATAATCATATCTATATATATATAAGTACTACAGTTCCAGTTTATAAAAGGTGGGAGTTTATAAAAAAACAGTTATAGCAAATAAAATATTGATAAATTATTATTTATTACCTTTTAATTGAAATATAATAAAAAAAAATTTATTTTATGGTAGGATCAATTTTCTTATGTTTAATATATAACCTTAAAAATTACATACAAATAATGTATACGGGCATGATAACATTGCTCCTTCGTTTGTAATGGATCTATTAAGACAAGCTACACATAGTGTCAAAGGTCTGTATCGGATCAGTATCGAAAAGTAAATTGATCTAGCAGGGTATGTTTGTCAATTCGACAGACTGTCCGCACGATAATCAAAAACTAAAAAGACTAGAGTTTTGCAATTTACACAAAATGATTTTTAGACAATAAAACCGTACGAAGGCTGCCATAAAATATTTTTTAACCAATATGGGTTTCTTCAAAACTCTTAATACTGGGAGAGAAAAAACTTTTAATACTTTCAAAAAGTTAAGGCTCCATTTTCGGGGAGCTGCCATACAAATTTTAGAACCCTACTTACATATCTTCAGAACTATTTACACTACAAAGTTGAAATTAAAACAAGGTAAGTAAAGTAATATGACAAGTTCATTTCTCGGGGTATTGCTTAGTCTAGCTGTCATAAATATTTCTGAAACCAGAGTGCATATTTTTGCAACTCTATAATAAGACCAGGCGGTTGAAAATAAAAATCTTTATGTAAAATAATATGGCAAGCTATTTTTCGAAGTTTTTACGAAGATGTCATATAAAGTTCTTAATCCGATACCTGTGAGTCTAATTAAGCTACGAGGTTAATAAGGTAATTGTTGGCAAAGTTAGACATTAGGGTTGGGCAATTTTTTTTTTTTTTGTATTTTTGCTTTTTACATCACAGTGAGTTTGTACGGATATCTAAAAGTTGACAAGGGCAACTATAATATTCATTGTTTTTTATATAATTTTTAAAAATATCATGAAACGTTCTATTTGTGAGACAAGCTTTAAATTACAAATTAAAAATATATGAATTACAAGTTGGTATTAAATATAAATTTGTATAATTTTACTAAGTACTCAGCTTTTGAGTTGTAATTAAAGAATTTTAATTGTAAACCTATCATTAATGAAATTAAATATTTTATATATTTAAGAAATTTTTTTTTTTAAATATCTACACTTGTTAACTAACTTGTAATTATTATGAATTAGTGTCGTGGTTTAAATCTTTGATTACTTTTCAAAATTGTAAAAAAAAAAATCCAATGAGTTTTTAAAGAATCAAGAAGTATGAATTTGTAATTACAGAAATATGTAAGTAAAAAATTTTAACGTAAAAATTATTAGAGTAATTTTGAAATGCTTTATAAATATAATGTAATTAAAAATACTCAAATTTATATAATACCTAAATTCTTCATTAATTCACAATTCTTTTAAATGAAATTAAATATAGGTCATAAATTAATTAATTAAAAAACATTTTTTAATTTGTTTTTTTTTTTTAAACTAATTTTTGACCTTAATTATTTGGGCTGAGATTGACACAATTATAATATTATTATTAAAAAAATAATATAATTCAATTTATTTATTTAAAATGTCAGCAAAAATAAAAAATTTAAATATTGCAAAAGAATTTTAATGTAACAATAAGTTATAATACATACAGTTTTTTTTTTAAGCGCTTTTAAATTTTTAGTTTTAATTTTATGTTTAATGAAGATAAGTTGAATTATTAGTAAATTCTTGAAAGTATTTAACACTTATTAAAATATTTCAATAATTATCTGTGAGATATTTTTACAATATCGATTAAAAATTACAAAAAAAAAAAAAAAAATAAAACAAATTTTAAATTTGATAAAGTATTAAAATAATGTTTAATTATATTCTATATTAATTAATAAATGGGCGGATCGAAGCAAATTAATTATAAAATAATTTAAATTTTTTAAAATTTTATAGCAAATTAAAACAATTAAGTACTTATTTCTTATTTTATAACTTTTTTCATTTAAGTGTAAGAATTTTAAATTTATTTTTTGTCAGCAATCGTTTTACTTTTAAGTGCAAGGTTTTGGTTTTTTTTTTTGGGCACCAATCTATAGAAGAAGAGTCAGTGTGATTCAAATAATTTGTCCGCCATTCTTTATTATAAAATAAAAATGGAAAAAATAAAATTAAAATATAGTATTTAAAAAATGATACATCAATTTTGTGAAAGGGTATTTTTGTATGAGCTCAAGTTCGAAGTTATAATCGAAGTTATATTACATTTTCTTTTTTAAAATTCTGATCTAAAATCTGATGTGAGTACATTTTTTTAAATAATATCAGTCTGACTTTTATTTTACAAAATAGAGCTTTTGTTTTCAAGGCGGTGTACATAAAAAACCAAACTTGAAATTAGTAACAAAAACTCGCTATACAAAAGGAAAATAATGCACTTAAAAAAAAAAACATTCACTTAAACGAAATAGCGTATATATTAAGAACAGCACATTTAATTGATTATGTGAAATTCTGCTTAAAAAAAAAAGTATTCACTTAAACGAAATAGCGTATATATTAAATACAGCACATTTAATTGATTATGTGAAATTCTGCTTTACGTATGTATATTCCAACATATTAAATTTTATATTATTTTATATTTATGTTTTTTTTTTTATTTCACTTAAAACAAAAACAAAATTACAATAATTAAAAAATTTTAATTAACTTTTTTTACCAAATTTTTTTAAATCTTAAAAAATCTTAATTAATTTAACTAATTTTTGCGGAACTTCGTTATAGTGATAAGAAAACGATAAAATAAAATTGTTTCCATATTAATAAATACCTGTTAAAAAAAAAAAAAACTAAAGCTTATTTAGTATATGATAAGTTATTTATTGAGTGTAGATCAAAATAACAGGGCGTAAAAAGATTTTTATTATTTATTGAAAAAAAAAAAAAAACAAAAAAAATTATAACAAAATATTAATAAAAAATAATAATTTTGTAAATTCAAAAAAACAATGACAAAAAATTATATAAAATTAGATAAAAATGATGACAACAGTCAGTTGGAAGAATTACTATTAAAAAGTTCAACAAAATTAAATAATATAAATAATACAAATACAAATTTTAATATTATATCTTATTTTAAATTGAAACGATTAATTAATAAATTAAATTTATTTATTTTATTTATAATAATATTAATTTTATACATATATGGACATGAATTATATAATAATATTAATGATAATATTATAGATATAAGAAGAATAAATGAAATACCAACATTTAAAATTGGAAATAAATTTATAAAAGGTATATTATTTGGATATATATATAATGTTATATTATTGAAGTTTATGTGTAATATTTGTGTGCATATATATATATATATGTTTTCATGTAATAATGATCGATCGCTTAAGGAATTTTTATAACGAAATTATGGTCGACAAAGTATAATCAACATTTATAATATGTATATAATAATTAATAGTATTTATAATATTTGGTTTATTTAATTTACCTTTTAAGAATTTGTATACCTTAACCCAAGGTTAATTTAATGCCTTTATATATATATATATATATATAGTACATCATATTTCGTTTTAAAGGGCTACTATCACCAAACGATTTTTCATTTATCAGTTCTCCAACTGATCGTATTTCGTTTGATTGAATGTCGCATATATATGTATATATGTTTAAATATTCTGCCATGATTTTGAATCTGTAGTATTTTTCGAACTTTTAAAACTGTTTACAACCAATTTAGTGCTAAGTAAAAGTTTTTTATATTAAATAAGTTTATATAAGAATAAATTGATAATAAAAATTTGAATCAATTTTTTTTTGTGTAACATGGCCTGTTACAAATTCAAGAGTCCTGCAAAGTTAAAAAAAATCTTTATATTTGAATGATTGAACATATTCATATATATAAAGAAGCACAGATATCTCAGTTTGAGTGCAACCTTGAAAAACGTCCTATAAAAGTATAGTATAGAATGTGACATATAATGTATATTCTTATATATATATATATGTACATATATATTCTTTGAAATGGAAATACGTGGCCAACTCTAAAATCCGTTTTATTTTTCATGATTTTATTAATCGTGGAAATATTATATTAATCGTTATTTAAATTTTAATAAATTATGATAGGTATATTTTATTTAAATTTGAGGGGAGGGTTGTTTCACTTTTTTGGAAGTTACATGAAATAACTCAAAAAAAAAAAATGATTTACTTAACGTAAATCTAATTTTTTTTTAGGAGGGTTGTTACACATTTTTGGAAGTTATTTCATAAATCGTTTTTTTGTTTTTTTTCGAGGATTATTTTATAACTTGTTTTCAAATATGTAAAGTAGTAATTCTATATGTAAAGTAGTAATTCAAATATGTAAAAATATAAATTTAATATAGTATATAGTTACAATTTCAGAATGCATTTGATTTTTCACAAAATTTTTTTTAATTTTAAATATTAACTGAAAATAGAGTTGCTTAAATACATACATACATTTATTTTTAAAATTTCATTAATGTGGCAATATTAAAATATTGTAGTTGTTCTATATATAAGAAGTGTTGAATATATACATATAACAAAAATTCAAAATACATTGTGATGAAGTTGCTAAGAGCATTTACTTATCCGCTATTTTTTTTTTTATACCCGTATGACTATAATATAGTCCAAGGGTATAATAAATTTGCCATTACGTTTGTGACGCAGAGAAGGAGGGGGGGTAAATATAGACTTAAGTGTATGGATCGGATCAGAATCGAAAAATAAATCGATTTAGCGATGTATGTCCGTCCGTCCGTCCGTCATCACGATAACTCAAAAAGTAAAGGAGCTAGGATTATGAAATTTTCACAAATTCCTTTTTATGCAAAAACCGGAATCGAGTTTTAAATTCAGCCATTTTGGTCCACGGGTTCGAGTACCTGCCATACAACTTCTAATTTTATATGAGCATTACTCTATACCTATGGAAGCTGCGTGTCTGAAATTTTGCCAAAAGTAGTTTAGTATAATGGCCAAAGTTACTGCAAAATTTTGTTGGTCTACTGCAGAGGGTTCGAGTAGCTGCCATACAACTCCTTCTTTTATATGAGCATTACTCTACACCTAATAAAGCTGAATGTTTGAAATTTTGCCAAAAGTAATTAACTGGATGATAGAATGTATATGTGACGGTCATACGGGTATCCCAGAGTTGACACAGTCTACTCTACTACACTCTTCCTCGTTAAAGATAAAAAGAGATAAAAATAAAATTAAATTTTCAAATATAGATTTTTAATTAATTAAATAATAGTATAGTTAGAAATTTTTCCAAATTGTACTTAAAATGAACTCATCAATGGATACTTACACTTATCATCTAAAAATATTGATAAAAAATTTTTTGTTTTATGTAATAGAAAAATTCCATGGTTTTTTTTACATACACATTTAATTAAATATATATATATATATATGTACGTATATATGCAAAATAGATAATATTTTTAAAAATAATGTAAAATCAATGTAGTTTCAATCTAAAATTTTTTAGATTGAAAACATATCTTTTTTTAAGCACGTTTTCAAAAAATTTTATAAAAATGTGCCTATATAGTTTCACTCTGTCCGTATATTTACACAAACTTTTACACCGATTGAGAGAAGAAATTAAATTTTAAGTACGGGTAGGTAAAGCAAAAAAAAATAATTTCATAGAAGAACATTTTCTGTAGTCTTATCCGTTACGGAGCTCCAGCCCCTCAAAGTGAGAAAAAGCCCTATTTTTAAATTGTTATAACAAGAATTCTGTTAGATGTATTTTAATCTGTAAACGGTAAAAGACAAACGGTAAATTTTTCAAAGGAAAATGTTTAGGGTTGCCATACGGTTCTAATATTAACCTTCTGAATGGTTCAAGCTAGAGACTTGACATTTGATCTTGAAATTGGGAGAATTTAGATCCTCAAAAACTAGTAGGAGTCGGATAGTAATATTTTTTGTTACGCTTCCTGTTTAGGAGGTGGTAGGAAATTGAAATTTCGTTATTTTTAAGCACCTGTAACTTAAATACCTGCATAATTTTTTTTTTTTTTAAGTAATATACTAAATTTAAAGTTTCGACATTATATTTCAACATATGTTAAAGGCTTTTCTTATATTTAAAAGGGGTTCTTTAAATTGAGGAAATTTTCCCTTAGATACAACCATTTTTTTTGCTGCCCCGGTCTACCATCTTTGAACTACTATATCCAGCAGTTCTTTCTTATCACATGGATATCCAATTTTTAGTTCGAAGTGATAAGCAGTAATGACGTCCTAAACTCACACTTGCTATTGGAGTACTTCTCCCGTTAATGCGATTATATATTAACTGTAACGCTGATTGGATCTCCATAAACTGCTTCGGCTTCAGGATATGTTTTTTTTTTCTAATTGTAAACATCATGAACAGCATGTTCAATATCCTCTGGTAAATAGATTTACATTTACCTCAAAAACCAATTTAAGCGTCGTAAATGTAAACACCTAACAAAAGTTTATTTTTTCATTATGGAAGCGAAAATCAAGTATTTTTTTAAAAATTTAATTAATTTTTAACTATTTTATGCAAAAACATAGGTTCATATCTGATTCCATGATATTGAAAAATATTTTTACTTTTTATCTAACAAATTTAATATCAACTTTTTTTACGACTGTTCGCAATAAGAAATGTTTTCGAATTGAACTTGTGATCTATTTTACATGTATGTAGCATGTATATGGTAAAATACATTAAAACATTCTACATTTTATGTATTTTGTTTAAAAAATTTGATCACATAATATGTTAGTTTTTAAAAGTGTTTCCATTTACCCCTTGTTTACATTTGGACGCATTGATAAATTTTGGTGGAATTCACAACATATTTCCTAGAACCTAAACCTCCCTAGATTCCTAGGGAGCAGGTGAGAAATGTTTTTATAAATCAGTAACTTATTCATCAGTGTACTTTTTCAACAGTAAATCCTAACATTGAAGCTCCAACATTATATTTCGGTACATGTTGAAACTGAAATAATGGTACTGGAGTCATTATTATTTTCTTTTGAATGTCGTTATTATGTGATCTTAATGAATTCCACATAAGCGTCTTGGATTTCTTTAGAAAAACCTATTAAATTTAATTTTGTATTTGAGTTGGATTACTTATTTATATTTTGTATATTTGTTTATATTATTGTGTTTATATGTTAATTTATTTTTACTAGGCCTAGATTAGGTTAGTCATATTTTTAAGTAGATAATATGTTTCGATAAAACAATGTTTTGGGTTTACGAATCGTCTATAGGACTTGGTTCTAGTCAAAAGGAATTGGTGGTTAATTTTGTAAAATCTATTTAACTAAATGCTTTTTAATATTTTCAAATTAAAAATCGGTTTTATTGATTCACTGTAATACGTGTTTTTTCCACTCGCCGATAGTTCAAAAAATTTAAAAATTTCATTAGATCACTAGTTAGTTGATAGTGCGAAAACTTAATATAAAACAATGCACGATAGAAATCAAACAAATCTTTACATTTATTAAAGTAACTTCTAAATTTATCAGATAAAGGTGAAAGAAAAGTGTGTTTGATCTTGGCCAGATACAATTCACAGCCTGTTTTTAACAAATAGAATTGTATATGCGTATATTAAAAATCTTAGACGTTTCTAAGGGTTTTAAAGTCCAGTATTATTATTTTATGTATTATTAAATTACGTAAATTGAATTTATTAAGATTATTCCATAATAATATTTATTACGATTATATATATATATATATATATATAAATAAAATTAGAGGTAAATTTTAAAGTACTTTACAAATATTAATATTTTAAAGTACTTTACAATAAATTAGCTGTAGAACTTCTTAGAAAATAAATATTCAACTTTCCAACTAAAGATAAATTTTTATATTAAATTAAATTAAATATTGGTGTGAAAATGTCGCTATAGATAATAATTTAGATAAAGTAATAAAGAAATATTTCAGTTTACAATAATGAACATAATTATAATGAAAAATATAATAATTTGATAATTAAAAGAAACCGCTCTTTCAAGAAATCATTAATACTTCTGAAAAAGGTTTATTAGCAAAAATTCCACGTAACCTAATAAATAAATCAATAATAAAACAGTTTTGATAGTATTTCATTTGTTAAGATCTTCTATCATTCCTCATCAGTTTTCAGGATAACTTGAAAAAATAAAGAAACTTAATGAAATTTTTTAACTAGCGTACTAATAACAAATAAAAAGACGGGGGGATACTAATGAACGAAATAGACCTAAAGGTTGTTTCCTAATTAAGTGCACTGCTATATACCACTGCATAGGTACTCATGAGTAGATAAATTTTGTGTATGGGAGCTAAGCTAGGTCTCTTCTAGTTTCCAAGATATGGGAATAACTGTCATCAGCCCAACACAACCCAAGACCAAAGACTATTAATTATTAAGATAGTATTAATATTTTAGAAAAAGGAAAGAAAATTCATCTCGTTAATTCTCTTCTAATGGCCTGCAATTTTTTATAAAAGCTTTCTGGACTACTTAAATACGCTGATTTCAAATTTAACTCTAAAATCTTTTCAATTCAAAATTGTTTATTACATATTATGATTTCGAACTTATTTCCTTTAAACTTGTTTCATAAACTCCAAAAAATTAATATTAAAAATTTGATTTTTATCTGATTTTATACCTGTTTAAATATAAATAAACAAAAAAAAATAACACCTAAATTAAAGTTGATCAAATTTTTTATAACATATCAATTGTCAAATTATATATAGGTATAAAAGTGATAAGATATATTAAAAAAAAATTTAATGTTCGAACAATGCTTCTATATACTAAAGGCCACAGTTCTTTTAGTATAAAGAGGAATTGTTCGGACACCTAGAACAACTTCAAAATCATTTTTTACTTATAAACAAGTCTTATCGGAGTTTTTCATATATCGCCTGTATAATCGCCTTATATTATACTACAGGCTGTTCTTATATTTGTTTGTGTGGAATATTTTAAATATGAAATATATTTTTAAAAAAATATAATATTATCCAATTTTTACAAAAATTTCATTAAAAATTATTAACAGTTTCATTCATAATTTTACATTTATTTGATTTCAAGCGACATATTCCCCACGTCATAAACTTTGATAAAAGACTAAAGAAAATAAAGCAATACTTTTTATCTTTCGCCAGCTTTGATGTTTATACCCGTATGACTATATAGTCAAAGGGTATAATAAATTTACCATTACGTTTGTGACGCAGAGAAGGAGGGGGTAGATATAGGCTCAAGTGTATGGATCGGATCAGAATCGAAAAATAAATCGATTTAACTATGTATGTCCGGCCGTCTGTCCGTCAGTCACTACGATAACTAAAAAAACTAAAGGAGCTAGGATCTTGAAATTTTCGCAAATTAGTTTTTTTTAAATAGCCGTCATCGTTATTTAAATCCAGCCATTTTGGTCCATGGGTTCGGGTAGCTGCCCAACAACTTCTTTTTTATATGAGTATTACTCTGTACCTTTTACAACTGCGTGTCTAAAATTTTGACAAAAGTAGTTTAGTTTTATGGCCAAAGTTTCTGCAAAATTTGATTGGTCTACTGTAGAAGGTTCGAGTAGCTGCCATACAACTCCTTCTCTTATATGAGCATTACACTACACTTAATAAAGCTGTATGTTTGAAATTTTGCCAAAAGTAATTAACTGGATGATATAATGTATATGTTACGGTCATACGGGTTTCCCAGAGTTGACACAGTCTACTCTACTACACTCTTCCTCGTTTTTTTTTGTTTTTCTATTTTTTTAATGAAAAGAATATTTTGTGATACTTTAGTGATTTTGTAATTTTTGAGATTATATTGTACACGAATAGATAACATCTATCTGACTATTGTTATCTTCAGGTAAATTTCGGCACTGGGCCTTCTACAGGGTGGCACAAAACGACCGATATGGTTTGAATGTTTAATAACTTTTTTGTTTAATGGTTAATTATAATTATTATTTTTTTGTTATACAGTATATTAATGGGGAATATTTTTAGCTTAAGTAGACAAATTATATCCCGCAAGTGGTGGCCTTCGTCCATATTAACCATATTAACAGAATTTAATGTTCCAAAATATGATTTCAATATTTATACCAGTATGTCATCATAAAGGTAATCATTGAAAATAAGTTGGGAAGCTCTGCAACTTGGTTTTGAAAAATTAATTTCAGATCGCTTTGCTTAGCAGTTGCTGAGAGAGTTTTAAAGCAATTTAAATCTACTATATATGAACTTTTACAATACAAACACAACACACTAGTTTTAATAAAATATTAGAAATTAATCTATAAAATTTCGTATCTAAAATTATTTTTTTTTTTTTTTAGATGAAATCAAACTCGTAAATAAATATGTACGGAATATAAAAAAACAACCAGGTTATTTGGTATATGAACGTTATTGTAAAATACCAAATATTGATGCATTTGATCCCGATGTAATGCAATATTTTGAAAAACGATCATTTCAAAATTGTTCAACAGGTGAAATTTTAAGTCATGTTACATTTAATAAAAAAATCTCAAAATATGAATTATATTTTGATAATGAATTTGTAAATAAATCCGAAAATTTTCATAGTTGGCAATGCTGTTATCATGAAATTGAACGTCCAATTGGAAAAAATTCCGATAATAATTACATGTAAGTTATATAAGTTAATATAAATAAAATTTAGTATTATTTAATTAAGTTTAAAAATAAAATATAGAAATTAATTTATAAAAATATTAAAATAATTATTGAAGGTCAATCTCATATGGGATGATAAGAAAAATTCCTTCATACTATAATATTCTACAAATGAAAATATTTTTATGTCCTCGGTTGGGTTTCATGGGGGAGGGAGTGATGGAAATTTAAAGATGTAAAGTATTAAATAGTATCAATTAAAAACAAAGTGGAAGAAACATTTATTACTTATATAAAACATTTTTATTATCTAGATATTTTGAAAGTCAAGATTTTACATAACCTAATTTAATAATGTCAACATTTATATTTGGAGATTTTTCAAATCAAAGATTAAATTTAATTTAAAAAAAAATTATATAATTTAAATTTCCTATTCAAAAGCCATTAGATTTTTAAAATTTTTTTAAAATCAGTAATTTTGGCGATATATACACACATACGATACATACACATGCTAACAGGTTCTCGGACTCAATGCAATTGAGCTTATATTCTTTTTTTTTTTTTTTTTTTTTTTTTTAATTTACAGTTCTTTTTTAATTTAACAAATAAGCAGAACAAAAACTTAACACCAAATCAAAAATCATGTTATACCCTAAAGCGAGCTTACAACAAATCAGAATTAAAAAAAATAAATTACAAACAATTATCAACAATATTAGTAATGAAATTAATGAAAAAAATAATAAAAAAACATGTAATGAAATAGAAAAAAACAACAACAAAACTAAAACTAACTTACATTCTAATGATCACTGGTTAGTGTTGTAAACCAGCAAGTCAGGATTGTGACTACCATGGTGGTATAACAAAAGTTCACCATCAGAAAACAGTGAATTATTATTAGACAAGTGAAATATAAATGAAGGCGAAAAATATTTAACGTTTTCAGAAAAAGGTTCGATCAAGCCACGAATAAAACGATTTTCGTGATTAAAACAATTAGCGAAAAATTTAAATTAATTTTAGTTAAGAATTTATCGATTCTATTGATTCCAGATTGTTCATATAGTAGACTATTATTAATATATAAGTAAGAGCCACGATGTCTATGAAAGCCTCCAGCACGACGAATTATCTTTCTTTCAAGTAAGCGTAATCTCTCAACTTGATGAGCTGAAACTAAAGTAGGATTAAGCCACACCATAGAAGCGTGTTGAATAATAGACCGAATATAAATAAACAAACGAAATTTAGGTTCCAAAAACTGACTAAACATTACTTTAGAGATTTGAAAAGAAGCGGAGTTAACCTTATATATAATTTTATTAATATGAGAAATAAATTTGAAATGGATTTCATTATTATTTATTATAATTAATAATGAATTGATGAAATAAATAAACTATAATACCTATTATCAATTTAATATTATCAATTAAATATTACCAAAATACTGTAGTGCAGTTTACTATAGTGCGTATAGTTTTGGAAATGTACTTTTTTTTTAAAATCCTTTATATTTTTTATCACTTTTCAATTTACGGAGCTGCCACCATTTTGAAGTTATCTCTTCATATACATATTTCTTAAAATTTAATACATAATATTTGTTATATATTTGAAAGGAACTAAATTTTAAATTATTTTATATATGTATTAAATTACAATTTCATTAAGAAATCTTATATTTATTTAATTTCAGTTTAAAGAAATGCACTAATTTCAAAGGAAAAGTGGAACTGAATCCGTCCATAGATTTTATTATAGTGAAATGTGAAAATAAAGTAACAAATAAAACGTACGAGAATGGACATTGTTTAATTCCACCAACGGCAGATGAAGGAAAAACTTTCGAATCATATGATAACAAATTAAAACCGATTAGTGTTTATATGATTGGTATTGATAGTATGTCAAGAGCAAATTTAATACGTTCCATGCCAAATACATTAGAATTTTTATATGGAAAAGATCACCAATGGTTCGATATGGAAGGATATAATAAGGTAAGTTTTTTTTTAAAAAATACACATTTTGCCTTTACCAGATTTCTTTAATTTTTAAGATTCATTTTAAATTAACAACAGACTCATATATAAATTTCTTTTTAGATTGGTGACAACACTTTACCAAATTTATTGGCTCTTTTAGCTGGTTACAATTTAAAATCGAATAAATTACTATGCAATGGAGAAGAAAATGGTGGTATTGATAAATGTCCATTTGTTTGGAAACTTTTCAAAAATTATGGTTTTAAAACAGCTTATGCTGAAGATGATTATAAAGGTGTTGTTGGTACATTTAATTATTTACAAAAAGGTTTTTTAAAAAAACCAACTGATTATTATTTGAGACCATTTATAATGGCAACAAGAGAAGAATTAAAAAATGTTGAAAAAGATATGCAATCTGTTTGTATTGGTCCTAAACATCAATCAGAATACGTTTTAGATTATGGTATGGAATTTGTTAAACGTTTTCAAAATGATCCATATTTTGGTTTTCTATGGTTAAATTTATTTAGTCATGATGGATTTGATTTTAGTTCTGAAATGGATTTTAAATTATTAGAATATTTTAAAGAATTGAAAAATTCTGGCATTATGAATAAATCAATAATTATTTTCTTTAGTGATCATGGTATGAGATGGGGTCATGGTAATAATTTTTATGAAGAAAGATTACCATTCCTTTATATATGGCTACCAGAATGGTTTAAAGATAAACATCCTGATATTGTAAAAGCATTAAAAATAAATCAAAATCGTTTAATAAATCCATTTGATATGCATATGACATTAAAAAATATTCTTGAATTATCTGGTAGAATTCCAAATACTGAAAATAATGGAAAATTAGAACAAGCTAAAGATTGTAAAAATTGTCAAAGTATATTTAAAGAAATACCATCAAATCGTACTTGTTCTGATATTGAAATTGAAGATCATTGGTGTACATGTAATCCATTCGAAACAATTGATACAAATGAAAATATTGCACAAAAAGTTGGTAAATTTGTAGTCAACTACATAAATGAATTTATAAAAAATCATCAGAATAATGAAATAAGAAATTTATGTAGAACAGATATTCAACTAGAGAGTATTGATGAAGCATACAACATATTACCATTAAATGAAAATGATATTGATATTAAAATAGTTCGTATTATATTCTTTACAAAAGCAATAGGACATAAAGATGATGGAAAATTTTTAGCAACTGTTCGTATTAATTTAAAGACTGCAAAATTTGAACTTAGTGGTGATATTAGTCGTTTAAATAAATATGCTGGCAATGCATTTTGTGCGAATGTAAGAGATGCAAAAAAATTTTGTTTTTGTAATTTAAATGTAACATCGAAAAAAATAAAAAACTAAAATCACTTTTTAAAAATTAGCCCACAATAGGAGTAATAGAACAAAGAACTAAAAATATATAACTTTAAAATAAAACTTTATACTAAAACAAAAAGCAATTATTTTTTATTTTTGTTTTTATTTTTACGAGTTTTTATGGAAAGCATCGAAAGCCACCCAGAATCTCTGAACGTGGTTCATCTAGTTAGTGTTGAATTTTAATCTACCCTAAGGACCAAAATCACTTTATTTTTGAATAAGATTTTAATTTGAAAATTTAGTTTTTGACACTTAAATGAAAAAAAAACAAATCCGACGCGTGCCTTGCTATCAAAGTAGCGCAAAATTTAAAAGTTTAGTAACTTTTGCGTTAAGACTGCTTTCTTCAAACTTTGTCGTTACTTGCATTGTATGCATTTGTATTGTTTTGAATATGTTTAACTATTGAAGTAGCATTTCAACGTTATTGGCTTGCGCTCATTGTGCTTTATTCGAGGTAAATATAAAATAAATTGTATTTAAAAACTTTTAATTTTAAGAGATTGAAAATCATGTGGAATAGCTACAGCAGACCAATCATCTAGCTTAGTGAACAAATGAGTAACAAAACGAAAACCGAGCCTCGCATAGAGAAAGTTTGTGGAAGCCCTATAAATAAAAATCTTTTAAGACTAATTTAAAAAAATAAATAAACAAATAATACAATTCATTTTTTTATATTTTATTTAAAGAATAAAGTACCAATATCGTATTGCTTTTTATTTTCATATTAAGAAACTAAGACAAATTGCTGAATAAGTTTAAAAAACTCTTTATGTGTGAAAATGACTTGTTGTTACCACATTACTGCTGGTCGTTCTGGAATATTGTCTCGAAAACGACATTGAATGACTTCCTGTATACTTCTTTGAACCAAAACATTCATTAAACCTTAAAAAAAATAAAATGAAATTTTTAATTGTTGTGTTAGCTAATATATAAAAATTTAAAATCGGAAACTAATTTAAAAAAAAACTTATTTAAGCAAAGTTGATAATTTGACATATCAATAGATCAATATTTTTAAGCAATACATATGAAATTGGTAAGATACCTATTATATAAAGATAAAAAGATTTGGCAATAACTTTAATTATAATATTCCTTTTTTAAATTACAAAATTATTTTATGCTAAATTCGAACAATAAAAGTAAATGTAAATCAAAGTCATCGCAGTTGCTTTTAAGTTGCTATTAACGAATTAAAATCGCAATTTTTTAAAATTTATATTTCATTTTGACAAATATTTGAATTTTTTGTAAATTTTATAAAAATTTGTTATTTTTTTCAAAAATATACCTAGGATTAAGAACTAAGAGAATTTTTTTAAATTTAAAAAATTTTAAAATCAAAAATATAATAATTTTTAGTATAAAATAAACCTTATTTATTGTTTACAGCGCCAATTTAATGTAAACAACGCTATCTATTATTCGACATTATAAACTGGCACCATTAAATTTAAAATCGATTTTAAACTGTCATTAATATTTTCGTATCATTTTTAACAGTTAATTTTAAAAGTCTTTGTTAAAACTTAAGTTGCTTTTAAAATAAAGTCGATTTTAAGAAAATTTTATTAGTAACTGGCCATTATTTCCATTTTTAATGGCCATTGGAGAATCTTAACGCAGCGCAAAGTAAAATAGAAGTTTTTTTTTTTTCAAACAATTTTCAAATTTTTCAAAAAACTTTGCGTTGCTCAATCACAATTTCAATCTTTATAATAATTTTCTTTAAATTATTACGTTTTAAAAAATTTTCTAAAATAATTTTCTTAATACTCTTATTGCTACGTAAATTGAATTGAGTGAAATGTATATGAAAGAAATAAAAAAACGAGTAGTTTCGTTTTGATTTCATTAAAAAATTTTTATTTTTACAAATACCAGTATTTCGTCTACAACATGCAGACATGTTCAGTGCTAGTACTCGATTTCTTTCAAATTAAAATAAAACATTTATTTTATAAATATATTAAAACTAATAATTATGTTAATAAAGTTAAAATAATTTAATAGTATATTAGTATAATAAAATAACCTGATTTAATATTTATGATGATTTTTTTTACATATTTTTTTTTTTTATTTATATGTTAAATCAATTCCTTCACCACAATTGTTATTAGAATTACTTTGTTTTTTTGAATCTTCGTACCTAAAAATAGGATAATATAAATAATTTCGTAAATATGTAAACTCATTTAACGATTATGATTAAATATATTTTGTTAAATAAATATCACCAAAATTTATTCTAATTTATAAAATAGGCAACCGGTACACGTACAAGAGATCAAATTATTATTTAAATTAATTGGAAATAGATGAAACAAGATCTTGTAAATTTAATACAAAGTATCTTAATTGACTTCTTCTTAACTTAAAAAGTAACACTATTCGCTATCGAATATATAAATAATTATACAATGACACATAAAAATGGAACAGCAGCACATTTATGTGGTAAATTACATTTGCATGATGTTTTAACCGCATATAGGACAATTTTAATTGGTGATATGTATCCAGCAAATTTAGAAAGTTATAGAACAGTATTTACCACAAATCCAGGTGGTGGTATGTTTGAAGCAACCATTAGACATTATACAGATACAGATTCGCTTGAAATGACTGGTAGTATAAGTCGTTTGAATACATATGGTAGTGATTCAAAATGTATATCAGATGCTAGTATTGAAAAATATTGCCATTGTAATAAAAGATCTTGAAGTAGGGCTGCTGGTAGAACACCAGCAGGATAAAATAAAAAAAATAAAAGAGTAAATAATTATTTCTTCTCAATATGCCATTTATTTTTGTAAAATTATTGTAATTTTATATATATATATTGTAATTAAAATATAATTTAACATAATTTACTTTACTTACTGTAGCTATTTCTAATTTATTAAGTTAAGACTAAAAAAAATTATTAAATGTTCCTAGCTAAATAAATAGAATGAAATAAAATCAAAATAACTCGCTTAAATTGTACATATTATAAGGCAGGAGCTTCTGATGATAGTGATTAAGGTGTATATACTATATTTGTATACTTTTTTTATATTCAGATACAAACATTTTTTTTAAATTAAAGTAATTATTAACTCCAAACCAAACCACTTTTTTTCCAAAATAAACAATTTCTAAATCAGGTTTTATGTCTTTTTTTTTATTTTTTATAAATAAAGAAATTTTTAAACATATGTATTTATATCTAAACAGTTTTCGTCTAATTTTCAACGAATTAAAAAATGGTTTAATCTGAGTGAAAAATAGTTTATTTTGAACGAAAAAAGTTTTATTTGACTATGAAAAACTATATACATATATGAATATTGTATGAGCTCAGTTAAATATTGCCTTCAAACATTTAAACAAGGTAAATCTTATATTTTAAATATTAAATATTTATTTTTAAATTATTTCAACACTACAATATCACATCACTGGTTTTTAGTTATACCTTCAATAAGTCGATTCTATTTAACTCTAATGTAATATTCATTTAATTTCAACTTAACCCTCAGAAGAAGCCTTAAATTTAAAATCTTATCATATGACTATATGGTTTTTAAATAGATTTTGACTTCTACTAAATTATGTTTTTATTAGAATTAATTTATTTTATGCCATTATTGTAGTTTTAAATTTTAAATTAATTAAACGCTTAAATATTTTAAAAGTATTATATATAAAACAAATAGTAGGTGTTAAAAATTTTTTTTTTTTTTTAATTAATTAATTTTAAAATAATTTTTATTAATTAAATTCATTAAGGCTATAACTTTATATATGTACAAAAACAAATGTCAAAACAAAAACCAAAAAAAAAATATTAAAATATCTTAATTAATTAAAATTTATTAAAAAAAATTAATTGTAAATAAATAAAAAACTGAATGTAAGAAAATAATAAATTACTTTAAAGTCTATATTATAAATATTAATTTTAAATTTAGTTTTTGTTTTTTTTTTAATATAATTTCTGTGATTAAAGACCAATAAATAAAAAAAAAATTAATATTATAGTAAAATATTATTTTAAATTTTTTAATTTTTAATCTAATTAAAAACATTTATATTCTAAAAATTACATAGAAAACAAACAAAAAATAGTGTTAAATAATAAAAAATAATAAATATATTTGAATATATGGTGCCTTTTTGTCAAATAAAAACTGTCAAAAGAGTTTTATTTCATTTTCCTTATATATAGTTATTTATATTTATATATTTTTTATATATTTTAATATATATATTTAAATAATAAATTTTTAATTCCACTTAGTAAAACTAAATTATCAATTATAATAGAAATTAATGGTATTAATTCACGTGACCTTTTAGTCAAAATTAACACTTAAAGAGGAAAGTATTTTGTGAGGATGTGTTTGGATAGTTAGCGCGGTGATGTACGAAATATATTAGTTTTAGGTTGAAAGGTTCAATTTAAATCCCGAGCAGAGTTATTTTTATTATATCCTATTCTTGAAGGCGTTGGATACGATGAGTATCGCAAAAGTGATGATTGGTTATTCTTGAAGGCTTTCAAAATTGATATTGACGCCAAGCTGTCAATTTGACGTGATGTCAGTTGGCGACATCATTACATTTGACTATTCTTAAAAGCGTAGTATACGAAATTATATTAATTTGGTATCACTGCTAAATTTGCCTGCGATGAGGTATCACGTCTAACTTTTTCTTTAAAATTTTAAATGTTAATAAACGAAAATGCAAAAAATTAGAAATTAATTTTTTGTTAATTTTGTTAAAACAAAGTTTTGAAAAAATTTCGGATTTTTCATAATGAATATTCTGGGATTTCATATATGTTAGAAAATCGAAAATTATAAATTTTGGGATTATAATTTTTAGCACATTTTTTAATTTCGGAATTGTGTTACTTCGGGATTTTGATATAGATTCTAAATTTTCAGGTATACCTACACTAAAATGTTTGAATGTGTATATTCTATTCAAAAAATTTTATTGCATTTATGAACATTTATAATTTGAATGAAAAAACCAAAGATTTTTAAAAAAGCACATTTTCAAATTTATATGATAGTATTTCATACTGAGTTTAGGGTAAAAAATATATATGAAAATAAATAATATTATAATTTAGTAATTTCATCAATCCATTATTAATTAATAATAATTTAAATCAATTCTTAAAATATAATCCCAATGTACTCAAGAAAACATGTTAACGAGTATTGAAATATATTGTTGGAGCTTCAATGTTGAAAATGAAAATTATGCAACACCCATTTTTGTGGTGATAAAATGGATCCAAATAATTATCGTCCAGTACTAGTTTTCTCAAACTTGTCAAAAATATTTGAAAAAATTAAATTTCAACGGGGTACTACACCCATCGGAATATACTTTTGAAACAAACTCAAATACTACAGATGCTTGTGTTATTCTAAATGAATTTCATACCAATAGAATAGACGATAAAAAGTACACCGCCTGTCTTTTTCTTAATTTAAAGAAATACTTCGATTGTGTTGATCATGATATTCTGCTGCACAAATTCTCTCTTTTGAACTTTAACGATCAAAAAATTTTATAATTTAAGTCCTACTTAAATAATCGAAAACCGAGCGTTCGTATAAGAAAAATTTGAAGCAATTAACAAACTATCAAAAATAGTGTATAGCAAGGTTCTATTTTAAGACCAGATTTGTTCAAAATTTTTAGAAACGATTTGGCTTTTTTGAATTTATTAAATAATGAAGAAGAAGTAACAAATGCAATAGATCATGATTTAAACTTATGCTAATACTTACAAAAATACTTTTTATGCTTTATACTTGGAAAGGCTTGATTAATTTCCTAAAATTTTAGAAATTCTTTTTTTATAATAAAATTTAGGTACTCAAAACTTAATTAATATTATTTTATTAAACATATTTATAATTTAAGTAGTTGTAAATATTTTCAAATGAAATTGATTTAAAATATGACATTCACAAATATGACATAAATTTGTTGTTATAAATCTCCAAATTTTAAATGTCAAATTTTTTTAGTACATTATTATTAACAGACTTTTTCTTTACATTTTTATTATTTAAGAGTATTTATCTAATAATCCTCTTATTCTGTATTTTTGAGAATTAAATTTTAATTTTAATTACTGACAAAAGAAATGTTCTAAAATCATGAAAAATGGTAATTATATTCGTTTATATGAAGAAGAGGACGAAGAACAAGAACATGTTACAATATTCGATCCATTACAAAAAATTGAAAACGGTGAAAAAAATATTAAATTGGGATTTTTGGCAGTCTTATATAAGAATCCCAGGCAATTGTTAAAGGAAAAATGTTTAATAATATTGGTAGTTCTTCCGATACTTGTATTCTGCTTTGCTATAAATATTCATCTGCAACTGCAAGGTAATTTAATATTTTTTTTATATTTAATAAAACATATTTATAATAAAAGTATATTTTTATATACAAATTTATAAATACCTATATTTTATTTTTTATGTGCAATATGTAATCCGATCGGTGGCGTAGTGTTTAGGACGTCGGCCGTTTAATCGAAAAATTTCGGATTCAAACTCCGGTCGGATTATATCAAAAAAATATGTACATATATAATTTTTTAATTTTTATCATAAAAATTTATATCATAATACAAAAATAAAATACCTGTCACACGTGAAAGAGAAAGGCTGAATCACAACACTTATCACATTGTATGTGGTAGGACATTGTTTATAAATAAATAAATAAATAATTAGAATATGTAATATTAAAAAAATTTTTATCAACAGTAAAAGTAGGATTTGTTCATAATTATGTGCCAGGAAATAAAGGTAATTTATATTCGTGTTAATTACTTATTTTTTAATTATTTAATATAAAATGTTACTTCAAATTATTTAAAACGAGGAAGAGTGTAGTAGAGTAGACTGTGTCAACTCTGGGATACCCGTATGACCGTTATATAAACATAATATCATTATTATTATAAACATTAATTACTTTTGGTAAAATTTCAAACATACCAGCTTTATTAGGTGTAAATCATAGGTAAATCATATAAAAGAAGGAGTTGTATGGCAGCTACTCGAACCTTCTGCAGTAGACCAACCAAATTTTGCAGTAACTTTGGCCATTACACTAAACTATTATTGGCAAAATTTCAGACCCCCAGCTTTAATAGGTATAAAGTAATGCACATATAAAACAAGAAGTTGTATGGCAGCTACTCGAACTAACTGCAACTGACCAGCCAAATTTTGCAGAAACTTTGGCCATAAAACTAAACTACTTTTCCCAAAATTTCAGACACGTAGCTGTAATAGGTACAGAGTCACAATAGGTGTATGGCAGCCACCCGAACCCATGGACCAAAATTGCTGGATTTAGATAGCGATGACGGCTATTGCAAAAAAACGAATTTGCGAAAATTTCAAGATTCTAGCTTCTTTAGTTTTTGAGTTATCGTGCGGACGGACGGACGGACATACATAGCTAAATCGATTTTTTTTTCGATTCTGATCCGATCCATACACTTGAGTCTATATATAAACGTCCATTTTCAGGGAAAACTATTGGACCAATTTTAATGAAACAATAACTAAAATAAATTTTTTTTTGTTTCCATATTACAATAAAAATTTTGTTTTTTAGCATTTTGATTTTTCGGGAGAAAACCCGTCATTAATTTAACGTACATTTAACTGTCATGCAGTTCAAAGTTTTAGCTTATGACTTGTAATATTATGCGCCGGTTTTCTGTTTAAATATAATTCATTTTCGGTTGTAACTCACAGGTCAATCAAAATATTATAAGCGACGACTTCTAGGTATCTTTCTTTTAATACCCGTATGACTATATAGGCAAAGGATATAATAAATTTGCCATTACGTTTGTAACGCAGAGAAGGAGGGGGGGTAGATATAGACTCAAGTGTATGGATCGGATCAGAATCGAAAAAAAAATCGATTTAGCTATGTATGTCCGTCCGTTGTCCGTCCGTCCGCACGATAACTCAAAAACTAAAGGAGTTATTTTTCGCAAATTCCTTTTTTTGCAATAGCCGTCATCGCTATTTAAATCCAGCCATTTTGGTCAATGGGTTCGGGTGGCTGCCATACAACTTCTTATTTTATATGAGTATTTCTCTGTACCTATTACAGCTACGTGTCTGAAATTTTGGCAAATGTAGTTTAGTTTTATGGCCAAAGTTTCTGCAAAATTTGGTTGGTCTAATGCAGTGAGTTCGAGTAGCTGCCATACAACTTCTTATTTTATATGAGCATTAGTCTATACCTATTAAAGCTGGCTGTCTGAAATTTTGCCAAAAATAGTTTAGTGTAATGGCCAAAGTTACTGCAAAATTTGGTTGGTCTACTGCAAAGGGTTCGAGTAGCTGCCATACAACTTCTTATTTTATATGAGCATTACTCTATACCTATTAAAGTTGGGTGTCTGAAATTTTGCCAAAAATAGTTTAGTGTAATGGCCAAAGTTACTGCAAAATTTGGTTGGTCTACTGCAAAGGGTTCGAGTAGCTGCCATACAACTCCTTCTTTTATATGAGCATTATATTTCACCTAATAAAGCTGGTATGTTTGAAATTTTGTCAGAAGTAATTAATGTTTATAATAATACTGATATAATGTTTATATAACGGTCATACGGATATCCCAGAGTTGACAGAGTCTACTCTACTACACTCTTCCTCGTTTTTGTTTAATTCAAATGTTTTTTTTTTGTTTTTCTTTTTTTTTCTTTATCTTTCCCATTGTCTTAAGCCTTCTAGCATAGTTCTCAAAATTTTGATATCTGTTATATTATTAAAGTAAATTTTTACTCTAGTACCTACATAAACATAATAAAAAAAGGTAAGTCTGATTTATCACAATACTTATAAATTTTTTAAATTTTTATTAATAGTTTTTATTATAAAATTTTAATAAAAAAAAAAAATAATTTAAATTTTTTGTAAAGTACACAAAGCTTCTTTAGTTATCGTGCGGACGGACGGACATACATAGCTAAATCGATTTATTTTTCGATTCTGATCCGATCCATACACTTGAATCTATATCTACCCCCTCTTCTTCTTTTCGTCTTTGCGTCACAAACGTAATGGCAAATGTATTATACCCTTTGACCTACAGTCATACGGGATAAAAAAATACTGAAAGATGGTGTAGGTAATTTTTTCATAGTATTATTTTCAATGGCTGGGGTTTTATATGTTAACCCTTGGTGGCTTGCCGTTTCATTGTGAAATTATCTATTAAATTGCGGTTTCTAGTTTCGAAGGGGTTAAAAAGTTAAAGCCAAAAAGTTATAAAAGAAAAATTTAAATTTGAGCGGTAAGTTGTCGTTTTACATTCATAAATTTTAAGTATTAAATTAAAATACGTGCTAATAATAAATAAATAAATAAGTTAAAACCAATGTTTACTAGAATATTATAGTTTTAAGTTTGCTTTGTTTTTATAGTTTGATGTTATAGTTTGTACAGGCATAGATACTTAGTTTTAAGAACCTACATAGGTAGTAGCTAGGTACATGTTTATTATTTTTAAAATTTCGTTTTTTTAAAGGGTTTTTTATACCGAATTAAACGTTATTCATTTTATTTATTATATAACTTCAATTCCGATTTTTCCCTTTTCTAAAAATATAAAATGAATATTACATTTTTAAATTGATTGCGTTTTTGTTTTTTAATTAAACCAAATTTTTCAGATATTATTTTACTTTTCCCATCTCACTTATTTAATTTTATTTCTCAACGGTATTCAATTTTATATACGATGTACGGAATTTTAATTGTACACACTAAATATCCAATTTTCATTTTGTAAAAATTCCTAAATTTAGTATATTCTTAAAATTCATTTGATAGCAAAAACAAATTTGTTTGTCTACTCTTCGCTATGATGTTATATTATTTGAATACCTAAAGCGGTAAAATAAATATTTTAAAAACAAAAATTTGATTGAATATTAGAAAACAAAATATTTATACATACATACATACATAATACAGTGTATTATTTATATTTGATTAAGTTAAGCCAGTAGTTAAATATGTATATGTATATTTACATTGGCATTTGGTATTGGTTTTATCAGTATTACATTGAAACACACAAACTCATTAAAAAATAAAATGAATGTACCAACTCTAAACTTTTTTTTACTATTTCTTACTTTTTTTTTTAAGAAAATAATAATAATATAAAACAATGTGTAGAGTTTTTTTTTTTTTTTATTTTTTTTTTTTTATTTTTACGTAGGTTGGAATGGAATCTTCAAAAGACACAATGAGCCCCGTAGCTTGACATTGCGTGTGGGATTCTTACCCACTAAACCACACCTTTCCTCTATTGCGATCTAGTCCGATAGGGCTAATGAGCAATTTTTCTTCTGGCTTTATTTTAGTTTTAAATGTAGATTCCATCCAGCGATGTCTATCTAACTGTTTCTTTCTCTTATTATAGCTACACTAACTCAAAAGGCTTTACTCTTTTGAGTCGTCTGGCTATATTTGTATTATCCAGAAGCTGGACTACCTCGACATTTACATGGTTTTGGAGTCTTTTTTCGTGACTTCTTGCAAAATTTTGGATTTCTTTATCTACAAATTCTATTTGCATATCTCTTTGTAGGTCATAGTTTCTGATGAACCAGGGCGCGTTCACAATATTTCTTAGAACTTTATTCTGGAACCTCTGAATAACATCTCTATTACTCTTTTTGCTGCATCCCCATAGCTGGATGCCATATGACCATACTGGTTTCAATATTTGTTTATAGAGCAGAAGTTTGTTTTGTATTGTCAAGGTAGAATGCTTACCTATGAGCCAGTACATTTTTCTATAACGGATTTGTAATTCTTCCTTCTTGTTTTTGATGTGGGCTTTCCAGCGAAGCTTCGCATCTAATGTCATACCAAGATATTTGGCAGTATTTGAATAAGGTATTTCTTGACCATTTATATATACTGGTTTATGGTCAATTTTTTTATTTCTGAAATCCACATGAATTGACTTACCTTCATTTAATTTTAGCCTCCACCTTTTAGTATAATTTTGGATTTTTGTCATAGCTCTCTGCAGTTTTTCTGTAGATTCTTCATTATTTTCTCCGACAGCCAAAACCGCTGTATCATCAGCAAACGTCGCAATTATATTATTTTCAAGTGCAGGAAAATCACAAGTATACAACAGATACAGTATTGGACCGAGTACACTTCCTTGAGGAACTCCAGCACTGATTTCTTTAAGATCGGAATATTCTCCTTCTTGTTTTATGTAGAAGTATCTGTCTGATAGATAGCTTTCTATCATTTCCGAATGCTCTTTTGGAAGGATTGTTCTCAGTTTACAATTCAATCCCTTGTGCCACACCTTATCGAATGCCTGAGTCACATCCAAAAAGATTGCTGAACAGACTTTCTTCTCCTCTAAAGCTTTTTCAATAGTGTTTGTTATTCTGTGTACCTGGTCTATTGTTGCATGTTTTTCTCTAAAGCCGAATTGGTGGTCCGGAATTAGATTCTTCCTTTCAATAATCGGTTTTAGTCTTCTCAAATAAATTTTTTCAAATAGTTTTGACATTATAGGTAGCAATGAGATTGGTCTATAAGACGTTATCTCATTTGGTGGTTTTCCTGCTTTGGGTATCATAATGACCTCGGCCACTTTCCACAATTTCGGCACATATTTCAGCCTGAATGCAGCATTTATAAGATTTGTTATTTTAACTATTGCCTTCTCTGGTAGCTGCTTCAGAATTTGTCCGGTTATTAAATCATATCCCGGAGCTTTTTTAGATTTAATGTTGTTTTTAATTTCTTTTTTCACTTCAGCTGGATTTGTTAATGCGATTTCCTCTTGCTCTTGAATTTGTTCTACATCTAGATCTTCCTCTTCTTCACCAGTGTTTACTTGAAATATCTTTTCTAGGTGTTCCGCAAATAATTTGGCTTTTTCTTTATTATCTCTCGCCCACTTTCCGTCCAGTTTTCTAATTGGAGGAATAGCTGCAATAGGTTTTTTCAGATTTTTAGCTGCCTTCCAAAGAGAGTAATCAGTACTTTTATCATTTGTTAGCTTTTCCAAATATAAATTTATCGATTTGTTTTTCACTTCCTTAATTCTTCTTCTTAGTTGTTGGGTGAGATTATTCAGCCTAGTTTTATCTTGTGGAGCTCTAGTTTGGTGCCATTTTTTCCTTGCTCTGCGTTTTATTGCAATTAGTTCTAAGATTTCGGCTGGATATTTATTTTCTTTTACTCTTTGTTTAATTACTGGAGTATTTTCCCACACTGTAAGTTGTATATCGTTAATGTAGTTTTCCACCTCCGCATCCAATTGTTCTTTGTATTGCAACGGTACAGCTAGTTGTATTTTTTCTTCCAGACACACTTTAAAGCTTTCCCAGTCAGTGTATTTATTGGCGAGAATCGGAATGCTCTGCTTTTCAATAGCGTTTTCACTTACAGTTAGCAGAATTGGTGAGTGGTCAGAGTCCATTTCCTGCCTATCTTCTATCTGTATGAAATTATTCGAAATGTTTTTAATAATGAAAAAATCTATTAAATCAGGTATTTTATTTGGATCTGTAGGCCAATATGTAGGTTTTCCTGTTGATATGGTTTCACACCCAAATTCGCTTGTTGCTTGGAATAATTCTCTGCCTTTGGTTGTTGTTAGCCGTGATCCCCAGTATGTATTTTTGGCATTAAAATCACCTCCTATAACAAACTTTTTTCCTAGTTTCTTAAAAAGATCCAAATAATGATGTTTCTTCAGAGAGTACTTAGGTGGACAATATATACTTGCTACTACAATAAAGTAGTTTTTGCATTTTACGTTTACGGCCATAGCTTGTATTTCTTCTGTTTCAAATTTGGCTTCTTCAAAATGTTGTATACTTTGTTTTATAATTACTGCACTTCCTCCTCTAGCAGAGTTACCTGGATGTATGCTATGATAAACTTTATAACCATGAATGTGTAGAGTGAGAAAGGTATATGTTTTTACAAATGTATAATAATATTATGAATTTTTTTATAAAAGGTATAATCTGGTATAATTTTAAAATATGTTCTTAAAAATGTAAATTATAAAATAAAAATGTATTAGTATAATGTATTAGTAAAGTATAAATATTGTAAACATTTATAGATAATAATTTAGATAAAGTAATAAAGAAATATTTCAGTTTACAATAATGAACATAATTATAATGAAAAATATTATAATTTGATAATTAAAAGAAACCGCTCTTTCAAGAAATCATTAATACTTCTGAAAAAGGTTTATTAGCAAAAATTCCACGTAACCTAATAAATAAATCAATAATAAAACAGTTTTGATATTTCATTTGTTAAGATCTTCTATCATTCCTCATCAGTTTTCAGGATGACTTGAAAAAATAAAGAAGCTTAATGAAATTTTTAAATTAGCTTACTAACAACAAATAAAAAGGCGGGAAGATACTAATGAACGAAATATACCTAAAGGTTCAGATTTTAATGGTATACAGGGTGTTTCCTAATTAAGTGCATTGCTATATACCACTGCATAAGTACTCATGAGTATATAAATTTTGTGTATGGGAGCTAAGTTAGGTCTCTTCTAGTTTCTAAGATATGGGAATAACTGTGACCAGCCCAACACAACCCAAAACCAAAGACTATTAATTATTAAGATAGTATTAATATTTTAGAAAAAGGAAAGAAAATTCATCTCGTTAATTCTCTTCTAATGGCCTGCAATTTTTTATAAAAGCTTTCTGGACTACTGAAATACGCTGATTTCAAATTAGCTCTAAAATATTTTCTATTCAAAATTGTTTATTACATATTATGATTTCGAACTTATTTCCTTTAAACTTGTTTCATAAACTCCAAAAAATTAATATTAAAAATTTGATTTTTATCTGATTTTATACCTGTTTAAATATAAATAAAAAAAAAATAACACCTAAATTAAAGTTGATCAAATTTTTTATAACATATCAATTGTCAAATTATATATAGGTAAAAGTGATAAGATATATTAAAAAAAAATGTAATGTTCGAACAATGTTTCTATATACTAAAGGCCACAGTGTTCAGACACCTAGAACAACTTCAAAATCAGTTTTTACTTATAAACAAGTCTTATCGGAGTTTTTCATATATCGCCTGTATAATCGCCTTATAATATAGACTCAAGTGTATGGATCGGATCAGAATCGAAAAATAAATCGATTTAGCTATGTATGTCCGTCCGCCCGTCTGTCCGTCCGTTACCACGATAACTCAAAAACTAAAGGAGCTAGGATCTTGAAATTTTCGCAAATTAGTTTTTTTTAAATAGCCGTCATCGTTATTTAAATCCAGCCATTTTGGTCCATGGGTTCGGGTAGCTGCCCAACAACTTCTTTTTTATATGAGTATTACTCTGTACCTTTTACAACTGCGTGTCTAAAATTTTGACAAAAGTAGTTTAGTTTTATGGCCAAAGTTTCTGCAAAATTTGGTTGGTCTACTGTAGAAGGTTCGAGTAGCTGCCATACAACTCCTTCTCTGATATGAGCATTACACTACACCTAATGAAGCTGGATGTCTGAAATTTTGCCAAAAATAGTTTAGTGTAATGGCCAAAGTTACAGTAAAATTTGGTTGGTCTAGTGCAGAGGGTTCTAGTAGCTGCCATACAACTCCTTCTTTCATATGAGTATTCCACTACAATTAATAAAGCTGTATTTTCAAACATACATTTTGCCAAAAGTAATTAACCGGATGATATAATGTATATGTTACGGTCATACGGGTATCCCAGAGTTGACACAGTCTACTCTACTACACTCTTCCTCGTTTTTTTTGTTTTTCTTTTTTTTTAATGAAAAGAATATTTTGTGATACTTTAGTGATTTGTAATTTTTGAGATTATATTGTACACGAATAGATAACATCTATCTGACTATTGTTATCTTCAGGTAAATTTCGGCACTGGGGGCCTTCTACAGGGTGGCACAAAACGACCGATATGGTTTGAATGTTTAATAACTTTTTTGTTTAATGGTTAATTATAATTATTATTTTTTTGTTATACAGTATATTAATAGGAAATATTTTGAGCTTAAGTATAAAAATTATATCCCGCAAGTGATGACCTTCATGCTCTATCCCGTAAATTTTCCATAACTTTTCGTAATTTTCGATCGCTATTCTGTTGGTACTGTTCCATTTCCAATTCCCCAAGTTTTCTTCACAAAATTCTGAAAGAAAAATAAAAAATATAAATAAATTTAAACCATATCGGTCATTTTGCGCCACCCAGTATATAGATAGAGGCATTGGTCCGAATGTTAACAGAATTTAATGTTTCAAAATGTGATTTCAATATTTATACCAGTATGTCATCATAAAGGTAATCATTGAAAATATGTTGGAAAGCTCTTCAACTTGGTTTTGGAAAATTTAATTTCAGATCGCTTTGCTTAGGAGTTGCTGAGAGAGTTTTAAAGCAATTAAAATCTACTATATATGAACTTTTACAATACAAACACAACACACTAGTTTTAATAAAATATTAGAAATCTATATATATAAAAGGGAATGTTTGTGGGTTTGTTTGTTTGTTTGTTTGTTTGTTTGTTTGTTTGTTTGTTTGTATGTAGCGAATAGACTCCTAAACTGCCCAGCCGATTTTCATGAAAATTTGTATATAGGGGTTTTTGGGTACGGAAAGAAATCGTGGCCCAAAAATTTTGCTCTAACGGACCGCCAAGTTGGGGCTGTGGTGCAAGTATTTAAACTTCTTTGTTCTAAAATGAAAACGGTTTGACCGATTGACTTCAAATTTTGTATACGTGATGCTCTTTGAGAATTGAGTAGACACTATTAACAGTTTTGGAATTTGTTAACCCATGTCGGGCCGACGGGTGGTCAAAAAAAATTTTGGGTCCAAACTTTGTCCGATTTTACGAAATTCTGCTTTGGTTTAAAAGAAAGCCCCAAAAAAATTTTTGTTGAGTTCCATTAACCCTTTGCGGCCCAACAGCTTTTTATAGGTTTTTTCAATACTTTACTCTAAATTCGAAACGGTTTGACCGATTGACTTCAAATTTTGTATACGTGATGCTCTTTGAGAATTGAGTAGATACTATTGACAGTTTTGGAATTTGTTAACCCATGTCGGGCCGACGGGTGGTCAAAAAAAATTTTGGGTCCAAATTTTGTCCGATTTTACGAAATTCTGCTTTGGCTTTAAAGAAAGCCCAAAAAAAAATTTTGTTGAGTTCCATTAACCCATTGCGGCCCAACAGTTTTTATAGCTTTTTTCAATACTTTACTCTAAATTCGAAACGGTTTGACCGATTGACTTCAAATTTTGTATACGTGATTCTCCTTGAGAATTGAGTTGACACTATTAACAGTTTTGGAATTTGTTAACTCATGTCGGGCCGACGGGTGGTCAAAAAAAATTTTGGGTCCACATTTTGTCCGATTTTACGAAATTCTGCTTTACCTTTAAAGAAATCCCCAAAAAAAATTTTGTTGAGTTCCATTAACCCATTGCGGCCCAAAAGCTTTTTATAGGTTTTTTCTATACTTTACTCTAAATTAGAAACGGTTCGACCAATTGACTTCAAAATTTGGATACGTGATGCTCCTTGAGAATTGAGTTGACACTATTAACAGTTTTGGAATTTATTAACCCATGTTGGGCCGACGGGGTGTCAAAAAAAATGTTGGGTCCGAATTTTGTCCGATTTTACAAAATTCTGCTTTGGCTAAAAAGAAAGCCCCAAAAAAAATTTTGTTGAGTTCCATTAACCCATTGCGGCCCAACAGCTTTTTATAGGTTTTTTCAATACTTAACTTTAAATTAGAAACGGTTTGACCGATTTTCTTCAAATTTTGTATACGTGCTCCCCTGTGAGAATTGAGTTGACACTATTAACAGTTTTGGAATTTGTAAACAGATGTCGGGCCGACGGGTGGTCAAAAAAAATTTTGGGTCCAAATTTTGTCCGATTTTTCGAAATTCTGCTTTGGCTTAAAAGAAAGCCCTAAAAAAAATGTTGTTGAGTTCCATTGAGTTCCAACCCATTGCGGCCCAACAGCTTTTTATTAATTTTTTGGTTATTTTACTCTAAATTAGAAACGATTTGACCGGTTTACCTCAAATTTTATATGTGTGAAGCAACTTGAAAATGGAGTTGAGTCTGTTAACAGTCGGTCCTACGTTTGGTCAAAAAAAATTTTTTGGAAGTAAATTACGCCAAATTTTGGAAAATAGTTTGTACTGCTTTGAATTACAGAAAGTTTCAAAAATTACTAGAATAATCCTAGAAAAATCGTTTTAAAAAGATTGCTTTCATACATTTTTAAATTTTCGTGTGTAAACCGTGCGTAATTTTTGTGTTAACTTTTTGCAGTAACATCAAATTCAATTAAACCTCCATTGAAAGGCGCAGCAACGCGCACCGGGTATTAGCTAGTTAATCTATAAAATTTCGTATCTAAAATAATTTTTTTTTTTTTAGATGAAATCAAACTCGTAAATAAATATGTACGGAATATAAAAAAACAACCAGGTTATTTGGTATATGAACGTTATTGTAAAATACCAAATATTGATGCATTTGATCCCGATGTAATGCAATATTTTGAAAAACGATCATTTCAAAATTGTTCAACAGGTGAAATTTTAAGTCATGTTACATTTAATAAAAAAATCTCAAAATATGAATTATATTTTGATAATGAATTTGTAAATAAATCCGAAAATTTTCATAATTGGCAATGCTGTTATCATGAAATTAAACGTCCAATTGGAAAAAATTTCGATAATTATTACATGTAAGTTATATAAGTTAATATAAATAAAATTTAGTTATATTTAATTAAGTTTAAAAATAAAATATAGAAATTAATTTATAAAAATATTAAAATAATTATTGAAGGTCAATCTCATATGGGATGATAAGAAAAATTCCTTCATACTATAATATTCTACAAATGAAAATATTTTTATGTCCTCGGTTGGGTTTCATGGGGGAGGAGGTGATGGTAATTTAAAGATAGTAAAGTATTAAATAGTATCAATTAAAAACAAAGAGAGAGAAACATTTATTACTTATATAAAACACTTTTATTCTAAATATTTTGACAGTCAATATTTTACATAACCTAATTTATTAATGTCAACATTTATATTTGGAGATTCAAATCAATGTTAAAATTTTATTATAAATTAATAAAAAAATTAGATATTTTAAATTTCCAATTCAAGAGCTATTAGAATTTGAAAATTTTTTAAAATCAGTAATTTTGGTGATGTATGTACATGCATACACATGTTAACAGGTTCTCAGACTCAGCTTATATTCTAAATATAGATTTCATTATTATTCATAATTAATAATGAATTGATGAAATAAATAAACTATAATACCTATTATCAATTTAATATTACCAAAATACTGTAGTGCAGTTTACTATAGTGCGTATAGTTTTGGAAATGTGCTTTTTTTTTAAAATCCTTTGTATTTTTTATCACTTGTTTTTCAATTTACGGAGCTGCCACCATTTTGAAGTTACCTCTTCATATACATATTTCTTAAAATTTAATACATAATATTTGTTATATATTTGAAAGGAACTAAATTTTAAATTATTTTATATATGTATTAAATTACAATTTCATTAAGAAATCTTATATTTATTTAATTTCAGTTTAAAGAAATGCACTAATTTCAAAGGAAAAGTGGAACTGAATCCTTCCATAGATTTTATTATAGTGAAATGTGAAAATAAAGTAACAAATAAAACGTACGAGAATGGACATTGTTTAATTCCACCAACGGCAGATGAAGGAAAAACTTTCGAATCATATGATAACAAATTAAAACCGATTAGTGTTTATATGATTGGTATTGATAGTATGTCAAGAGCAAATTTAATACGTTCCATGCCAAATACATTAGAATTTTTATATGGAAAAGATCAGCAATGGTTCGATATGGAAGGATATAATAAGGTAAGTTTTGTTTTTTAAAAATAGAGAATTTGCTTTTACCAGATTTAGATAATTTTTAAGACTCATTTTATATTAACAATAATTGACTCATAAATAAATGTCTTTTTAGATTGGCGACAATACCTTACCAAATTTATTGGCTCTTTTAGCTGGTTACAATTTAAAATCGAATAAATTACTGTGCAATGGAGAAGAAAATGGTGGTATTGATAAATGTCCATTTGTTTGGAAACTTTTCAAAAAATATGGTTTTAAAACAGCTTATGCTGAAGATGATTATAAAGGTGTAATTGGTACATTTAATTATTTAAAAAAAGGTTTTTTAAAAAAACCAACTGATTATTATTTGAGACCATTTATAATGGCAACAATTGTAGAATTAAAAAATGTTGAAAAAGATATGCAATCTGTTTGTATTGGTCCTAAACATCAATCAGAATATGTTTTAGATTATGGTATGGAATTTGTTAAACGTTTTCAAAATGATCCATATTTTGGTTTTCTATGGTTAAATTTATTTAGTCATGATGGATTTGATTTTAGTTCTGAAATGGATTTTAAATTATTAGAATATTTCAAAGAATTAAAAAATTCTGGCATTATGAATAAATCAATAATTATTTTCCTTAGTGATCATGGTATGAGATGGGGTCATGGTAATAATTTTTATGAAGAAAGATTACCATTCCTTTATATATGGTTACCAGAATGGTTTAAAGATAAACATCCTGATATTGTAAAAGCATTAAAAATAAATCAAAATCGTTTAATAAATCCATTTGATATGCATATGACATTAAAAAATATTCTTGAATTATCTGGTAGAATTCCAAATACTGAAAATAATGGAAAATTAGAACAAGCTAAAGATTGTAAAAATTGTCAAAGTATATTTAAAGAAATACCATCAAATCGTACTTGTTCTGATATTGAAATTGAAGATCATTGGTGTACATGTAATCCATTCGAAACAATTGATACAAATGAAATTATTGCACAAAAAGTTGGTAAATTTGTAGTCAACTACATAAATGAATTTATAAAAAATCATCAGAATAATGAAATAAGAAATTTATGTAGAACAGATATTCAACTTGAGAGTATTGATGAAGCATACAATATATTGCCATTAAATGAAAATGATATTAATATTAAAATAGTTCGTATTATATTCTTTACAAAAGCAATAGGACATAAAGATGATGGAAAATTTTTAGCAACTGTTCGTATTAATTTAAAGACTGCAAAATTTGAACTTAGTGGTGATATTAGTCGTTTAAATAATTATGCTGGCAATGCATTTTGTGCGAATGTTAGAGATGCAAAAAAATTTTGTTTTTGTAATTTAAATGTAACATCGAAAAAAATAAAAAACTAAAATCACTTTTTAAAAATTAGCCCACAATAGGAGTAATAGAACAAAGAACTAAAAATATATAACTTTAAAATAAAACTTTATACTAAAACAAAAAGCAATTATTTTTTATTTTTGTTTTTATTTTTACGAGTTTTTATGGAAAGCATCGAAAGCCACCCAGAATCTCTGAACGTGGTTCATCTAGTTAGTGTTGAATTTTAATCTACCCTAAGGACCAAAATCACTTTATTTTTGAATAAGATTTTAATTTGAAAATTTAGTTTTTGACACTTAAATGAAAAAAAAACAAATCCGACGCGTGCCTTGCTATCAAAGTAGCGCAAAATTTAAAAGTTTAGTAACTTTTGCGTTAAGACTGCTTTCTTCAAACTTTGTCGTTACTTGCATTGTATGCATTTGTATTGTTTTGAATATGTTTAACTATTGAAGTAGCATTTCAACGTTATTGGCTTGCGCTCATTGTGCTTTATTCGAGGTAAATATAAAATAAATTGTATTTAAAAACTTTTAATTTTAAGAGATTGAAAATCATGTGGAATAGCTACAGCAGACCAATCATCTAGCTTAGTGAACAAATGAGTAACAAAACGAAAACCGAGCCTCGCATACAGAAAGTTTGTGGAAGCCCTATAAATAAAAGTTTTTTAAGACTAATTTAAAAAAATAAATAAACAAATAATACAATTCATTTTTTTATATTTTATTTAAAGAATAAAGTACCAATATCGTATTGCTTTTTATTTTCATATTAAGGAATTAAGACAAATTGGTGAATAAGTTTAAAAAACTCTTATGTGTGAAAATGACTTGTTGTTACCACATTACTGCTGGTCGTTCTGGAATATTGTCTCGAAAACGACATTGAATGACTTCCTGTATACTTCTTTGAACCAAAACATTCATTAAACCTTTAAAAAAAATAAAATGAAATTTTTAATTGTTGTGTTAGCTAATATATAAAAATTTAAAATCGGAAACTAATTTAAAAAAAAAACTTATTTAAGCAAAGTTGATAATTTGACATATCAATAGATTAAAAAAATATTAAAAATATTAATATTTTTAAGCAATACATATGAAATTGATAAAATACCTATTATAAAAAGATAAAAAGACCTGCTATATTATAATTTTAGTTAAGAGTTATTGTGATTCCTTAACCTTATCTTATACCAGATTCGAACGATAAAAGTAACTGTAAAACAAAATCAACGCAGCCTGCTTTTAAGTTGATTTTAACGAATGAAAATCGGAATTTTTTAAAATTAATATTTCATTTTGACAAATATTTGAATTTTTTGTAAATTTTATAAACATTTGTTATTTTTTCCAAAAATATACCTAGGATTAGGAACTAAGAGGTTTTTTGAAATTTAAAAAATTTTTAAATTCAAAAATATTATTTAAAATAATTTTTAGTATAAAATAAACCTTATTTATTGTTTACAGCGCCAATTTAATGTAAACAACGCTATCTATTATTCGACATTATAAACTGGCACCATTAAATTTAAAATCGATTTTAAACTGTCATTAATATTTTCGTATCATTTTTAACAGTTAATTTTAAAAGTCTTTGTTAAAACTTAAGTTGCTTTTAAAATAAAGTCGATTTTAAGAAAATTTTATTAGTAACTGGCCATTATTTCCATTTTTAATGACCATTGGAGAATCTTAACGCAGCAAAGTAAAGTAGAGGTTTTTTTTTTTCAAAAAAAAACTTTGAAAAAAAAATTTTTTTTTTAATTTGTACAAAATTTTTATAAGATTTGAAAAAGAAACATTCATTTTTATTTACAAATGTTATAATTAATAAAAACAAAAGAAAAAGGCCACAAACAAGTTTTTTATTTTATACACTGAACTTTACATTCTTTATTTATGAACTGTTATATTTAAATAATCCAAAAAATTAAATATTAATTGTCATTTACTGCGTCAAACTTAATGAATTGTAATTTACAAAATCGTATTACCGTTACTTTAACTTTGCGTTGCGTCAATCACAATTACAATCCGACGTTTTATAATTATTTTCTAATAATTATTACGTTTAAAAAAATTAAAAAATTTTCTTAATTATTCTTATTGCTATGTAAATTAAATTTAATTTAAAAAAAATAATTGAAACAAGAATATTTAATATATTATTGAGCGTTTGAGTGAATTGCATATGTCAGAAATAAAAAAACGAGTAGTTTCGTTTTAATTTCATTAAAATTTTTTTATTTTTACAAATAGCAGTATTTCGTCTACGACATGCAGACATGTTCAGTGCAATTACTCGATTTCTTTCAAATTAAAATAAAAAAATTATTTTATAAATATATTAAAACTAATAATTATGTTAGTTAAATTAAAATAATTTATATGAAAAAAAATTTAATAGTATATTAGTATAATAAAATAACCTGATTTAATATTTATGATGATTTTTTTTACATATTTTTTTTTTATTTTATTTATATGTTAAATCAATTCCTTCACCACAATTGTTATTAGTATTACTTTGTTTTTTTGAATCTTCGTACCTAAAAATATGATAATATAAATAATTTCGAAAATATGTAAACTCATTTAACGATTATGATTAAATATATTTTGTTAAATAAATATCAGCAAAATTTATTCTAATTTATAAAATAGGCAACCGGTACACATACACGTACAGTACAAGAGATCAAATTATTATGTAAATTAATTTTAAATACGTGAAACAAGATCTTGCCAACTTAATACAAAAAGATCTCTATTGACGTCTTCTTAAAAATAAATAAAATCTTGAAACTAAAAAGTTTAAAATTTTGTATACTAACATAATAATATGTATTAATTAATTGTAAGTTGGTTTTGAACATTCTCTAATGGTAATTTAGATTCTTAAAATTAATATCTAGCTTCAACATCAATATTAATAATTGTAATTTAAATATTCCTTTAAGTTAATAGTAGTTTTTATGGAAATTTATTAAATTAACTAGAACCATAGAGTGAATCATTTATATATTAACTGCTGTGTGCATTGTATGTATATTTTGAAATTTTTTTTTTTATTAAATAAATATGTGAGCAAGTGTGTATGTAATATTATTACCAAAAAAGGATAAATAAATACTTTTATTTATTAAGTAAACAAAATCTTTTCTAAATAAAATGAGTGTTCACCAATACATTCAAAACCTGGAACATCGTTTATTTTTCTCAAAAATATTTCGTACTAAACAGTTTAAATGAATTTGTCTCTCTTTCTATTATCTTTAATCTATGCTTGAACTTAACACTTTTTTTCAGAATAACTGATTATTGATTAATGAATCTTCTTAGATTCTTCGAGCACAAAAAACCCATCTAAATCTGTCCTTCTAAATCTATTTTAATACTCATTTACATTGTCAAAAACTCCGCATATTGTCAAGTATTTCTGGAGGACATTGCACTTCACACTAAATTATTTGTTAAATTTTAGTATATTTTTGGCTACACTAGATATAGAACTATAAATGATTAATTCATAATAAACAACCCGAAATTGTAGTATCTAAACAAATAGATGTCATATCTTGGGAATCAGAAGTTGAACCGAAGCATTTAAAGAAATGTAGTCTCCATTACTGTAAAAGAACTATTCTAAAAAGTTGCACTATAACTGTTACGATTTATTTAAGATAAATCAGTTATTAATTAATTTAATATAATTACTATTTTTAAAACTATATTAACCAAAACTTTTAGGCCTATAGAGTCTCGAATAAAAGTAATTCTAATTATTTATAATATTTTATAATAAGAAGATCTTTAACATAATTTAAGCATCAAATTATTTATCAAACAAGTCATGACATTAAGAAGTCAAATAAGAAGATCTTTAACATAATTTAAGCATCAAATTATTTATCAAACAACTTGTATTGTTACAAGCAAGACAATATTGTAAGTCGCGTGAACTTATCATAAAAAAATACAATTACTGAACTATATTTTAAAAATATTATGTAATTAAATTAAATTTAATATAATAATATATTTCATTAAAATTAAATTAAAACAAATTTTATGCTTACCTTTTCATTAATACATTTTTAACTTCTTTTTTAAATACAAATAATAAAAATATTAATAATCCTTGAATTGCATTTAAAAAATCCATTAAATAACTTAATATTTGGTAATTTTCGTTACCCAGGAAATATGTAATAATTTCTAGAATCCATGTTACACCCATTATAACAAATAAACGTAAAAATATTTTAAATCTAAAAAACAAAAAAAAAATTTCAAATTATTATTATTCTATGTATAAAACACAATTTATATAATTTAAATTGATTATTTCAAGGGGTAGGAAAAGATGAGGTGACAAATATTCCGGATTCAGAAGCCCCAAAACCGACGACTTCAAAAACTGAAATTTTTAAATATACGAAATATTTAAATGTGTATTTTTAGTATTTAAACAATTATAATTATTTTCAAAATTTATAAAATAAAAATAAATTTTAGATTTTCGGGAATTCCCCCTTTTTACAAAACTCACATTTTGTTGCCAACTTAAAATTGATTCAAAACTTTCAGTTTAAAACTTAATCATATATTTGAAAATATAATAGGGAAATAGGTCCGATTATTTAAGAGTTTTTTAGTCCAAGCTTTCCGTGTCATAAATACTTATTTTTTAAGTAATAAAGTTCCAGGGGACTTTTGTCCTTTCGCCGTAGTAATAACATTAATTATATTAGTAATTTATTTGATATATTATTTATTTAGTAAATATCATGTATTTTATATAATTACTATATAGTAAATTTCTTTTCAATTAAAATTTAGAAGGAAACTTATTTTACACGAGTTAATAAGTCATGCGCCTCCCCTACTGAATACACCAATAAGGCATTTATTTTTAATATAAAATATATTTTTAATTCAAATCAAACTTACTTATTTCTTTCTTTTTTTAAATTTCTTCTGCTATTCTGTGAATTCATTGCCAGACTTATTTCTTTTTCAACACCTCTAATATTTCTCCATGTTAATATGAACATTATAACATTAAATGCAATTACACACATCAATGGTCCATATAACCATATTACAGCTGCATTTTTTGTAACTAAAATAAAACAACATTTATATATTATACACATAGTTAAAGAGGTTTTCCCAAGAATAAATTTGGTTAATAAAAGAGCTTATTATTACCTATCCCTAAGATATTTTTTTTATTTTTTTATTATTCACAGGCTCCAACAAGTACTTAGCACTTGTGCGAACCCCTTTGTTTATATTGTTATATTAATGTATTTTTTACTAAATATATTTAATTATTAATTATTGACTAAGCCAATAATTTGAACCGAATGACGAATGGTAGCTGAGTCTAGTCCAAAACCATAAAATTATTTTTACTTTAACTGGGATTCGAACCCGGGCCTTTATTAAAACTTAAACTATACTTCATATGACCATAATACAGATGGCCGGTAAATTTGAGAAATTGGAATAAATAAAGTTTAATTAAAAAAAAAAAAAAAAAATACAAATGGCCGAATTTTAAGCCTTAAAGTAAAGGAACCAATTAACTTTAAGTTTATTTTACATACTAATGCTAGTACTTATGTATTTTCAATTGCAATTGGAGTAACGGAACCCTTGAAGCTAAACGATAAACGATCAATATTAAATCCAAAAATACCCAAAAAATATAGAATATGAAACAGTAAATGAGTTTAAAAAGGCGGCAAAGAGTCGCACCATGTGGGCAAATTAGTTTTAGAAAAAAAAAAGGAATAAAACCCGTTTGCGAACAGTTTGAATTTATTTACTTATTAGTAAATACATACTTATTATAGTAGTTTATAGTACTTATTATAGTAATGTATAAAATTTTTTAATTCTCTGATATTAATATAGCCCTTTGCCTATTTGACATTTGATGGACTTCTTAAACTAATTACTTTATAATTATTTATAATTACAATTCTAAATAAGTTCAAAAATTATATATATATATAATAAACAAAATAAATACCATCTATAGCACAATGAGTTACACCAAGTCCTGTTTTAGCCCAATCATGTCCAGCAGAATTTTCAACTGAATACAATGCAATTGTATAAATTATTGCTAAACCAAAACAAAAACAACAATAATAATAAAAACGATTTTTTTGTGATGATCTAGCTCTATCATAATAATTAAAATTAAACCATAAATCAAAACTAATGGCACTTAACCAAAAGTATGCTGACATTATTGACACATAAATAATGTAACCTAAAATTTACAAAAAAAAAAAAAAGTCAACTGTAAATTAAATTAATAATATAATTACATACATAAAATATCATCAAATATATTAATTGACTTATTCGGTGACTCATATCTTTGTTTATAAATATATATTGTATTTATAGCCTATCTACAATGACGCTCTCGTTTCGCTCTGAAATGTACATGAATGCGTTTTTTGACATTGTTTTGTTTACAAATTTCATGAATTAAAAAATATCCAATAATTAAAAGTTTATTGTACAGCTATTTTGAATAATGTTTTGATATTATTTAACCCTAGATAGAAAAAAAGTTTAATTATTTGACATTTAAATACGTAGAGAAAAGTTTGAAAACTTTTTTAATGGCTGCATCAGGACTGCGTCTTATGTAGACGCTTCCATATAATTCAATACATTTAAATTAGTCTGACAGAAATGCTACGTTTAGAGAGCGAAACGAGAGCCTTTATTGTAGATAACGTATTATTATGTAGGCATTTTTCTTTTTCTCATCAAATCAGTGCTTAGATTAGAACAGATTAAAATTTTATCCGAACTCTGGCGTTCTGAGTTAAAAAAGAAATGTTCGGAGCACAGATTGTCAATTTTTATCAAAATTATTTTCTAACGTCATTTTTGTTTGATTGTATCAACATTTAATTTATAAAATTAAAATTTAAAAGATTTAAAATTTACAGATTTAAAATTTAAAATTTTAAACTTCTATGTTCTCCATTTTTTAATATTGAAAAAACAAAATTTAAAAAAAAAAAACTTAAAAACAAAAGGTTTGATATACGAGATATTTTTATTGATGGCGTTTTTATTAATTTATTCTTAATTTGACGTTTCCTTGTTTGACAACTCTGTGAAAATCTGAGAAATTTTTACGAGTTCACAGATCGTGCTCTGAACACTCTGCGAGTTAAAAAAGAAACACAAAATGGATAATCTAGATGATCTGAGCACAAAAAGAAACACATTTTTTTAGCTTGACAGCTCTAACTTTTCTCTGATGAGAAAAAGAAAAACGCCCTGTATAAATATTAATTTGTGTTGCGGATATCGCCCAAATTTTGAGCGTTTCCTGGCACTAGTATAATTAATTAAAATTACTAATGCCCTGACTTTATATAATTCACCACAAAGTGTACATAATATCAAAATCCGTTATTTATAATAATTATTTTATCGGTTTGTGTCCTAACTAAAGAATTCTTATATTGTAGTAAAAATTGTTGAAAATATAAAGTGGTGAAAAATAATGTACAAATAAATGTTGAAAATTTTTAAAATATGGTGAAAATTGTATTTACTACATTCTGTTTTCTGATTGGTTGCAATAAGCTTTAAAAAAGTAGGTAAAAAGTTTTTATTTGTCACAGAATTAAAAAATATTTAATTTCCATTGGATAGGGAAATTTAAAATATTGTAGATTATGCATATAAAGTTAATTAGATTTTTTGTTACCTACGTATTTATTCAAAATATATACATATGTATATTGAATTATTGAAAATATAATAAATTTAATTTTATATAAATTATCTAAAGTAAAAATTTTAAAGTTAAAATCACTTACCTAAAGCAAAACAATTTGAAGCATCTTCATTTGTTTTACCTTGAATTAATATGTCAGCTAAACAAGAATATGCTAAAGTTAATGAACATAAATAGCATATTAAGGCTTTTCCATGTAAATTTCGTAATTTTGGAATAGCCAAATATACAATAATGGTTATTATCATAAATGGTATTGATGTAAGAAGTGCTATAAAAAAAATAAAAAATTAAATTATTAATTTATATTACATGTATGTTTTTAATTGTTATGATAATAATTATATTTAAATATTTAGTAAATAAATTATCACTACCTAATACTAAATTTATAAGATAATTAAAATAGCCGGCTTCATATCATAAAAAAGAAACCATCAAAACATTATAGTCTCAAATTATGCTTGCACGTTGCATGAAAATCGGGCCCATCTCCAAAAGAATTTTGGCTTGTTTTGATCTCTAAAATACCCCTTAGTTGTATGGCAGGTTATTTGCGAAACACCCCGTATATATACTGGGTGGTCGAAACCATGCGTATCAGCTTTTTAAGCAGGGAAGAAGTAGATATTTTAAAATAAAAACAATATTATTACCTAACTTGAGGGTGCTCTTTCGATTGGCGACATTTTAAATTTACGGAAAGGACCGGAAATATTTTTTTTGACCGGAACTGTTCCGAAACCGCAATTTTTCAAATGAGAAATAAAATATTTTGATTTAAAATTATTTACAAAGAAAACATTATTACTTAAAAAAAAAAGATAAGGTTCAGTGCAATTTCAAGTGCACTTGTAAATACTTAATAAATACATAAAAAATAATTTACAAAAGTCTCGCAGTAAGTGATTGTTAACTATTACATTATGATTCATGGTATATGTCATATTAATATAAATAAATAAATGGTTTACAGGGTGTTTCCTAATTAAGTGCACTGCTATATACCACTGCATAAGTACTTATGAGTAAATACATTTTGTGTTATAAAATTTTGATGTAACGTCATAGCGAAAATGTGGTTTTTTTCAAAAAAAAATTCCTAAAATTTCAACATTTTTTAAATGTAGAAGCTCGCAGTTTTGAAACTGTAAAAGAGAGAAAACTAAGTAGGTGCTTGTTTAAAAGAGGATTTCTTAAGCTTTCAAATACATTTTACAGAATTTTTAAAAGTAGTCTTGAAAAAACAGTTAAAGAGTAAATTTATGAAAACTAAAGCAAAATATTGGAATTTCGTTTAAGCCCCCATATTCGGGATCTAGGAGAGGCCTTGCTTAGCCCCCATAAAAAAAAATGTGTCTTAAGTAGTGCACTTAATTAGGAAACACCCTGTATATATATATTAAAGGAGCCTGGGAAGCCTTAGTCACATGGGTTGTTAATCGAGGGAGTAAATGGGCTCCATGTTTGAAGATTTTTATTTTAAATTACAACCAAATATAATGTTAATAAAAAATCTTACAACTTATTTTAAATGCAAATAAATAAGAGGTATTTTGAAAGCTGAAATTAGTCCATTTTGGTGTGTCTTAAAATAATTTCCAAATTTTAAATGGAATTAGTCTTTTTGATTATTCAATTAGGATTTTTTTTGGGTTCCATATCTTAGGAATTTAAAATATAGGAAACAAAAAATATTAAATAAATATTTCAATTTTGAACTTGAATACCAAATAAATTCCATTCGAGTGACTTGAATAATTTAAATGAGCTGTGCCAACTCTAGGATACCGACATGAACGTAGTATTAAAATTATATCATCGAATTAATTACTTTTGGAAAAACTTCAAATACCCATAATTCAAAAAATTCTAAGTTATGTATAAGGTTTGTAAGACAGTTATTCGAACCTTTTGCACTACACCAATTATTTATTTTTTTGTAAACGTTGGCCATTAAAGTTAGTTATATGTATACTTTTGGCAAAATTTCATTTACTCAATTCTTTCATGTATAAATGATTTCGCAAATAATAAAAAAGATATTTTACAAAAAACTAAACAAACAAATGACACCACAATTAGTACAAATTCTCGAATTGATTATTGATATCGCATTTAGAAAAGATATAAACGATTTTTATCAATTTAATTAATGATAAAACGTATTTATTTTATTTATTATTTATATTGAAAAAAAAAACTTTCAAATTGATAAAATAAGAATAATATATTTTTTTTAATTATATTTTTAATGTAGTTCATTCAAATATATTTTGTAATTATTGGTTGCTTCTTTGTTACTTGAATAAAATCTAAAATTTTTAACTTTAATTAATTCCGATTATTACGAAGCATGGATATTTTGAATACATATTATAGTATTTTTCAACATATTCGACATTTTTCCTTTCGGATTGCAAGGCCTAGGTGTTAATATGGGAAATGCTATCATGCTATATAAAATATCAACAACAATTGTACTTCAACTAGTTCCAAACGTACTTAATTAGTCATTCTGTTTGGGACCCCATTAAATGTATGGGATAGATTTAAAAACTCAATCAAATTGATTAAATGCCAATCGAATGGTTAGTCAATTTAGTTAATTGTCTCTGTGTATAATTCCGTTAGCCTGCATTATAAATCAGAACCTAATCAATATTCAATCTCTATGAAACATCATACTAAATGGTCAATTGTAATGGCTAATTGACTTATTCAATGTTAAACGCATCTGGTAAAAAAGATTTGAGTAGTTCCCCTACGATTGTTAAATATTTCCCTTATCCCAAAATTACTACAATTTTACTCTAATCTCTACACCGTTTTTACTGTTTAATTTAATTCAAAATTTTTATACAATAATTACTTTAATTTAATTTATATTAAAATATTTAAAAAATGCAAAAAATTTTTATGATGTAACAGAAACTACAGGTTTGGAGAATTACCTATAGGTTGAAAATTTACATACAATTTAATGAAAACTTTACAGTATTGTCCATAATATTCGATGCGCATACATGCAGTTTCTATTCTCTATTTTTATGAAAAAAAAATAACATTTGTATGTGGTTTTCTACAAAACCTTGCCATAAAATATTGTAATTTAAATGAAAAATATTATTTAAAAGTTGTACAATTTAAGGTATGTAACCAATTAAACAATTACACAATCAATATAATTTATTAAAAAAAAAAAAAAAAACAAAATCTTACATAATTTGGAATTGCCGACCAAATTGTTTAACCATTTAAAAAAAAAAAAAATATATCGTGGTTAGTCAAGGAAACCCGATTGAAGAACTTTGTAATGTTATACAAAAGTCAAAAAGGCTGACATACGTGCTAAAGCCTTACTGATTTTACGAACTTATATATCATTCAGTTGGATTTAATTTTATTGAATTTTTCAGAAGCGTTCTCTATTTATTTTGATTAGGTACTTATTACATTCTTTTTTTATTTTGAAAACTAAATTAATATCTTCAATCAGCAAGAAATTTATAGCAGAGATAATTTAATGCTTAGTCAACGATTATTCGATTAGAATAATCAAACATTTTGATTAAATTAATCAAAAACTCATGTTTATTTATTTATTTATTAACCGGCAATCCCATTTCACATACAATGTGATAAGTAAGTTAAGCATATGACTTTCCTTTACAGGCGTGACATATATACTGTTTATTTACAATTTTCATATAAGTAATCTGTATAATACTATTTATTTTGTTTATATCAATTTTAATTTATATTTGGTTACCAAGGTGATTTTATAAAGAATTATTATTTTACAAAGAGATTTGCAATTTGCCTCTTGGGAGAGGTCACCAAGGAGATTTTATAAAGACTTATTATTTTGCAATTAAATATATCATGATCTGAAGAGAAACGAACCAAACCCCTTCCGTTGATAAGTTAAATTTTTACCCACTACACCACGGAGGTCTCTCATATTTTTTATTTCTTGAATAGAATCTAATAAACTATTTATTAATAATATTTCTCAAGATAATTCTTTAGATATTTTGATTCATTTCACAAAATCAAATGAATTTAACGTGTTCTTAAAAATTATTTAAAATTTTTTCATTATTTTGAAGATAATATTATACAGTGCTTTTGAATAAATAAAATATACATAAGTTTAAATTAATTCAATTCAAAATAAAATTTTAATTCAATATATCGATTTACTGCCAACGAATAGATATTAATTCAACAATTCATGGCTTTTAAAAACTGATGGCAATGGTAAGGAATGATTTAAGTTAATATTTTTTTATTTTAAACAATCTAATTAATTAATTTGATTTATGATTGATTAAAATTAATTATAATTCTATTAAAAAAAAAAAATAGTTAATATATTACGATTACATTACTTTTCTAACATATAATATATATATACTATAATATGTACATATATGATTGATTAAAATTCAATATATGCGATTTGATTTCATTCGAATTGAATTTGAATATAACCACAAACCTATACACTATACAATACAATATTGTTTGTTATCAATAAATTGTAAAATATACACTTACTTATTCCATATATTAAATCACGATAACTTTTTTCATAACATGTAAATGGTGATATCATAAAATTTGTTTCATTATTTTCATCATTAATATATTCATTTAATGCAAAACAATATGATTCCTTCTGGATATATGCAAATTCTGTATCATTATCATAATATGGTTGATATATTGTTGCATTATTAAATATATGCCAATTATCTTCTGAATGTAATATGGGATTTAATGCAATAATATCAACACATTCAATTGGATTATTAAATTTTGGAAAAAAATTTTCAAAAAATAATTTATTTTCTGTTTTATAATTTGATGTCATTAATGATACACTTAAATTTGAAATATGATTTATATTAACATTTTCATTTTGACATTGTAATAGAACTTCATGATAACTTTGACTTTTATGTGAACAACACCATGGTACACAAATTTTAATTAAACAAATGCAACCATATATTTTTGTATTATATTCAAATGTTAAATTTTTTGGTATTAAAATTTCATTATCATACAAATAAGAACCATTTTTTAATTGATTTTCATTTTTAAGTATAATTGCATCTTCAGTATCACATGGTTTTTTTTTTAAATTTTTATCATTTTTACATTTACATTTATTTACAATTAATATCAATAAAATTAAAATATATATGTAATATAATTTTATATTTAAAAAATACATTTTATTTTCAATCAATTTTTATTTATATAAAATATAATTTAATATTTGTCATAATTAAAGTTTTTTTTAAAGAATTTCCAATTGATGATCCGTACTGCTATAAGCTTATAATAAAACTAAAATATATATTGAATTAATTTTATCAAGCAATTTAATTATATTTTTACTTTTATTTATTATTTTTATCATTTTTATTTTTATTTACCAAAAAAAAAAAAGAACAAAAAAAAATTTCTAAATAACCGTTACTTATGCGAGTAGAATAACAGTGATTATTATAGAAAAACGAGGAAGAGTGTAGTAGAGTAGACTGTGTCAACTCTGGGATACCCGTATGACCGTAACATATACATTATATCATCCGGTTAATTACTTTTGGCAAACATTCAAACATTCAGCTTTATTAGGTGTAGAGTAATGCTGATATAAAAGAAGGAGTTGTATGGCAGCTACTCGAACCCTCAGCAGTAGACCAACAAAATTTTGCAGTAACTTTGGCCATTATTAATTATTTTTTTGCAAAATTTCAGACTCGCAGCTTTCATAGGTATAGAGTAATGCTCATATAAAATTAGAAGTTGTATGGCAGGTACTCGAACCCGTGGATCAAAATGTTTGAATTTAAATAGCGATTCCGTTTTTTGCATAAAAACGAATTTGTGAAAATTTCATAATCCTAGCTCCTTTACTTTTTGAGTTATCGTGATGACGGACGAACAGACGAACATACACAGCTAAATCGATTTATTTTTCGATTCTGATCCGATCCATACACTTGAGTCTATATCTATCTCCCCTCCTTCTCTGCGTTACAAACGTAATGGCAAATTTATTATACCCTTTGACTATATAGTCATACGGGTATAAAAACTTACAATGAGTAAAGTGAAAGCTTTCCGTGCTAATATACAAGTATATATATAGAATATAATACAAAACGTAAATAAGATCCTTGGAGTTTTTTTTTACGAGGGAGTGGAAAGTATCGAAAGCGACCATTTGGAACTGTGCGGTGTTCCTTTAGGTAGTGTGCAACTTTAAAACACCAAAAATACACCTTTTTTAACGAAAATTTAGGAAACAACCTGTGATACAAATGTACAGTTCAGACAAACAAATTTTCATATTTGATTAAATCATATATGAGATCTTATAAGTCGTTTTGCGTGTTCTGGATAGTTTAACTGTATAGAGATGAGCATCTATTTCCCTCCCTGTTTCTCGTTGGAAAACTATTATTGGAGGCATTAATTGTTTTATTTCTGGGGGACCAGGTGCTAATCCCTATCAGAAATCTATATTAAACAATATTAATTAACTAACTGTACGGCGGTTGCTGAGTGGAGTGAACGTTAAGGTGACATTGGAATATTTTTCTCGATTTTAAGTAAAAATACTCGGCATTCGTCTATTTAGAGATCACATTATTTTGTCTAGCTTCACATTTGTCATAATAATACAACTTTTTCACTTTTAATATAGATATCTTCTATAGGTAATGAGGAATGACATTTGTTCAATAAAAATTAAAATCCCTTTTGCATCTTTGCAAACATTTCGAAAAATTTATCAGAGGGGTCAATCAATAATCAATTTAGTAAATATAAGTCGAATCACGTTTGGAGTGTTTCAAGCTTAGCTTAGACTATCATACTTGCGTAATTATTTTAAAAGTTTAACAACTAAATAGCTATAATTAAGGTTTCTTCAATCAAAGGGCTTCACTTGATAAAGTCGCTCTACAATTCACTCCACGAAAACTTTGGTAAATATTTTGTATAGATGTAGATTTGTATCAAGCTGGTGTTTGAACGGAAGATCTATTATTGAGTGGTAAATTGAATTATTATCAGCAAAGTTTTTTTCAAAAGATAGGCAGTTTTTCAAAAATGGGCCGCAAATACTAATTTATACTATACGAAATTACGTAAGTAGTACACTACTGGATCTTACTATTTTTTTGTTGTTGTTACGGCTTAACTCTAAAATTTAATTCTATAAGTTGAATTTGTCACTAAAATCTCCGTTATTTTCAACCGTCCCATCCTTATGCATCACTTCAGTTAGATATTAAATAAACCTCTGATTACACGTAGTTATGTCAATTAGTATTCGTCTTTATGGTTTCCTTCTATTTTTCATAATTGTTTTTCAACCAACGTTTTGTGCAGCTGATTCCAATTCCACTAAACACTAATCAAATAATCAATTTTTGATAAGGCTGTGTTTTTATTTATTTTATCAAGCAAATGATTATTATAATAAGTAATAATGTAATTGAAGTTCTTACTTCTTTTCATCTTAAAACATTCTCTAAGGCATATATCTATAAATCACTTTAGTAAGATCTGGCTGATAGTTCAAAAGTTAGTGTGGCGGAGTTTTAATAGAAAAATCTCGGGTTCAAATCCTGGTCAGATTTTATCGAATAAAAAAATTATAATTTATAATTGATATCGTAATAATTTATACCAAAATATAAAATAAATTTAACTGACACACATGAAAAGGAAAAGTAGATTGTATGTGATAGGGGACTGTACATAAATAAATAAATAATATCTTCAGTAATTTCTGCCGAAACCACAGGAAAGTCAAAAAACTTAATTTCAGAACATTAACCCAAAATTTATAAAGCTGTGGCATCCTAAACATGTATACAAAATATTCTGTTGATTTAAGATGAACAATATCAACTATTTTATGTTGTTTATTTTTGCTTTGGGTTTTTTTGGAGTCATAGTTACTCTAACATGCAAAGGCAAAAATTAGAAAGAAATAGATGGAACATTCACATCCTAAATTTCATTATATATATATATATATATATCATAACATTTATTTTATCCTAATTAGTTAAAATCGTTAATTGTGTATATGTATTTTGTCTGTATTATATGTTTACATTTTTCCTTTAGCACATTCTTAAAAATACAAAATGCTTAGAAATAGTTTATAAATCACTTAATTCGTCCTACTTTTGTCCTTCTTTTAATAAATTGAATTTGAATTAAGTAAAATATTTGATGATAAATGTAAGTTATTAAGGAAAAGTTTCAACTTTCATTTCACTACAATCGAATAAAATAAAAGCGTGTGTACTGTATTTGAAGCCACTTATTGAAATATACGGAAACCTGTGAGACAAAGGGCCATGTTTTTTAATAGAAGATTATGACAGGACTTTGGTGAAGTAAATTAGTTTAGTAAATTTAGGCTATGAAATTATTACAAATTGAAAAAGTTTTGAAGTTAATGCCAGGACTATTGCAGTCCATTAATGCTCATGTAGGTCTGGAATATGTCTCGTTTCGATAACCCATAGGCCATATATATAGATAAACTATATATATATATTAGTAAGACTCCTGTAACTAATTTAAGATATTACTAATTTAAACCGAATTTTAAAATTTCTTTTTTAAGTTTTTTTTTTTTGTAGATAATTAAATTTCAAAATCAACGCAATCTTTAGTTTTCGAACTTCGATTAATAAATAAAAAGTAAACTATATTCTATATTCTTCTATTACTAAAATTTTGTTTTAAGAAAAAAAAAACAAAAATAAACATTTCGTAAATCGCAATACGAATGAATATGACAGTAAAATAGTTTTAATATTTTTCCTTTAAATCATGTAATTTCTTTCTCCTTATTTTCGAATTTCGATTTTGTTTGACTCTATTTCAATTATTTAATCATAAATAAAATGAATTTAAAGGTATGAGTGTTGCCATAATTATTTAGCGTGTAAAGAATTTTTTATAATTCGATGTATACACATTTTTTAAATAAAAAAAAACTACAGAATATATAAAAAACAATAAATAAATAAATACAAGCATTTTTAAAAAAAAATTTTACTGATTTTTTTTAATAAAATATGTTTTAATTCAAATAATTTAAGTCTTTAATAGAAAATATAATATAAAATTTAAATATTTTTTTAATATATATTTAATCAGAGGACTGTACAATATTTATATTATTATGCAATAATTAAATGATTATTACATTTAAAATATTAAAAAGTTTTGCATTAATATAAGAAATAATAATTCAGATAATTTGTTTACTTGATTATCAAAAATTTAAAATTAACCACTAGTACTTTTTGTAGATGAGTCGGCATATTTGGATGATGATTTATCAATTTTGCTATCTGTTTTTTCAAATTTAACAACAAATTTTTCTGAAAAATAATTATATTAAATATTAATAAAAACTTTTGTATTATTATTAAAATTTTTAAAAAATAATAGGTACTTACTTTTTATATTAAATCTGTTAAAGATATAAAAAGAAAAATTATTTAATAATGTCAAAAAATAGAAATATAATATAATATTCATACATTTTATTGCACAATTTATGAATTAAAATATAATTTTGTAATAAATAAATATTGATTTCCAAAATATTATAATTAAAATTAATAAGATGTAATAATATATAATTTCAATATACTTAACAATTATATTATGCCATACTTTACTGTTACATGATCATTACAAATCAACAAGTCTTCTATATATTTCATTTTATGAAAAATATTACAAAAAGTCAAAATTGAGTCTTACTATAATTGTAAAATTTTACAAATATGTATCTATTTTATTCAAATATGCTCTCAACTAGTAATTCACATTTTTAACTTGTAATTTTTAATTTGTTTTACTTCTTTCAAGATATTTTACAATTTTAAAAATACTTGTAGAAATCTGAAACTTGTTACTTAGTCTATAAAAATTTATGTAAAATTATATTGTATCAGTAAAATTGTAAAATTTACAAGTTAAAAATAATGATAAAAAAAAATATTTTTTTACAATTGTTATTACAACCGAATTGTACCTTTGTATTATAATTTGTAAATTTGTAAAAACCATGAATTTCAGCATCAGCTGTTATATACTTTTACTATTTAAATATTATTAAAAACAAAGAGTTCGAATATTTTAAGTTGAAAATTAATTTGTTAATTTAAATAAAACAATTAAATCAATATAGATAATAGAATGAATATCCTGGATTGGGTACGAAATCCCCAAGAAAAAATCCTTAAAGTCAAAATCCCCGTGACAAATCCCCAAAACCAAAATCCCCAAAATACAAATTTTAAAAAATTTTCAGTATAAAATTTTATAACAAAATAATATAATAAAAAAATAATCCAAATTACACAAATTTTGTAATATTTTGATTTTGTAACCAACTCTAAAATCCATCCTATTTCAGAATCTCACTTATACATATATATACAAATATTCTGTAAAAGGCGTATAACTCTTATTTTAAAACCAACTCTAAAATTCCTCCTAATTCAGAATATCACATATACATATTATACAAATATTCTGGAAAAAGCGGTTATCCAGATTTTGAATCCAAATCTAAAATCCTTTCTAATTGAGAATCTAGCGTTACATTTTCTGATGTAGATTTAATTTATGAAGATTTTGGTTTTGGGGATTTTAGTTTTGGGAATTTTTGTTTTGGGGATTTTGACTTTGTGGGGATTTTGTAACCGAGGATTTTATGCCGCTCCCGAATACCCTATTTAGCAAATACACGAACCCTTTGTATTTTAAGAATGTATTTTAATATTAGTATAATAGTTGTTGGCCCGCCATTGAATGACGGAATTAATTAATATATTAAATTAAATTTTATTTTGAAAAACATTAGTTCTTGAAATTTCTGAATAATGTATAATTTGTACTTTTTAAAATAATGGAGTAAAGAAATAGGGAATTTTGTGTATATAATATTGTCTGATATTTTTTAAAACTTTGTTTATATGGCGTTTAAGCTTCTTACATTTTAAACTTAAAGGCGAAGATTGTGTTCAACTTAAATCCAGAACAAAATTAAATTTTTAAATTTTAAAAACTAAATACGTATTTTTATATACAAATATCATGAAATTATGAAATCTATTTCACAAAAGTAAAATTTAATATAAATTTTTAACAAAAAAAAATTTTGCCCCTTTCAAGAAAAAGAAAACTGTCATATTCTTCTCCCTAGTAAAATATTCGTATATAATATTATAATTATTAAAATATTTGAGTCATTTTCACAAATCACAGAGAATAGTTTTTTTCACTATTTTAAATTAATTTTTGTAAAGTGATATTATAATTGATTTCAAAACCTTAAACAAAAATATTAAAAATATTTTCATTTAATTCTAAAATTGAAATAAAGCAAAAAAGTAAATTTTGTAGACTATATTTCATGGATCACTTATAATTTCTTTGATTACTTTGCTTGGTTTATTTGATTTTCAAATCAAGGCAAGAGTACATTGTGCCACTACCTTCAATTCAGATTTTCACTGAAAATAATGAAAACTTACTACAGAACGCATCCTGTGAAGCATGGTCTCGATTTTTAATAGCAAAATGTTTTACTATTTATTTAAAATTTCAAGAAAATCTTCTGTGATTTTTAAAAATGAAATGAACTAATTCATAGACATATAACTTAATTTACAATCAAAAAAAAAACATTTGTTTTATTTTACATTTTTTGTTTTTTTTTTTTGTAAAAATTAAATAAAATATTTTTTGGCCTGCTCATGATAATTTTGGATATTTTATTTTCTAAAATTAAACACATCCAACAAAACATTAATACTTTATTTTTTTATAATTGAACACATCCAACAAAACACATTTAATTGAATGCGTTTGTTACACCTCATTCTAGACAAATATATTAATAATAATAATAATAATATGCTATTAATTTGTATACATAACATTATTTACATTTTGTTTATATTTTTAATGCATTAACACACAAACATACAAACACAAACATATAATTAATTTTTCTAATATAAAATATAATATTAATAATTCATAATATATAAGTAAAATAATATAATTTATTAATTTCATTTAATATTCCATACTTAATTTCTATTAATCAGCAGGTATCATAGCATAACAGTCAAATAGTGTTATTAAATTACAATTAATAATTTTATAATACTATATATTATATACATACATATACTTAAGTACATTAACTTTAATAAATAACAGATAATTATTTTAATAACAAATTTTTAGGTTTTTTTTATAAATAAATTAATTTCAATATGATAAAATTAAGTTTATTGCCATTGTTAGTATTTTGTTTTTGCAGTTTGTAAATTAACAGATAAACTGGGGCTGTGAAACCTAAAAAAAAAATAGTTTATTAAATATTGATTAATCAATTAAGGTTTAATTTAAAAATGGCAATGAAAAAAAAAAATGTTAAGTGATTCTTTCAATCTAGGTAAATTAAATTACAGTCAAATTAAATGCAAGCACATTACACTAGTTTGGCAATTGAAATATACACATATGACACGCTCCCAATTTATTTTATATATATATATATATATATATAATCTTATTAAATTTCAAAAAAAAAACCCCTAAAAATAGTCTTGGAAAAATAATGGTATTTTAAAGAGCCAAGTTTCAGAGTTTAAGCAACATATATTATTTTAAACAAATATTTAACCAACCTAATTATTTATTATTAAAATGAGGGACTCATAAAAACCCATAAATTGTTAGACACCAATATTATAAAATTTTTAAATTATATTTTAATAGTTATATTAAAAATGATTAAAGTTTATAAAATATTAGTTAATAAAATTTGTTGTTACCTTTCTAACAGCATGTTTTTCGTTTCTCTTTTAAATACAAATAATAAGAAAATAAATAAGCCTTGCATTGCATTAAATAAATCTGTAATATAGAAGAATGCTTGATAATCGTTTCCAACAAAGTATGATATAATTTCAGCAATCCATGATATACCCATGATAATAAATAAACGCAAAAATATATTGAACCTAAAGAATAATAAACTTTACAATAAAAAATTTGTTTTGTAGTTAAATAAGTAGATGTACAGATAAACAGTTAATAATAACACAATACAATTATTTAAAATTAAACACATTAATTTAATTTTAATTTAATTAATTAATTTTATTACAATATTAATTATTTTATAAACATTAGGAATAATATAATTAAGCGGCCTATACACATTCCTTTTTTAATTGTACAGTTTATTTGATAAGATAAGACTGTCAAGTAAAACTTATATCTTAACTTACAAAATTAAAAATCAAAGTGGGATGCTTAAAAAAATGTTTAAATTACATACAATTTGGGTGATCGGAAATAATACCACAGTCAGTAAAGATGAATCGGCTTAATTTTCTTTCAAAAACTTTAATAAAGTTTGAATTCGAAATTTTAAAAATTCAATTTAATCGTTTTGTAAAAGACAACATTATTGAGTTGGCTTAATTTCCGTTTCCAAATAATTCGTTTTTTTTTTGCAGATATTTAAATCAATGGAATATAAGAGAATTTTGTTGAATTAATTATCTATTCTAAATTCCCTAATACAGCTAAGTCGGAGATAATCTACGAAAAAAGCGATTATCAATTCCGACTTAACGTTACGAAAAATGCAAAAATCTACGAAAGAAATATTCATTCGTAGCATATTCGTACCTACTTAATATTATTTAGTGATCAGTTTCATTCTTACATTATTTAAACCTATTTTCAATATTTTTTTAAATATTTTTCAAAAATTTTTTAAGGGACACAATAAAGAAGCAACTAGTCCTAGTCAAACGATATGATATGAAGAAATGAAGAAAATTAAATGAAATATCTCACCATTTTTTATTTATAATTAATCTTAAAAAACTGTTTTTCTTTAAAAATAATGTTCAAAAATTATTATTCCCTACGAAATTGAAAACCATAATCATTATTTTTATTTATAAAAATTAATTCAAGCGTCCAAGTTGCCATTGCAAATTTAATTTTCTGAGAGGGAATTAAGAATCGTTAAAACTTTTTGTTCGTTCCGTAGCAAATTTTTCGTAGAAAGTGTAAAAGGAAATTTAAAATAGATGTCTATGTATAAAAATTTAGTTAATCGAGATTTTAGATAATTAATTAATAATAACTAATAAAATTTGGGGTAGCCCCTTTTATCAAAATATATTTATAATCACTCTTAAAATATTTCCCTGGCAATGGGGATAGCGAAAGAAAAAATAAAATATTTGGAAAACGGTCATAATTCATATGACCTAATTTCAAAATTTTAATTTTCACATTTGAAAGGAAATAAAGCACGATCCCGATAATTCAGAAAAAAAAAATATTAGAATAAAATTAAATAATGTGATTTAAAATAAATACTAAAAAATTTTTATAAATAAAAACTTCATACTTGTTTCTTTCATTTTTTAAATTTTTTCTGCTATTATCTTTATTCATTGCTCGACTCAATTCCATTTCAACACCTTTAATTCTTTTCCAGGTAAATACAAACATTAGTATGTTGAACGTAATGACACAAATTAATGGCATATATAACCATATTACAGCCGAATAACCTTCGTCAACTAAAAATTTCAAAAAAAACGAGGAAAAATTAATTAAAAATATTTAAAAAAAAAATATTGATTTTACCCTCTATGTAACAACGTTTTTCTCCAATTCCAGTTTTAACAGAACTTGGTGCATTCGAATTTTCTGTTAAAAATAATGCAATTGTATATATAATTGCAACTCCATAACATATTGCACAATATAAAAGAAAACGTGACTTTTGTGATGATCTAGCTTTGTCATAGCTGTTAAAATTAAACCATAGATCAAAACTAATGGCACTTAACCAAAAGTATGCGGACAAAATTGATGTATAACAAATATAACCTTAAATAAAATATAAAAAAAATTTAAAATGTTTTAATAATATTGAAGAATAATTGAAGTATAGAATCCTCAGCTAATTATGACACGACTCATATCGACTCATTTCGGCACGACGATTGATCATAAATTTTTTGGAAGCGAATTACGTTCAATCTTGCAAAGTATTGCTTTGATACAAAAAAAAACTATTATTAAACAAATTTTTGTCGAGTTCCGTTCTAATCTATAGCGGCAAAACAACTTTTTAAATATATATTCGTTACTTTGCTCTGACTTAAAAACGGTTTAACGGTTTAATGATTTCAAATTTTCTATACCTGTTGCTCTTAGACAATGGAGATGTTAGCCTATTAGCAGACTTGGAATTTGGTAACTCATATCGGGACGACGATTCGTCAAAAAGAATTTGTGAAATGAATTACTACTAATTTGCCAATTACTGCCTTGACCCAAAAGAAGATCCCAAAAAATGGAGTTTCATTAACCTATTGGAACACAACAACTTCTAAAAAAACTCTAGAGTGAAAAAAAACTTCGGGACATTTTTAAAAATTAAGAGAATTCAAATTATCATATAAAAAAATTAGCGCAAATGAGCTCAGTAAAAATATCCGAAACCGTGAATCCAGCATAAGCCTTAAAAAAATTGATATAAAAAAAAATGACATAAGATACACAGCGACGCGCACCGAGTATTATCTACTTACTCATATGCTAATACTAAAGAAAAATTAAAATATATTTTAATAATAATTATTATTTTAAAAATAAACTTACCAAATATTGAGCAAAACTTTGTACTTTCTCTAGTAGCATTATCTGTTAATAAAATGTAACCGAGACAAAAATATGATATTGATAATGAACTCAAATAGCAAACTAATGATTTTCCATGTAAATTACGTAATTTTGGCAAAATTAAATATACAATAATTGTAATTATCATAAATGGTTGTGATATAAGAAAAGCTGAAAAAAAATTAATAAGATTATAAATTTTAAATAATTATATTAACATTAAATATTTTTCAATAATAATAAATATAAAATTTGGCCAAAAGTCTAAATCGTTTGAAATATGTTAAGTGTGACCGTATAAGCTTGTGTTACTACAGAACTTTTTCGGACCACGCAGCTTGGTAACGGGCTTAAGAAAAAGTTTTACTATACCTAAAATTAATTTTATTGCAATATTCATCCGTTAGATGGTGTAAAGATTATTAGGCGAAACTTCCGGAAAGGGGTTGTGAGCTATCAAGATGCCGTCATCACATAACGGTACTAAATATCTGAAAGTTTCCGAATATGGCGATGGCGCCATCTAGTGGTCGAAAAATGCATTACAAAAATTTCCTAAGATATTTTTCCTGTAACACCATAAACTAAAACCAACATCATATAATATTGTAGAGCATGATATTGCCTTTCATATAACTAACGTGCTACCGTTTTTAAGATATTGCAGTTTAAAGTGAAAATTAAAAAAAAAAAAAAAAAAAAAATCAAACTTTCAAAAAAACTACTATAACTGTGAAATTTTCAAAAACACCCTGTATTATTATTATACCATTAGAAAGGTCTCTTAAAATTCTTTCCAACGGTATATAATAAGTATGGCATATGTTGACAAATAGCCCCACCAGATAACATAAATGCAAAAATGACACAACAATTTTATTAAAAAATACATTTTCATACTTAATTTGTCACAAATTTATTTTGCCTATTTGTTTTCCAGTTGAAATATGTATTTTAAAATGTAAGAATGCATTTTAGGCTTGGATACAATATTGAGTTGGGTTTTGTTCTGAGAGATTTTGGAGGTGACAAGCTCATAGTTTTAAAATTGTTTTAATATAATTAGAAAGGATCTTAGAGTTAGCTACAAAATCAGAATTATGCGCTTTTTCCAGAATATTTATAAACATATATATACACAAGAGCCTGTATCAGGAAGGATTTTATAGTTGAATTCTAAATCAGGATTACCGCTTTTTCCATAATATTTATGTCCGTCTGTCCAGACGCATGGACAGACGGACATAGTTAAATGTTGTTAACACGAATTTTTTTAAATTTTTTTGGAAAATGTTTTAAAAATGTTTGTTATAAACACAACAAAACTAGGAATATCTAAAATTATTTTCTTTATTTTTTTTTAAATTATAAAAATTTTTTTCATTTAATTTTAAGATTTATATTTTTTTTTATATTTATTTATTTAATTTTTCAATTAAAATATTTATTTATTTACTATTTAGAACTTAACAGCTATACATATATAAAATCATAGCTATTAATCATGACAATACTATAAAATTTACTTAAATAAACAAAGGAAGCTTTTATTAACTTTCAAATTTCAATAATTAAATTTAACAAAAACAAATTTTCACCAATGTGTTTTCGTGTCTACTGACTGATGTGAAAGATGAATAATAAAAACAATTTATATTATGTACGTTGATGTTAAAAAACGAAACATACTATTCAGTATCGGAGCTTGAAGATAACAAGTGTTTAATTTATAAAGTAGTTTGAAATTGGAAATTTGATAAAAAGTGATTTTTAAAAAGTTTAATTGTAAATTTGTCATATTTATTTGTTAATCATTAATTACTGTCACTTATGAATTGTCTGAAATTTGACGGACTCATGTAATATGACATTATTCGATGGGGTAAAATTAAATAATTGCAATAAGTTATTCATAGTTAAAAATCAACTTTAAAACAATTTGCATTACGTCGCATGTCAACGCATCCCAAAATCAATACGCTCTAATTTCTTAAATCTCCATTACTCTTTAAAAAATGGTTTCATACAGAAAAAAAACAATAAAAGTATACAATAACAAAATGTTTATACAATTTTACAATTTATAAAATTTAAACCCTCGACTTACAGTACAGTACGTTGCGTATTTTAGGAGCGCTGGCTCTCATATAATTTCGATGTACTTCAAATTATTTTGACAGAAAATATACGCCGTACATGTAGTCATTTGGGTTGATGCCTAAAAAACATTTAATTGAATTAGAAGCTGATTTTGTTAAAAACACAACAATAAAAACAAACGCTTGAGGGGAAAAAGCAAGGGTTACAATGTTTAATACTGTTTTTTGGATTAAAAAAAAATATATAAAATACAATAAAAATAATAAAATATAGTTATTTCATCAATTATAGTTATACTAGCAGATTTACCCGGCGTTGCCCGGAAGCTTGCAAATTGTAAAAACGCAAGTTTCAGCCAATTTTTTGAAATACTACTTTGCTTATAAATAAAGCCACAAAAAAATATTTGTGGAGTTCTGTTAACCCATCGTGGCCCAACAGCTTTTTATAGGTTTTTTCGTTGCTTTGTTATATATTAGAAATGATTTAGCCGATTAACTTAAAATTTTGTATATGTGTTCTTCTTTGAAAATGAACTTCAATTTACTAACAGACTTGGAAGTTGTTAACCCCTGCCGACCCGACGATTGTTCAAAAAAAAATTTGTAAGTAAATTACGTCCAATTTCTGAAAGTAGGTACAACTTCTTTGAATTAGGGGAATGCTTAAAAAAATGTTTTGTCGAGTTCTTTTAACCGATTGCGAAACAAAAACTTTAAAAAACAGTTTGAACGATTATCTCTAATTTTTCTATACATGGTGCTTCTTGAGAATTTGGTGCTCCTTGACGATAGAGTTGAGGATGTTAGGTTTCCGGCGAATAATGTTAACTGAATTAAAATGACTATTTGTCAAATGGGGATACTAAGTTTGCCATTATGTCATTATACTATGTCAATAGTAGTTTTCTTGAATTGCCAACGTTTGAATAAAGTATAGTCGATGGTTTAGAAAAGGTTTAAAAATTTTCTTTTCAACTTATATTTTGTTTAGTACTCACATGAAAGTTGTGATACGCTCTTCCTCGTTTTTTTATGATTTTATGAGAGAAATGTAGGCTTGTTTTTTGGAAAAACTGTTTTAAAATACTATGTTTTTAAGCATTATATATAAGAAATTGAATTTTTTGATTTTTAGATTTCATTTGAAGAAAACTGAAATTTTCATTGAATCTTTGTTCAAAACGCACAAACAGGTCAAAACCAAATTAACCATGTGGGTTTTAACTAAAATGTTGGTACAAAATTTTCAATAAAATACTTTTAATCGTATAAGAAAATAAAATTTATAGAAAACTTCATGGCGTCGTCGTGGAAAACGGGTTAATCGAACTTAACTAAAACTTTTTTCAGCCTCTCTTTAGACTACAAAATCAACCTGTAAAATTGGACAAAATCAAAAACACAAAATTTTTTGAAAGTCCGCCAGGCCGAAATGGGTTAAATTATTCCAACCAAATTTATACAACTAATTGCGGTTGCTAAGAGGAACATTTGTGCAAAATTTCAAATCAATATGTCAAACGGTTTTGACTCGACATCAAAAACATTGAAAAAGCTTCTTTGCGCCCTCGTGCCCAAACGGGTTAACCGAACTCAACAAAAATTTGTGGCAGACTCTATTTTCGACTGCGAAACCACATTGTAAAATTGGACATAAATCGGAAACACAAAATTTTTGGAAGCCCGCCAGGCCTAAATGGGTTAAATTATTCCACCCAAATTTATACAACTAATTCCTTTTAATAAGAAGAACATTCGTGCAAAATTTCAAGTTAATCGGTCAAACCGTTTCGACTCGACATCAAAAAAACGAAAAAGCTTAAAACGGCTCTGGAGCCGCAACCTGTTGATTTATAAAAATGCGACATAGCCTATGTCACCTCCCGGACTCCCAAAATTATTCCTCTAAAATTTGGTGTCAATCGGACCAGTGGTTTTCACGTGAATCCTGGACAAACAAACAAACAAACAAACAAATTTTCTTCTTTATATATTAGATTTATGTTATTTTAAAAATTATGAATAATAATGAAATCTATATTTAAAATATAGGAAAATCTATTAACATGCGTTGAAATAATGTGTCAGAACTTAAGTTTTAACTTCAATATGTTTACAGTTGCCTAAGTTACTGGTTTTTTTTAAAATAACAAATTTTTAATTTTTAAGTTCTAATAGCTCTTGAATGGAAAATATTTTGATTATGAATTTATGCTGATTATGAATGATCCAACCCTGTTTTCCCAGGTCCAAACTTTTCAGGTTCAAGAAATTAGACTTAGACAAAATTTGGATCTTTTCCTAGAATTTTATAATAAGCAAAAATGGTTAAAAATCAAGTGACGCTTTTTCCAATTTTAAGGAAACACTGTAAGATTAAAAAAAATCTTTAACACAGGTATAAAAATATATTGTTGCAGATTTAAGAAAAAGCAAAATTCCAATTTTTAAAATGCTTCCTAACAGCTTCTAAGCAGTGACAGTCACAAAATAAACTTATTAAATGACTTATATTAATTTCTGAGGATCTAATTTCTATAAAAATTTTGAAGGTTCTACCTTAAGCCGTTCACAAGATTGAGGAATAAAAAATTTTGTAAAAATTTGGTTAAAAAAATAAATTGAAATATGTATATTAAACATCAATATATACTAGAATTTGAGTAAATATACTTATATTTTGTTTTCTATGAATAATTCATGTATGATTGATTTGACAGTAGTTTCAATTTTTTTTGGTAATGAGGTCAACACGACCCAACTTTATTTTGTTCCACGTTGTTTTAGAAAAATTTACACATTTAAGTTTGAAATAACCAAATAATAGCAACATTTCGTTAAATTATTATTAACATCTCTATACAAAATATTTGTTAAATATATGATTTTAAATTATTTACTATGTTTATACCGGTTAAAATTATAGATATCAGCCGAAGTTCCTATAAGTTAACCAGTTTTAGATTTTTTTTATTGTAAAAAGCTTTTCAAATTTATCATTATTATTATTTAATGACGCATTTGTTGAAATTAACACAATTTTATTATAAAACTTTTAAATTCATCATTAAATATATAAAAAGTTCTCAGACATAACAGTTATTATTTCTTATAAATATTAATAAAGTTATTATAAAACGAGGAAGATTATAGTTGCCCTTGTCAACTTTTAGATACCCGTGCATACCCACTAACCGTTATTTATTTCCCCTATGCTATTATAAATATTACAAAAAAAATTTAAGAAAGTAAATTAAGTAGTTAAAAAAAAATTTAACTTATTATCCCATAATTTTTGACTAACTTATTATCCCATAAAAAAAAAAAAATAGCCCACCCTAAAAGTTGGTCCGAGTGATGTCCAACTTTGCCAACTAAATTGTCCTATTACTTTATCTGCCCAGTTTTGATTTTAACCTCGTAGCTTCATTAGATTCACAGTCATCGAATTGACAACTTTGTATGGCAGCTGCCCGAAAACAGGGCCGTAACATTTTGAAACTCCATATAAGTGCTCGATTCATTATATAACTAGCAGTGTGTAATTTTCATCCTCGTAGTATAATCAGTTTCCAAGAAATTCATATTGGTGCAAAGAAGTTGTATAGCAGCCCCCCCAAAAAGGGGCCGTAACATTTTGAAACTTCATATAAGTGCTCGATTCATTATATAACTAACAGTGTGTAATTTTCATCCTGGTAGTATAATCAGTTTCTAAGAAATTCATATTGGTGCAAAGAAGTTGTGTGGCAGCTCCCCAAAACCTTGATCTGGTCTTAACCAAAAAGAATAGGGAACCTCAAAACTGTCCAAAAAATGTTTTGTGTGAATCTCAAAACTCTTGCTCTAATTTTTCAATTCTATCTCTTATAATTAATTTTTAATTCACGAATATATTAAACTTAAGCAAAATCAACTTCATATGGTCATATTCATATAATAATCATCATATTCATAATCTATCAATCTATCAATATCAATAGGCCATTTACTTAAAAAAAATCTTTGTGTTTTTTTTTGCTTATCTTAAATAAACTACGCATCATTTAAATCATATGAAATTCTAACTCGAAATCGGTATCTACAAAAAAAAAACAAAAAACAAAAAAAGAAAAAAACAAAATTCATATAATTTCATGTTAAATACAAGATGCATAGCAAAATTTCAAATTTTTGTATGAAAATATTGGAGTTAAAAAAGTTAGTTGTTCCAGAGCTACCCGAAGTTTTGGTCCGATCTTAAACAAAAAAAATAGGGAACCTAGAAATTGATTGAAAAATATTTTGTGAAAATTTCAAAACTGTAGCTCTTTTAGTTTTTGAGTTATCGTGCTGACACACAGACGGACGGACAGACACACATAGCTAGATCGACTCATTTTTCGATTCTGAGCCGATACGTACCCTTGACACTATATCTAGCTCGTCTAGATCGATGCGTTACAAACGGAGGAGCAAATCTAATATACCCGATGTCATACATGTATGCACGGATATAAATACTAGTAAAAAAACCCGTCGGTCCGAAGTGTATACTTTTAATTTCTCTTTTAATATATAATCTTTTTTCTCCTACTCTTGCGCTACAGAATTAATTAAAGGAAATTTGTTGCCTAAATACTATTCTTATGTATGCAAGTCTACCTAAAGAACATTCTGAATTAACATTTTATAAGTTTCATATTTTTTTTCTCTTATTTATGTAAGTATTAGTAATTAAAAGTATGCTACGTATATAAATAACACTTAACATAACATTGTGCACGCTTATATGCACCTGCTGCAGTAGTTTGTCTTTTATTTATATTTAGATATGACAATAATCATTACAAAATTTTTTGCGAATTTAACTCTAGACTTAAAATTAAATCATGATAATATGATTTACGTTAAACCCGCTTAAAGAATTACTAAGCATGCGTATTCAAATATATATTTTAAGAAGAATCGGCGGAGCAGTAAGAAGTGTATTCTTTGGTGATCGTAATATTCTCTCCTATCTCTTAATTAAATTGACTTAACAATAGAATAGCAATAGAGAAACTAAATATACATTTTGCAGAACAGCCCCTTGAAAAACTTTTATTTGCCAAATTAAACAAAACTAAGAACTGAAGCTATCAAATCAATCCAAATTCAAAAATTCAAATAAAGTGAAGTACATTCTCATATATTTTAAAAACAATTATATAGATTAATATAAATATATTAAAATATTATAAAATTTGTCACAAATATTGTGAAAGTCTATGAATTAATAGAATCTCTATAGAATTAATAGAAAGTCTATAGAATTAATAATTATTAATAATTAAATTTTTTTTTAAACTTTAATTAAATTAGGTTAATTAATTCAATATTAAAATTTCAAAACTGTCAAGGCATTTTATTTATTATTATTCATTCATTTTATTTTTAATAAAAATTGTAAATTTAAAAATAAATATTTTTAAATGAAATTTAAAGCACGTAAAAACCCTTCATTCAACAACGAAAGAAAAAACCCCAAAATATTTACAGTCAGTTTCATTTTGAGAGCGTATAGCAAAAACAACAAACCAAAAACCACATTTTCTTTAACATTAATATTCAACAAAAAAAATAATATGTCCATATTTTTTTTACAACTTATAAATTTTCATTAATTTCATAATTTTTATAAAATAAAAACTGCTTTTATTTTCAATTACTAGTAGTTATTATATATATAAATTTTACATAATATTCACAATAACTTTAAAAAAATTTAATTCACAATAAACAACAATAAAATAAGATACACTTTGAATAAACTAATTATAAAATAAAATATTTTAATTATAAAAGTTTAGAGTTCTCATTTAAAGTGAATCACCATGGAGAATAATTAAAACAAAAGTTTGTAACAATATCTGAATTACAATATGAGTAACAATAATGATAAATTAAAAAAAAAAACTAACTTCCAGCAAAAACAAATCAAGAAATATTGTAAATATAAAAATAAAAATCTATTAAATAAGATATTGGAATATTTAAAAAATTGAAACATGCAATTAATTTAAAATTAAGATATAAAATAAGTTCATATAACATAAAATAATATAGTATTAATAACATTGAAAACTCAAAAACTTACACACTCCAAAAAATATATGTCGAGCTTTATCTTGTTGTTTCAAAACACAAATATGTGGTCCAACTGAATATTTAGGAGATTCCTTATCATATTCAAACAATGAAAGACAAACATTTTTCTCTTCCATAAAATTTATAACATTTTTATATAATACTGTTATCGATCCATTTTCATGAAAATTCCAAACATCATCTTCCGATTCAATTTGATTAAATGCATACGTTTCATTTGATTCACATTCAATTTTTTTATTAAATTTTAAATGAAAATAATCAAAAAAATCTGCATAAAATTTTATATTACCTTGTGAATCAATTAAACTAATATTAGTATTAAAAAAAATTTTATCATCATTTTGTTCTTCACATACAAGATTTTCCATTGATTCAATAAAATTTGAACAACACCACGGTAAACATTTTTTAATTAAACAAATACATCCTCTTACTTCTGTTATATTTTTAACATCATCTGTTACATTAAATGTTAAATTTTGTGGTATAATTGTATTATTATTTATTAAATAAGAATTATCATTTTGTTTTTGATCTGGATCCAATACAATTGAATCTTCTAATTTACATGGATAAATTATTTGACTTTGTATTAAATTAAAATTTAAAATTATTAAAAATATAAAAATGTACAATATTTTTTTCCGAAACATAGTACATATAATTTTTTCTTTAAATTAAAAAAAATTTTTTAAATAATTTGAAAACAATTGAATCGTATCGTAAGCGAATGTTAAACTAGCTTCGAGCGAAAGTTAAATTGAACTGAAGAGTAAACTTAAAATTTGTTTGAGTTAAAATTAAATCAAAATATCACTGAATTTTTAAGGAAAAACCACAATTAAAAATGTCATGAACTACAGCAATTAAAGTTATACTGATAACTGTGTCGTTTTGTAAATAACGAATGGTTCACTATGTACGACAATTAAATTATAAACTGATAGTATTTTATTTCACAAATTTTAAATAATTGATATTTTTAAATTAATAAGAAATAAGTTTTTAATATATGTAAATATTTTTTTTTCATTTCGCTAAAGCAAGGTACCCTTAACTAATACTTTTTTTTCGTTATACTAATACTTAATTAAAATCGCTGTACAATATAAATAGTCAGTTGCCAATTTTTGAGAGCTTTCGCAATACTATAAAACTAATGCCCAAATTCAAATAGAACATTTTAAAATTTTTTGAAGCTTTTAATTTTGTTTGTTTTTTTTTTGTATTTTTTACTATTAAAATTGAGATTTTCTCATTTAACAATTGATCCATCACTACACTGCAGAATAAATCTAACTAGCTGTACTTATTACAACTTAATGCTTTTCGTTCATATCTTTCAACTTTACTTTAAATTAGCCGGCTTAAGTTATTAAAATTATGAAGCCACCGATATCAATGCATGTATTGTTTGGTGTGACTTTGAACGTTTTAAGTTTTAATTATTTTTAAAATTATTATTTAAAGTAAAGAAAAGAAAATTTAAATTTTAAAATTATTTAATACTAATTTTTTTTATAACAATTTTACAAAAAATTAATTGATTAATAGTTTTATTTAATTTTCTTTTGCTAAAAGCTATTTTGGAACAGATATCAGAGTTTGATATATTAATATTCTAATTCTAAAGTACATTTTATATCTAAACGAGGAAGATTATAGTTGCCCTTGTCAACTTTTAGATACCCGTGCATACCCACTATGGTGTATAAAATAAACCATAATTTACTTCCCTGATACATTTAACTCATTACCCCATAATTTTGACGAAAAAAAAAAAAAAAAATTAACAAAAAAAAAAAAAAAAATCACAAAACAAAAAACAAAATTTTCATTCATTGTCCCATAACTTTAGCTTAAAAAAAAAAAAAAAAAAAAAAAATTAAAAAAAAAAACAAAAAAAAAAAAAAATTGGCCCACCCTAAAAGTCCGATGGTCCGAGTGATGTCCAACTTTGCCAAGTAACTTGCCCTATTACTTTACCTGCCCAATTTTAATTTTAACCTTGTAGCTTCATTAGATTCAAAGTTGTTGAATCGAAAACTTAATATGGCAGCCCCCCAAAATGGGACCGTAACATTTTGAAACTTCATATAAGTACTCGACTCATTATATAAATAACCGTGTGTAATTTTTATCGTCGTAGTTTTGAAGAAATTAATATTGGTGCAAATAAGTTGTATGGCAGCCCCCTCGAAAATGGGGCCCTAACATTTTGAAACTTCATATAATTGCTTGATTCATTATATAACTAACCGTGTGTAATTTTCAGCCTCGTAGTATAATTAGTTTTCAAGAAATTCATATTGGTGCAAAGAAGTTGTATGGCAGCCCCCCGAAAATGGGGCCCTAACATTTTGAACCTTCATATAAGTGCTCGATTCATTATATAACTAACCGTGTGTAATTTTCATCCGCGTAGTATAATTAGTTTTGAAGAAATTCATATTGGTGCAAAGAAGTTGTATGGCAGCCCCCCGAAAATGGGGCTCTAACATTTTGAAACTTCATATAAGTGCCGGAGTCATTTTAAAACTAACCGTGTGTAATTTTCATCCCCGTAGTATAATTAGTTTTGAAGAAATTCATATTGGTGCAAAAAAGTTGTATGGCAGCTCCCCGAAGCCTTGGTCCGATTTTAACCAAAAACAATAGGGAACCTAGAAACTGTCTAAAAATCACTTTGTGTGAATTTCAAGACTCTAGCCCTTTTAGTTTTTGAGTTATCGTGCTGACACACGGACGGACGGACGGACGGACGGACGGAAGACACACATAGCTAGGTCGACTAATTTTTCGATTCTGAGCCGATACGTACCCTTGACACTATATCTAGCTCGTCTAGATCGATGCGTTACAAACGGAGGAGCAAATCTAATATACCCGATGTCATATATGTATGCACGGGTATAAAAATATTTTTTTTTTTTACTATAAATAATAGTACATCGAATGACAGGTTGCATTGAATAAGGTTGCTGTTTGTCAAAATTTTCATAAAATAATAACGGTTTTTAAGTTTTGGATTGTACTGTACAATTTAATAAAATTTAATAAAAATATAAATTGTCTAATAAAATCAAAACCATTTTAAAAAAATTAAAAAAAAAAATATATATGTAATATATTTATTTATTTATTTGTTGTCCCAGACAATAGTAAATATTGCCTAATTATATTAATCCTGTGGCAATTTGACATTTGGACTTATTATTAAATTATTCTAATATACACCATATTTTTTTCATTAGATATATGTAATATAAAATACAATAAATACATACAAAATTTAAAATTAATATTCAGTAGTTTAACTAATGTCAGTAGATGTATCGGTATTTTTGGAAGATGATTTATAAATGACAACTTTTCTATCTGGTTTTTCAAATTTAGGAACAAATTTTTCTGAAAAAGAATTTTTATATTAATAGTTATTATTTTTTATTATTATTAAATATTTTTAAAAAATAATACTTACTTTTTATTTTAAATCTATAAAAAATATCAAAAGAAACATTTAATAAAATCGAACAATCAAAGTTAAAATATAATTCATATATAGTGAATAATTAATAAATAAAAATGGAATTTCGTTATAAATAACTGAAAATTACAAATAAAATAGTTTCAGTATATGTATTTCATTATTCAAATACTATTTTCTATACAATTTCCTAATTAAAAATTTTTTCTGTAGTCCCAACAAATTCGGAGCTAAAACCTTCCAAAGTTCGAAATACCCATAAATTTAAATTGTTTTAAACAAAGTTCTATAAAGAATATTTTCAATCAGGCAAATGATAGCTATTTTTATCAGCTTTCTGTATATGTGTTAAAAAAATATAGAGGGTTACCATGCAATACTTAAATTTATCGTTATGGGAAACTAATTTTTTCCTAAATTCTTATTTCTTAATATCATCTAAACGGTTTGATTTAGGAACTAAATAAGTATGAGACATGAGTCTTTTAAGTATGGCCCTCCGTTTAGGAGCTGTAATGTGTCAAAAATTTAATTTGCAAATAACGTTAATTTATATCCAATTTTCCGGTACTGTCATCTAGTGGCCAAAAAGTAAATCAGAGTTTGAGTACGCATATTTTTTTACCTAATTAATTATTATTAAAATGAATGACTCATAAAAACCCATAAATTGTTAGACACCAATATTACAAAATTTTTAAATTATATTTTAATAGTTATATTAAAAAATATTAAAGTCTATAAAATATTAGTTAATAAAATTTGTTGTTACCTTTCTAACAGCATGTTTTTCGTTTCTCTTTTAAATACAAATAATAAGAAAATAAATATGCCTTGCATTGCACTAAATAAATCTGTAATATAGAAGAATGCTTGATAATCGTTTCCAACAAAGTATGATATAATTTCAGCAATCCATGATATACCCATGATAATAAATAAACGCAAAAATATATTGAACCTAAAGAATAATAAATTTTACAATAAAAAATTTGTTTTGTAGATAAATGAGTAGATGTACAGATAAACAGTTAATAATAACACAATACATTTATTTAAAATTAAACACATTAATTTAATTTTAATTTAATTAAAAATATTTTATTACTATCATAATTATTTTATAAACATTAGGAATAGTTTAATTAAGCGGCCTATACACATTCCTTTTTTAATTGTACAGTTTATTTGACAAGATAAAACTGTCAAATAAAACTTATTATATCTTAACTTATAAAAATAATAATCAAAGTGGGATGCTTAAAAAAATGTTTAAAATACATACAACTTGGGTGATCGGAAATAATACCACAGTTAGTAAAGATGAATCGACTTAATTTTCTTTTCAAAACTGTGATAAAGTTTAAATTGGGAAATTTAAAAATTCAATATGATCATTTTGGAAATGACAACAATATTGAGTTGGATTAATTTCCGTTTCCAAATAATTCGATTTTTTGCAGATATTTATATATAATCAATACAAAATAAGATAATATTTAATCGAGGTTTTAGTTAATTAATTAATAATAATTAATAAAATTTGAAAAAGATAAAATAAAATATTTGGAAAACGGTCATAACTCATACGATCGAATTTTAAAAATTTTAAAACACGATCCCCTTAATTTAAAAAAAAAAATTAAAAAAAAATTAGAATAAAATTAATTAATATCATTAAAAATAAATATTAAAAAATTTTATAAATAAAAAGTTCATACTTATTTCTTTCATATTTTAAAATTTTCCTGCTATTATCTTTATTCATTGCTCGACTCAATTCCATTTCAACACCTTTAATTCTTTTCCAGGAGAATACAAACGTTAGTATGTTGAACGTAATGACACAAATTAATGGCATATATAACCATATTACAGCCGAATAACCTTCTTCAACTAAAAATTTCAAAATAATGGATGAACAATTAATTAAAAATATTAAAAAAAAAATTATTGATTTTACCCTCTATGTAACAACGTTTTTCTCCAATTCCAGTTTTAACAAAATTTGGTGCATTCGAATTTTCTGTTAAAAATAATGCAATTGTATATATAATTGCTACCCCGTAACATATTGCACAATATAAAAGAAAACGTGACTTTTGTGATGATCTAGCTTTGTCATAACTGTTAAAACTATACCATAGATCAAAACTAATGGCACTTATCCAAAAGTAGGAAGACAAAGTGGATGTATGCAAAATATAACCTTAAATAAAATATAAAAAAAATTTAAAATGTTTTAATAATATTGAAGACAAAATAATGAATCTATATAGTTTATAAAAGCGAATGTGTGTATAAATCGTATAGAATCCTCAGCTAATTATGACACGACTCATATCGACTAATATCGGCACGACGATTGATCATAAATTTTTTTAGAAGCGAATTACGTTCAATCTTGCAAAGTATTGCTTTGATACAAAAAAAACTATTATTAAACAAATTTTTGTCGAGTTCCGTTCTAATCTATAGCGGCAAAACAACTTTTTAAATATATATTCGTTACTTTGCTCTGACTTAAAAACGGTTTAACGGTTTAATGATTTCAAATTTTCTATATCTGTTGCTCTTAGACAATGGAGATGACTATTAACAGACTTGGAATTTGGTAACTCATATCGGGACGACGATTCGTCAAAAAGAATTTGTGAAATGAATTACTACTAATTTGCCAATTACTGCTTTGACCCAAAAGAAGATCCCAAAAAATGGAGTTTCGTTAACCTATTGGAACACAACAACTCTTAAAAAAACTCTAGGGAAAAAAACTTCGGGATTATTTTAAAAATTAAGAGAATTCAAATTATCATATAAAAAAATGAGCGCAAATGAGCTCAGCAAAAATATTCGAAACCGTGAATCCAGCATAAGCCTTAAAAAAATTGATTTAAAAAAAAATGACATAAGAGACACAGCGATGCGCACCGAGTATTATCTACTTACTCATATAATAATACTAAAGAAAAATTAAAATATATTTTAATATTAATTATTATTTTAAAAATAAACTTACCAAATATTGAGCAAAACTTTGTACTTTCTCTAGTAGAATTATCTGTTAATAAAATGTAACTGAGACAAAAATATGATATTGATAATGAACTCAAATAGCAAACTAAAGATTTTCCATGTAAATTACGTAATTTTGGCAAAATTAAATACACAATAATTGTAATTATCATAAATGGTTGTGATATAAGAACAGCTGAAAAAAAATTAATAAGATTATAAATTTTAAATAATTATATTAACATTAAATATTTTTTAATAATATAAAAAATAAATATAAAATTTGGCCAAAAGTCTAATTCGTTTGAAATATGTTAAGTGTGACCAATTTGCAATATGAAAAATAATTAAATCGCCTATATGGCAACACTTTGTAATTTATTTATATATATTTATAAAGCTTATAAAATAGTGGTTTGACGTTTTCATATTGCAGAGATACCGTATAAATTTGTGTTACTACAGAACTTTTTCGGACCACGCAGCTTGGTAACGGGCTTAAGAAAAAGTTTTACTATACCTAAAATTAATTTTATTGCAATATTCATCCGTTAGATGGTGTAAAGATTATTAATTTAAAACTATTTAGAAATTTCGAAGGCATTCGGTCAGACGCATGGACAGACGGACATAGTTTAAATGTTGTTAACACGAATTTTTTTAAAATTTTTTTGCAAAATTTTTTAAAAATGTTTGTTATAAACACAACAAAACTGGGAATATCTAAAATTATTTTCTTTATTTTTTTTTAAATTATTAAAATTTTTTTTCATTTAATTTTAAGATTTATATTTTTTTCCTTATATTTGTTTATTTAATTTTTTAATTAAAATATTTATTTATTTACTATTTTGGAACTAAACAACTATACATATATAAAATCATAGCTATAAATCATGACAATACTATAAAATTTACTTAAATAAACAAAGGAAGCTTTTATTAACTTTCAAATTTCAATAATTAAATTTAACAAAAACAAATTTTCACCAATGTGTTTTCGGGTCTACTGACTGATGTGAAAGATGAATAATAAAAATAATTTATATTATGTACGTTCATGATAAAAAAGAAACATACTATTCGGTATCGGAGCTTGAAGATAAACAAGTGTTTAATTTATAAAATAGTTTGAAATTGGATATTCGATAAAAAGTGATTTTTAAAAAGTTTAATTGCAAATTTGTCATATTTATTTGTTAATCATTAATTACTGTCACTTATGAATTGTCTGAAATTTGACGGACTCATGTAATATGACATTTTTCGATGGGGTAAAATTAAATAATTGCAATAAGTTATTCATAGTTAAAAATCAACTTTAAAACAATTTTAATTCGAAAAAGACTCATTCAGCCTTATTCAAACCGAAGGAAGTACGATATGCATTACGTCGATATGTCAACGCATCCCAAAATCAATACGCTCTAATAAAGTGGTTCAATACAGAAAAAAAAAACAACATTAAAAGTTTACAATAACCAAATGTTTAGACACATTTTTTAATATATAAAATTTAAATGCTCGATTTACAGTTCAGTACGTCGCGTATTTTAGGAGCGCTGGCTTTCATATAATTTCGATATATGTACTTCAAATTATTATGACATAAATATACGTCGTACATGTTGTCATTTGAGTTGATGCCATAATAACATTGAATTAAATTAGAAACTGACTTTTTTAAAAGCACAACAATAAAAAGAAACGCGTGAGGGGAAAAAGCAAGGGTTTTTAAAACGCACGTTTCTGCAAAAACGCAATACTGTTATTTGGGTTAAAAATATATATAAAAATAAAATGATCATATTATAATTTAGTTATTTCACCAATTATAGTTATATTTATGTTATTTTAAAAATTATGAATAATAATGAAATCTATATTTAAAATATAGGAAAACCTATTAACATGCGTTGAAATAATGTGTCAGCACTTAAATTTTAACTTCAATATGTTTACAGTTGCCTAAGTTACTGCTTTTTTTAATATAACAAGTTTTTAATTTTTAAGTCCTAATAGCCCTTGAATGGAAAATATTTTGATTATGAATTTATGCTGATTATGAATGATCCATCCCTATTTTCTCAGGTCCAAACTTTTCAGGTTCAAGAAATTAGACTTAGACAAAATTTGGATCTTTTCCTAGAATTTTATAATAAGCAAAAATGGTTAAAAATCAAGTGACACTTTTTTTAATTTTAAGGAAACTCTTTAAGATTAAAAAAAATCTTTAACACAGGTATAATTTAAGAAAAAGCAAAATTCCAATTTTTAAAATGCTTTCTAACAGCTTCTAAGCAGTGACAGTCACAAAATAAACTTATTAAATGACTTATATTAATTTCTGAGGATCTAATTTCTATAAAAATTTTGAAGGTTCTACCTTAAGCCGTTCACAAGATTGAGGAATAAAAAATTTTGTAAAAATTTGGTTAAAAAAATAAATTGAAATATGTATATTAAACATCAATATATACTAGAATTTGAGTAAATATACTTATATTTTGTTTTCTATGAATTCATGTATGATTGATTTGACAGTAGTTTCATTTTTTTTTGGTAATGAGATCAACACGACCCAACTTTATTTTGTTCCACGTTGTTTTAGAAAAATTTACACATTTAAGTTTGAAATAACCAAATAATAGCAACATTTCGTTAAATTATTATTAACATCTCTATACAAAATATTTGTTAAATATATGATTTTAAATTATTTACTATGTTTATACCGGTTAAAATTATAGATATCAGCCGAAGTTCCTATAAGTTAACCAGTTTTAGATTTTTTTTATTGTAAAAAGCTTTTTAAATTTATCATTATTATTATTTAATGACGCATTTGTTGAAATTAACACAATTTTATTATAAAACTTTTAAATTCATCATTAAATATATAAAAAGTTCTCAGACATAACAGTTATTATTTCTTATAAATATTAATAAAGTTATTATAAAACGAGGAAGATTAAGTTGCCCTTGTCAACTTTTAGATACCCGTACATACCCACTAACCGTTATTTATTTCCCCTATGCTATTATAAATATTACAAAAAAAATTTAAGAAAGTAAATTAGTTAAAAAAAAATTTAACTTATTATCCCATAATTTTTGACTAACTTATTATCCCATAAAAAAAAAAAAATAGCCCACCCTAAAAGTTGGTCCGAGTGATGTCCAACTTTGCCAACTAACTTGTCCTATTACTTTATCTGTCCAGTTTTGATTTTAACCTCGTAGCTTCATTAGATTCACAGTTATCGAATTGATTACTTTGTATGGCAGCTGCCCGAAAACGGGTCCGTAACATTTTGAAACTTCATATAAGTGCTCGATTCATTATATAACTAACAGTGTGTAATTTTTATCCTCGTAGTATAATTAGTTTTCAAGAAATTCATATTTGTGCAAAGAAGTTGTGTGGCAGCTCCCCAAAACCTTGATCTGGTCTTAAACAAAAAGAATAGGGAACCTCAAAAATGTCCAAAAAATGTTTTGTGTGATTTTCAAAACTATTGCTCTAATTTTTCAATTCTATCTCTTATAATTAATTTTTAATTCACCAATATATTAAACTTAAGCAAAATCAACTTCATATGATCATATTCATCATGATAGATATTAATCATCATATTCATAATCATTATATCTATCAATATCAATAAGCCATTTACTTAAAAAAAATCTTTGTCTTCTTTTTTGCTTATCTTAAATAAACTACGCATCATTTAAATCATATGAAATTCTAACTCGAAATCGTTATCTACTTTTTGTAACAAAAACAAAAAACAAAAAAACAAAATTCATATAATTTCAAGAAGCAAGCAAAATTTAAAATTTTTGTATGAAAATGTTGAAGTTGAAAAAGTTAGTTGTTCGAGAGCTACCCGAAGTTTTGGTCCGATCTTAACCAAAAAAAATAGGGAACCTAGAAATTGATTGAAAAATATTTTGTGAAAATTTCAAAACTGTAGCTCTTTTAGTTTTTGAGTTATCGTGCTGACACACAGACGGACGGACAGACACACATAGCTAGATCGACTCATTTTTCGATTCTGAGCCGATACGTACCCTTGACACTATATCTAGCTCGTCTAGATCGATGCGTTACAAACGGAGGAGCAAATCTAATATACCCGATGTCATATACCTATATATGCACGGGTATAACGATGTCATATACCTATATATGCACGGGTATAAAAATCTATTAAATAAGATGCTGGAATATTTAAAAAAGTGAAACATGCAATTAATTTAAAATTAAGATATAAAATAAGTTCATATAACATAAAATATTATAGTATTAATAACATTGAAAAACAAAAACTTACACACTCCAAAAAATATATGTCGAGCTTTATCTTGTTGTTTCAAAACACAAACATGTGGTCCAACTGAATATTTAGGAAATTCCTTATCAAATTCAAACAATGAAAGACAAAAATCTTTCTCTTCCAAAAAATTTACAACATTTTTATATATTACAGTTATTAATCCATTTTCATGAAAATTCCAATCATCTTCTTCATATTCAATTTGGTTATATGCATACGTCTCATGTGATTCACATTCAATTTTTTTATTAAATTTTAAATGAAAATAATCAAAAAAATCTGCATAAAATTTTATATTACCTTGTGAATCAATTAAACTAATATTAGTATTAAAAAAAATTTTATCATTATTTTGTTCTTCACATACAAGATTTTCCATTGATTCATTTAAATTTGAACAACACCACGGTAAACATTTTTTAATTAAACAAATGCATCCTCTTACTTCTGTTATATTTTTAACATCATCTGTTACATTAAATGTTAAATTTTGTGGTATTATTGTATTATTATTTATTTTATAAGAATTATCATTTTGTTTTTGATCTGGATCCAATACAATTGAATCTTCTAATTTACATGGATAAATTATTTGACTTTGTATTAAATTAAAATTTAAAATTATTAAAAATATAAAAATATACAATATTTTTTTCCGAATCATAATACATATAATTTTTTCTTTAAATTAAAAAATTTTTTTAAATAATTTGAAAACAATTGAATCGTATTGTAAGCGAATGTTAAACTAGCTTGGAGCGAAAGTTAAATTGAATTGAAGATTAAACTTAAAATTTGTTTGAGTTAAAATTAAATCAAAATATCACTGAATTTTTAAGGAAAAACCACAATTAAAAATGTCATGAACACAGCAATTAAAGTTATACTGATAACTGTGTCGTTTAGTACATAATGAATGGTTCACTATGTACGACAATTAAATTATAAACTGATAGTATTTTATTTCATATATTTTAAATAATTGATATTTTTAAATTAATAAGAAATAAGTTTTTAATATATGTAGGGTTAAGTTCCCTATAATCGAACACTTAACGATACTTGCGACTTTAATTAATGATAAATAAGGTGTATTTTGACCGAATAACTAGTTTTATATATCAATCGAAAGTAAATTTAATAACCTTTCGAACTAATTAAATTAAATTAAATTATACAAATTATTTATAATTTTATTTAAAAATTACTTAAAAAACCCAAATTTGCCTATAATCGAACACCGGTTGCCTATTTTCGAAAACAGATATTCCTTTGTTCGAACACAAATTTTTTTAAAGAATTACTATTAAAAATACCATGTTTTCATTTTAAATATTGTTATTTCTTATGAATTCAAACTTTTCTTAATAAATTGATTTGGACGAAGAGGTCAAAAAAATAAAGTAAATCTACCACAAAACATACCAAATAAAAATTTCATAAATAATAATATTTTAAAAAGCAAAATGTTTGATTTTTTATTCCTTTTTCTAACTTTTTACTTAATTTTTAAAGAAAAGGGAACTAAATATTCTGGAAAAGGGCAACATCCTGATTTCGTAATCAACTCTGATGGTTGTTTATACTTTACCTAGGTGTTACAAGTTTTCGATATACCTATATATAAAAAACAAGTTTTCTAAAATTCATATAAAATTAAAAAAGAAATTGGCTAGAAAAATCGATCAGCCCGAAACCCCGTTAATTTAATTATGGCTAGATTTCGCATCCAAAACTAGAATCAAAAATTAAGATTAAAGAGTCAGCTAATAATATAATATAATTAATAAATTTATAGGAACCCTCATTTTGTATATGCAATTCCAAAATCTCTCTGAATTTTTAATATATTAGCATCAAAGCATTTAATATAATAGGGCTCTCGCCCCTCAAACCCGAGCAAACTAATTATTTGAAACCAGATTTTGTACCCAATTTTAAAACCCCTCTTAATTTCTCTTCATACATAATAAGTCAACAACAAATTATTTAAATAGTTTTTCCATTTTTTCGCAAAATTTTCATGAAATATTGTAAGAAAACGAGATTTCGCTTCCGCTCCCGCTAAAAGCCGCATTTAGTCAAATTCACAAGTTATTATACAATTTTTTTTCGCTCTGAGTAAAAACTCTAGAATAGCCCATTTTCATTTTATTAAATTCTTTTATGACAGAAATTTTGTAATGCAGAGTTGTTACCGGAATACGAAAGAGTTTACTGGCGTCCCTAACGTTCATAGACCCTTCCCTGATTTTACCGAAAGCTACCTTCAAAGAATCATCGCTATATTGCTGATACATTTTCATTTTGTCTAAAAAATTAATGTGTAACAACTTAAAACCTGAAGAAAACATTGTGTTCGAATAAGAGAATCTTAAACTAATTTGAATTGCCTAAATTCGAACACTGTGTTCGAAATAAGAAATTTGTGTATTTTAGTTTCCTTTGTTCGAACAGGTCAAAAATATAAATAAATTTTTAATATTTTTCTTCAATTTTTAACAAAATTCAATAAATGATACAGATTTCATAAAAAAAACACTATTTCCTGCAACCCTTAAAACTCTTTTTTTATTAGCAATTTCAATGAAAAACGCACTGTTCAAAAACCAGTTCCAAGTTTTAGCGATTTGTGAGATAATTAACTTAATTTTTGTTCTGATTTTTTTGTTAAGGCTAGGGGAAACTTCAACAAATAAATTAAAAAAAAAACCGTTTTTAAATTAAGTCAAATTTTCTTATTATACTAGTTTTTTTAAAAAGTGTTCGATTATAGGACATGTTCGAAATTAGGCAACACCACCCTACATATTTTTTTTTCATTTCGCTAAAGCAAAGTTCCCTTAACTAATACTTTTTTTCGTTATACTAATACTTAATTAAAATCGCTGTACAATATAAATAGTCAGTTGCCAATTGTACTTTTTGAGAGCTTTCGTAATACTATAAAACCATAATGCCCAAATTCAAATAGAACATTTTAAAATTTTTTGAAGCTTTTAATTTTGTTTGTTTTTTTTTTGTATTTTTTACTATTCAAATTAATATTAACTGTTAAGATTTAACTGTTGATCCATCACTACACTACTGAATAAACCTAACTAGCCGTACTTATTGAAACTGAATACTTTTCGTTCATATCTTTCAACTTTACTTTAAATTAGCCGGCTTAAGTTATTAAAATTATGAAGCCACCGATATCAATGCATGGATTTTTTGGTGTGACTTTGAACGTTTTAAGTTTTAATTATTTTTAAAATTATTATTTAAAGTAAAGAAAAGAAAATTTAAATTTTAAAATTATTTAATACTAATTTTTTTTTTTAAAAAACCATTTTACAATTTTGGAACAAATATAAGAGTTTAATATATTAATATCCTAATTCTAAAGTACATTTTATTATATGTACATCGAATGACAGGTTGCATCGAATAAGGTTGCTGTTTGTCAAAATGTCGGGTAGAGTATACTCTTGCTGGTTTTTAACTTTTGTCCATAAAAGTTAATTTCAAAACTCAGAATATATTACCACAGATATTACCTTATACTCTTTGTATCATGTAAGCGTACATAATTTATATTTTTATTTTGACATTTACTTACTAACGAATTTATTGGAAATTACTTTTTGACATTTTTACTTTAGACAATTGACATTAATGTAACATTCAAAAATGGCACATTAATTTACTCGGAAATTCTAAATCTTAAATCCAAATATTTGTTGCAAAGTTCCGATTTCGAATAAAGATCGAAATTTTTTTTTTTGGACCAACCCTATAATTTATATGCTATTAATTGACGTGATTGCAATGAAAATCTCAAAATCACGATTAGAAATATTTTTATATTTTTTATATACACTATCCACTGCAATTGCACATATTTTTATACCCGTATGACTGTAGGTCAAAGGGTATAATAAATTTGCCATTACGTTTGTGACGCAGAGAAATAGGGGGGGTAGATATGGACTCAAGTGTATGGATCGGATCAGAATCGAAAAAAAAATCGATTTAGCTATATATGTCCGTCCGTCTGTCCGTCCGTCCGTCTGTCCGTCCGTCCGTCCGTCTGTCCGTCCGTCTGTCCGTCCGTCCGTCTGTCCGTCCGTCTGTCCGTCCGTCCTTCCGTCCGCACGATAACTCAAAAACTAAAGGAGCTAGGATCTTGAAATTTCCGCAAATTCGTTTTTTTGCAATAGCCGTCATCGCTATTTAAATCCAGCCATTTTGGTCCATGGGTTCGGGTAGTTGCCATACAACTTCTTTTTTTATATGAGCATTACTCTATATCTATTACAGTTGCGTGTCTGAAATTTTGCCAAAAGTGGTTTAGTTTTATGGCCAAAGTTTCTGAAAAATTTGGTTGGTCTAGTGCAGTGGGTTCGAGTAGCTGCCATACAACTTCTTATTTTATATGACCATTACTCTATACCTATTAAAGCTGGGTGTCTGAAATTTTGCCAAAAATAGTTTAGTGTAATGGCCAAAGTTACTGCAAAATTTGGTTGGTCTACTGCAAAGGGTTCGAGTAGCTGCCATACAACTTCTTATTTTATATGAGCATTACTCTATACCTATTAAAGCTGAGTGCCTGAAATTTTGCCAAAAATAGTTTAATGTAATGGCCAAAGTTACTGCAAAATTTGGTTGGTCTACTACAAAGGGTTCGAGTAGCTGCCATACAACTCCTTCTTTTATATGAGCATTACACAACACCTAATAAAGCTGGTATGTTTGAAATTTTTCCAAAAGTAATTAATGCTTATAATAATAATGATATAATGTTTATATAACGGTCATACGGGTATCCCAGAGTTGACACAGTCTACTCTACTACACTCTTCCTCGTTTTTATACCCGTATAGTCAAAGGGTATAATGAATTTGCTATTACGTTTGTGACGCAGAGAAGGAGGGGGGGTAGTTATAGACTCAAGTGTATGAATCGGATCAGAATCGAAAAATAAATCTATATATGTCCATCCGTCTGTCCGTCCGTCACCACGATAACTCAAAAACTAAAGGAGCTAGGATCTTGAAATTTTCGCAAATTCGTTTTTTTGCAATAGCCGTCATCGCTATTTAAATCCAGCCATTTCGGTCCATGGGTTCGGGTAGCTGCCATACAACTCCTTCTTTTATATGAGCATTACACTACACCTAATAAAGCTGGTATGTTTGAAATTTTCCCAAAAGTAATTAATATTTAAAATAATAATGATATAATGTTTATATAACGGTCATACGGGTATCCCAGAGTTGACACAGTCTACTCTACCACACTCTTCCTCGTTTTATATGAAAGTATATTAACTTTTTTAACATTAGATCCCTAATATTGTCATTTTGAAGTAATTTGTAATACCGAGTTACTTTTGAAAATTTTTTAATACTTCGACGAATTTGTATTTAAATTTCGTTTTGTATAAATATTGCTAAAAAAATAAGAATTCTGGTTTTTAAAAATTTATTTTCGAACGCGTTACCAATTTGATTAGTGAGAAACTAGCTTTAAATACATATCTGTTGCTTTTCTATCAATACAATTGATGATCGAATTACATTGTATGAAAATGAATTTTGAAGTGAAATAGCTAAGTCTCGCTAACATATTTGTGTATTAATAGTTTCATTGGTTAACGTTTTTAAAAAATTAAAAATTGCTATTAAGATATTGTACTTTATTTAAAATATTTAAAAACATAATACATTTATATTAAATTCAAAATATTTCAACTTATGACTCATATTTTTGTAATATTTGAAATAAACAATGAAAAACACCACACCACTGATAAAATGTCTTTTATAAGTTTTATTTTTTTTTTTTGCATGTAACCTACTCCGATAATATTAATATTTGTTTTGTAAACTTTTTTTTGATGTAAAAAATCTTTGAAAAAATTTAAGCAATAGTCGCGTTCAGAATGAAGCAGCACTACACTGAATGGCATCGGTGTAGCATCTAGCGCTAAATTGTTGTACTGAACAATTTGCAGCAAAATTAAATGACATTTGATTTTGAGTGACTTTTGGTATATTTTTAATTTAACTAAATTATTTAAAGTATGGACAAAATGAAAAATTTCTATGGTATTCAAAATCATTTCTATAATTCTATTTCTATCGTTATTATTTTTCTATTTAAATTATTGTTAGAATTAAAATTTTTAAAATTAATGAAATGCGTATGTTTTTTTTAATATTATATTTTTAATTTTATAAGAAATGCTGTACTTTCAAAAATTATCAGAAAATCTTGTAAATAAACTCTTTTTACATTAAAATGTAAACACTTAAACGTCAATTGAAATTCGCTACACAATGCAATTCTTTCAATAGGAAATTTTATCGTGCGTTGCACTTTTCTTGTAGCGCTAGATGTTAATATTTTTTTCTGTATAACATAAAAGTACAATTTTATTTAAATTTCACATTTGGTACGATTTTAGTCGTACACAATAAAAATATATAATCATATAATTTATTAGTAACTTTATAAAACGTCAAATTTTGGAATTCCTCTATATACATAAACTTGACAGTTGCGAATTAAAAATAATTTTTTTTCTATTTTTTAACTCAAATAAAGTCATGAGTATTGTCATCATTATTTATTATGTGAAGTATATTTATAATAATTTTGATGTGCAATAATTTTTTACATGTTGGCAAGGTATGTATATAAATTTTTAAAAGTAGCACCCCGTTGGTGATTGCGGCTATGATTCACGTAATAAATATCATTTATATACTATTCATGAATCATTGGTGTATTATTATTATCCTTATTTACGTGTTTTATCATTTTTCAGTAAATCAAATAATAACAAGATTAAAAATTTCAAAATAGGGGCATGGGACGTTACATAAAAAAATTAAAATAATCTTTGAATAAATCTTTGAAAAATGGATACCCAACAAATTCATCAATAAATTTAAATTTATCTTTTAAATTATTTTTTAATTTTTTTTATTTTATATTTTATAAAATAGGAAACTTGCTAATTATTTATATTTAACAATTATTTTACAAAGTCACTAATTCTTAATATTCGGCAAATTATGAAAAAAGCTTGAACACTTTATTTGTCAAGTATATGATCCACAATGCTAAAATTTTAATATACATTTAGATACTTTTTATCGGTAATGCCATTAAGCTTAAATTTAGATGCGGTATTTTTACCGCATTTAAACTTTTCGTTTTACAATTTGAATGTCACCAATATTCAAAGTCACATCCACATAAGTTTTGGACTGCTACAATTTAATAAAAATACAAATTCTCTAATAAAATCAAAACCATTTAAAAATTTTTTTCAATTTAATTTAATATATATCTATATATATATATATACATAATATACATAATATATAAAATATAAAGTACAGTAAATACATACAAAATTTAAAGTTAATATTAAGTACTTTAATTAATATCTGTAGATAATTCGGTTTTTTTGGAAAATGATTTATCACTGGCAACTTTACTATATGGTTTTTCAAATTTAGGAACAAATTTTTCTGAAAAAGAATTATTATATTAATATTTAATTTTTTTATTATTATTAATACAAATAATACTCACTTTTTATATTAAATCTATTAAAAAAATAAAAAGAAATCATTTAATAAAATCGAACATCGAAAATTAAAATATAATTCTTATATAGTGAATAATTTATAAATAAAAATAGAATTTCGTAATAAATAACTGAAAATTACAAATAAAATAGCTTCAGTATACTTCATTATTCAAATACTATATTCTATACAACTTCATAATCAAAAATTTTTCTGTAGTCCCAACAAATTCGGAGCTTAACCCTTCCAAAGTTCGAAATAGCCATACATTTAAATTGTTTTAACCAAAGTTTTAAAATTTAAAATAAAGAATATTTTCAATCTGAATTTTTAATCTGGCAAATGATAGCTGTTTTTATCAGCTTTCTATATTTGTGTTACAAAAACAGAGGGTTACTTTAATTAGCAATAATAATAATTTAATTTACCGTTATGGGAAACTAATTTTTTCCTAAATTCTTAATTCTTAATATCTTCTAAACGGTTGGAGTTTGAAACTTAAAGTTTTGAGGAAACTTAGATCTTCAATAATAAGTATGAGACATGAGTCTTTTAAGTATAGCCCTCCGTTTGGGAGCTGTAAGGTGTCAAAAATTGAAAATTTTGAATTTTTTAAAACCTCTAACATGACAATACAGGGAACTGTCAAATAACACTTTTCAGGCTATTGAAATGCATGCATAGTATATAAAAAGCTCTAACTTTATTAATGCATAAAGTTTCGCTAAATAGTGATCCTAGATTTAAAAGACGCCATCACATAACGGTAAATTATCTCCAATTATCCGAATATATATGTCGTTAGAACCAGTTCCGTCATCTAGTGGCCAAAAAGTATATTACAAAATTTTTTAAATATTTTGTACTATTTTAATTAAACCGTTATATTTTTGCCGTTACACAATAAAATGGAACCATTCTGTGCAATATTGTAGAGCATAATACAACCTTTAATATGCATCTTATTACAATACGCTTATTTAATATGCATCTAAATAAGCGTAAACGATTTTAAATATTAGAAATTTTTAAAATATATTTTAATAGTTATATTAAACAAGTGAGTGAAAAAAACCAAGGGTTTTTAAAAAGCACATTTTCAAAATTATTTACAGTTTCATACTGAGTATTTTATCATTTATTTTTATAAAAATATATATTATGATAATATTATAATTTAGTTATTTCATTAATTTATTAATTATATGACTAATAGTGAAATACTTAGAATATAACCCCAATGCACTCAAGAAAACCTGTTAATAAATGCGAAATATAATGTTGGAGCTTCAATGTTAACGTTTAATATTGGAAAAACTTACACTGGTGAATAAGTTACTGTTTTATAAAAACATAAAAGTTTTAATTTTGAAGACCTAGTATCCCTTCAATGGGGAAGGTTCCCAAATTTTTGCTTAGCAAACTTATGATGGAACTGCCCGACCCCCTACTGTCCTCACCCTTCAATTTTTTCCGGTTTTAGGAAATCAATTTTGAAACAATTTCTTCAATTTAAAGAGAACCTTGCAAATTTAAGAAAAACCTTTAACGTATGTTGAAATATAATGCTGCAGCTGTAAATTTTGTATATATGTAAAAAAAAAATTTGAACAGGTGTTAAAAAATTTAAAAAAAAATTTTGTTAACTGACTCCTACTAATTTCGGAGGACCTAACTTCTCCCATAATTTCAAGACCCTAGCTTGAACCGTTTAGAAAATATATAGGGCCAAAAATTTTACAAAAGTTGAGTTTAGCTTAATGGTAAATTTTAGTACCGTATGGCAACCCTATACATTTTAGTCTTATATTTTTGTGAAGCCTATAAAACCAGCTATCTTTTGCCGTTTTAAGATTGAAAATACACTTAACAAAACCCTTGTTATAACAATTTAAAAATAGGACTTTTTCAAACTTTGGAGGGCTGTAGCTCCGTAACGGGTGGGGCTACAGAAAAAAATTCTTTTACGAAATTAATTTTTTTGTAATATCTACCCGTGGTTAAAATTTCTTTACTCTATTTCAAACGGTGTAAAAGTTTTTGTAAACATACCGACGGACGGACGGACGGACAAAGTCAAAATTAAGAAAAACCTTTGACACTTATTGAAACTTTCGTTTTGGAGCTTTCAATTTTGTATATAAATAAAAAAAAATTTTGACAGGTATTCAAGTTATAAGTATAAAAAAATTTTGTAAAACTTAGTTTTGAATAATGGTAAATTTTAGTACCGTATGGTAACCCTATACAATTGGTTTTTAAAAATTTGTAAAGCTTATAAGAACAGCTGTCTGTTACCGTTTTCAGGTTGGAAATATACCTTATAGAACTCTAATTATAACTGTTTAAATATGGGGCTTTTTTCGACTTTGTGGGGCTGTAGCTCCGTAACGGGGGGGGCTACAAAAAAAAGTTTTAACATTAAATTATTTTTATTGCAATACCTACCCATTTCTGATATTTTTTAGTCAGCCGTAGGTAAAAAGGGACGGACGGACGGACAGAGTGAAGCTATACAGGCACATTTTTACAAAATTTTTTGAAAATGTGCTAAAAAAACTAAAGGCTATAAAAAATTATTTTAAATAAAATATGTTTTTACCTTCCTGATAGCATGTTTTTCGTTTCTCTTTTCAATACAAATAATAAAAAAATAAATAAAGCATGCATAGCATTAAATAAATCCGTAATATAAAAAAATGCTGGATAATTATTTCCAAGAAAATATGATATAATCTCAGAAATCCTTGATATACCCATGATAATAAATAAACGCAAAAATATATTGAACCTAAAAAATATTAAACTTTACAATAAAAAATTTGTTTTGTATATATACAAAATATACAATAAACCGTTAATAATAACACAATACAATTATTTACAATTAAACACATTAATTTAATTTTGATATAATGTTTAGTAAAATATTTAGTAAGGGTTGTAAATACCATAATTAAATTACCAATTTAAGATATTAAACATAAGGCAACAGACAGAAGTCCCCTAAAACTTCGACTCTTAAAACCACCTGTACAAAAACAATAAAAAAATACAAAAAACAATAAACAAAATAAAAACAAATTAGCCGACCCCAAAAGTTGGTCCAATGAATGTCAAACTTTGTGAACGCACTTGCACTGTTATATAGTTTACTTGTCCATTTCTTCATTAGATTCATGGTAATGAGATAAAAAACTTTTGTATGGCAGCTTTCAAAAAATGGGGTTAAAATATTTCAAAACTTCTCAAAATTGCTTGCCGTATTGAATTGCATACGGATGCTAATTTTCAACCGTCTAGTCTCATTTGGTTGCAAAATTCTCTGGTTCCAATAACCCCTGTGGCAGCATTACTTAACCTGGTTCGGAGCGTCCGATAAAAACAAAACCTTTAGAAATATCAAAAAGTTTCCTTTTTGAGTGTTAGAGATATATCAGCTGGTATAAAATGTGGCAGAAAAACATTATCAAAGGACTAAAGTTTATCAAATAGGGCTATTGCAAAAAAAAACGGTTCTCCACAAAATGACAAAAAATTTTTGAGAAAAGGAGTCAATTGTGACAATACTGGTAAGTTCTTCCATTTTATTAGAGATACAATAAGAACAGATCAGTCTTTCAATAAAATTAGACAAAATCTATAGGTTTGTCAGTAACCTCAAGGTCTGGTAGTAAAAATTTTCAAGCCACCGATGCTGTTAAATTGTAAAGAAAACGTTGTTGCTCAAAAGTTGTTCAAAAAAACCATGACCTTATTGTATGAATAATTTTAATTAGATAGACATGATTATTTAAGCTCTTATTACAACGTCATTATAGAAAAAACCTTGCAATTACGGTAGAAGTTCTGTGATGGAATACAGATCATTTCGATAATAGAACAACCCCAAGTCGGAATTTCTTTAAATGAAATTCAGCATTTTTCCAATAAGTCAATTGCAAAAGTTCTTTGATCAGTGTCATGAAAACTTTGATTAACGCCAAAGGATATGACTGTGCTGGAACGTTGAACTAGGAGGACGAACAAATGTTGAATGAAAATGTTTCGGAGTTAATGGCTCGACGGGTTTTCTAAACTTCAGCTGTTTAAAAGGCTAAATAATATAAGTTTGGCGGTCCAAAGCTACCAAATATTTAAGAAAATTCATGGAGTTTATGAAGAAATACAGTAGTTATTCATGACAGAAAATTAACTAATGGAGTTTATGAAGAATACAGAAAAATTAATGCAGTACCAACAGTGACAATTAATTTTGAAATAAGATAATATGGTTATGATATTCAAGATTCTATATAAAAAGTTTACTATTTTTAAAAAAAACATGTATTATAAAATAACAGTTAATAAAAGTTATTAAATTTTAAAAAAATATTGAAGCACCTGTAAATACATAACCAGTACCGGAAACGTATTCAATAATACGACTTTATTGTTGATTAATAAAAACAAAAAAAAAAAAATTAAAAAGATTAGCAAAATTAGTGAATGTAATTAATAATAAATCTTAAAAATTTTTGTAATAACTATGAAAATACATACTTATTTCTTTTATTTTTTAAATTTGTTTCTACTACTATCTTTTTGCATTGCTCGACTCAATTCCATTTCAACACCTTTAATTTTTTTCCAGGTGAAAACAAAACATTAGTATGTTGAACGTAATGACACAAATTAATGGCATATATAACCATATTACAGCCGAATAACCTTCTCCAACTAAAAATTTCAAAAAATGAATGAAATATCAATTTAAAAATATTTAATTGTACCATTTATGAAACAACGGTTTTCTCCAATTCCAGTTTTTAACATAACTTGGTGCATTCGAGTTTTCTGTTAAAAATAATGCAATTGTATAAATAATTGCAACTCCATAACATATTGCACAATATAAAAGAAAACGTGACTTTTGTGATGATCTGGCTTTGTCATAACTGTTAAAACTATACCATAAATCAAAACTAATGGCACTTAACCAAAAGTATGCTGACAAAATGAATGTATAATAAATATAACCTAAAATATTATAAAACAGATAGAATTTAGATTAACTCTGTGTCACATCCAGTACAAGATTTTTCGATATAAATTCGAAGTTAGTTAATAAAAAAGAAGTCAATAGATACATTAACTGGTTTTAGATCAGTTAATATTATCCATAGTTAAAATTTAGATTGTGAATTAAATTTCAGTTAGAATTTAATTACTAATGCAAATACTTCAGAATATGAAAATATATTTTAATAATAAAAATTAATTAATAAATCAACTTACCAAACATAGAGCAAAATTTTATACTATCTTTAGTAAAAGTTTTATCTATTAATAATATGTAACCGAGGCAAAAATATGATATTGATAATGAACTCAAATAGCAAACTAATGATTTTCCATGTAAATTACGTAATTTTGGTATTACCAAATATACAATAATTGTTATTATCATAAACGGTTGTGATATAAGAAAAGCTGAAAAAAAATTAATAAAATTATAAATTTTAAATAATTATATTACATTAAATAATAAATTTTAATTGATGAAATGAACTCTCTTTTATAACAGTTTTTATTTTAAAGTGCAAGGTTTTCCTTTCGTAGTAAGTATTTCTTCTTAAGGACACCCGAAAAGTAAGTTTCCGTTGGAAAACAGATCTTAGTCCAATATAATTAAAAAAATATACTCACGCAATATCTATAGTTAAATTATATAACAATATTTATGACCCATTCACCCATATTTAGTTTTTAGAATTTTTTTTTTAATTTTAAGAATTAGATTTTTTAAACTAGATTGGCTCGACTTCTGAAACTAAACTAATTAGCGCAATTAAAGCTCCTTTTACTTGAATGAAAAATTATATATATGTAGAATAAATGCAATATAATAAATTAACTTCATAAAAAAAGAAATAATTAAAAATTGTTTCTTAATTCTTAACTTTCAAATATGATTTTAATTTTAATGCCTCTGAATTCTAACATTTAATTCTTAAATAAAACGAGGAAGATTATAGTTGCCCTTGTCAACTTTTAGATACTCGTGCATACCCTACCCCACTATGATAAATTAAATAAAACAAACCGTTATAATTCTGATAGCCCGGAGGGTGACATAGGCTATGTTTTTATAAGTCAACAGGTTGCGACTCCAGAGCCGTTTTTAAGGTTTTTTCGTTTTATTGATATCGAGTCCAAACAGTTTGACTGATTGACTTGAAATTTTGTACAAATGTGTGTGTTAGCAACGGGAATTAGTTGTATAAAGTTTGTTGGAATATATTAACCCATTTCGGCCCGGCGGGCATCCAAAAAATTTTTTGTTTCCGATTTGTGTCCAATTTTACAGGTTGATATTTGCACTCCAAAAGAGAAGCTGCAAAAAATGTTAGTTAAGTTCGATTAACCCGTTTTCCCACGACGACGCCGTAAGGTTTTCTATAAATTTTATTTGCTTAAACAATCAAATGAATTTTATTGAAAATTTTGTACCAGCATTTTATTATAAAAATCCACCGGGTTAATTTGGTTTTGACCTGTTTTACCCGTTTTGCACAAAAATTCAATGAAATTTTACAAAAGCTCACTTAATTAATAAGACTAATTTTATTGTTCTTCTCAAATAGTGCAAAAGCTAAATGAGATAATATTAAAAAAAAGTAAAAATAAAGCTAATAAAGAATCCGAAGAATAATATCCTTAAATTTAAACAACATAACATTTTCCTTCTCTACATTTTTTCATAAGTCTTTGTTTTTTATCTACTTTGCAGTTGTTGTTCTTTAAAAATAGATTTCAGTGTAAAATTGCAGTTTTTTTTCTAATAAAATTTAAAAATCAAAAAATTCAATTTCGTATATATTATGCTTAAATATATAGTTTTTTAAAACAGTTTATAAAAAAAAGGTCTTAGTAGAACTTTCAGGTAACAAAAGAAAATTTAAGATGAAAAGCAGATTTTTAAACCTTTTCTAAACAGTCGATGGTATTTTATTTAAACGTTGGCAATTCAAGAAAACTAGTATTGACGTAGTATAATGACCTAATGGGCAAATTTAGAATACCGTTTTGATCTATAGTCAAGGAGCACCAAATTAGAGATAGGAAAAATTAAAGATAATCGTTCAAACTGTTTTTTTAAAGTTTTTGTTTCGAAATCGGTTAAAAGAACTCGACAAAACATTTTTTTAAACATTCCCGTAATTTAAACAAATTCCAAAGTCTGTTGAACTGTTGTTGTTGTTCTGAGTGAACTCCATTCTCAAAAAGGAACACATATACAAAATTTTGAAGTCAATCGGATAAAACCATTTCAAATATATAACAAAGTAACGAAAAAATCCTATAAAAATCTGTTGGGCCACAATGGGTTAACGGTACTCCACAAATATTTTCTTTCTTTTTAACCAAAGCAGTACTTCAAAAACTTGTCCGAAACTTGCTTTTTTACAATTTGCAGGCAACCCGGGCTACACCGGGTAAATCTCTAGTATTGTATAAATTAATACAATTTTATTAGAGAATTTTGAAATTTATTAATAAAAAATTCTTTGAAATATTTCAAAAAATATTTATAACTGTTATAATTTCTTATGAATACTTACAAAATTATTATAAAAATATATGACAATTAAATAATAAATCTTTAATTTTTGTGAATTTCTGCTTAGACCAAAAATCAGATCAATATATGATTTACGTTAATCCAGCTTGAAGACTGCAATTTTTGATGTAGAAAAATATATTTTATAGAAAAATTGCAGTCTTCAAGCAAGCGTATTCTTTCGTGGGCATAAACTATCTCTGATACATTATTGATTTGATAGTTTCTATATTACAAGAGTTTAAGGAAAATTTACAAACAAAACCGTCTCAAATTAGAGCTGTATCGTCAACGAATGAGTACTTAATAATATATATACTAAATAACAGATAAAATTTTAAATTAAATATACAGTGAATAACATAATTATAAAATATGATATTTATAAACCATATTATAAAAAAAAAAATTCATTTCAAAAGTCAGGTTACACGTCTTGTTGGTTTGTATTAAATTTGACCACAATTATTATTATTAATATATTTGTCTTCAATGAGGTGTAACAAACGCATTCAATTAAATGTGTTTTGTTGGATGTGTTTTATTTTAGAAAATAAAATATCATAAATTATCATAAGCAGGCCAAAAAATATTTTATTTAATTTTTATAAAAAAAAAAAAAAAACAAAAAATATAAAATAAAAAAAAAAGTTTTTTTTGATTGTAAATTAATTTAAATGTCTATGAATTAGTTCATTTCAGTTTTAAAAATCACAGAAGATTTTCGGGAAATTTTAAATAAATAGTAAAACATTTAGGTATTAAAAATCGAGACTATGCTTCACAGGATAAGTTGTGTAGTAAGTCTTCATTACTTTCAGTGGAAATCTGAATTGAAGGTAATGGCACAATGTACGCTTTGGTAATAAAAGCAATTTCAAATGTTCCTTGAAACGTACTCTACAAATTTACTTTTTTAGCTTTATTTCAATTTTAGAATTAAATAAAAATATTTTTTATATTTTTGTTTTAAGGTTTTGAAATCAATTATAATATCCCTTTAAATTATTTTTGCTGTATAAGAATATATATATATATATATATATTTTTTTTTAAACAAAAAATAATTTAAAATAGTGGAACTGCAGTAGTGCTTTCCCAAACTCCCCGCTAAACAAATTATAGAAACTCGGATTGTGATTTGTGAAAACGACTCGCATGTTTTAATAATTATAATTATGGAGAAGAAAACTGTCGTACGACAAGGGCAAAATTGTTTTCTGTTAAAAATTTATATTAAATTTTACTTTGATGAAATAGATTTCATGATATTTGTATATGAAAATACGAATTTATTTTATAAAAATGAATTTAATTGCATTTAAAAAAAAAATTTAAAAAAAATGCTGCTTTGGATTTAGTTGGTTGAACACAATCTACGCCTTTAAGTTTAAAATGTAAGAAGCCCAAACACCATAAAAACAAAGTTTTAAAAAATATCAGACAAAATTATATACAAAAAATTCCCTTTTTCTTTACTCCATTATTTTAAAAAGTACAAAATATTCATTATTCAGAAATTTCAAGAACTAATGTTTTTCAAAATAAAATCTAATTATTTTATTAATATATTTGTCTTCAATGAGGTGTAACAAACGCATTCAATTAAATGTGTTTTGTTGGATGTGTTTTATTTTAGAAAATAAAATATCATAAATTATCATAAGCAGGCCAAAAAATATTTTATTTAATTTTTATAAAAAAAAAAAAAAAACAAAAAATATAAAATAAAAAAAAAAGTTTTTTTTGATTGTAAATTAATTTAAATGTCTATGAATTAGTTCATTTCAGTTTTAAAAATCACAGAAGATTTTCGGGAAATTTTAAATAAATAGTAAAACATTTAGGTATTAAAAATCGAGACTATGCTTCACAGGATAAGTTGTGTAGTAAGTCTTCATTACTTTCAGTGGAAATCTGAATTGAAGGTAATGGCACAATGTACGCTTTGGTAATAAAAGCAATTTCAAATGTTCCTTGAAACGTACTCTACAAATTTACTTTTTTAGCTTTATTTCAATTTTAGAATTAAATAAAAATATTTTTTATATTTTTGTTTTAAGGTTTTGAAATCAATTATAATATCCCTTTAAATTATTTTTGCTGTATAAGAATATATATATATATATATATATTTTTTTTTAAACAAAAAATAATTTAAAATAGTGGAACTGCAGTAGTGCTTTCCCAAACTCCCCGCTAAACAAATTATAGAAACTCGGATTGTGATTTGTGAAAACGACTCGCATGTTTTAATAATTATAATTATGGAGAAGAAAACTGTCGTACGACAAGGGCAAAATTGTTTTCTGTTAAAAATTTATATTAAATTTTACTTTGATGAAATAGATTTCATGATATTTGTATATGAAAATACGAATTTATTTTATAAAAATGAATTTAATTGCATTTAAAAAAAAAATTTAAAAAAAATGCTGCTTTGGATTTAGTTGGTTGAACACAATCTACGCCTTTAAGTTTAAAATGTAAGAAGCCCAAACACCATAAAAACAAAGTTTTAAAAAATATCAGACAAAATTATATACAAAAAATTCCCTTTTTCTTTACTCCATTATTTTAAAAAGTACAAAATATTCATTATTCAGAAATTTCAAGAACTAATGTTTTTCAAAATAAAATCTAATTATTTTATTAATATATTTGTCTTCAATGAGGTGTAACAAACGCATTCAATTAAATGTGTTTTGTTGGATGTGTTTTATTTTAGAAAATAAAATATCATAAATTATCATAAGCAGGCCAAAAAATATTTTATTTAATTTTTATAAAAAAAAAAAAAAAACAAAAAATATAAAATAAAAAAAAAAGTTTTTTTTGATTGTAAATTAATTTAAATGTCTATGAATTAGTTCATTTCAGTTTTAAAAATCACAGAAGATTTTCGGGAAATTTTAAATAAATAGTAAAACATTTAGGTATTAAAAATCGAGACTATGCTTCACAGGATAAGTTGTGTAGTAAGTCTTCATTACTTTCAGTGGAAATCTGAATTGAAGGTAATGGCACAATGTACGCTTTGGTAATAAAAGCAATTTCAAATGTTCCTTGAAACGTACTCTACAAATTTACTTTTTTAGCTTTATTTCAATTTTAGAATTAAATAAAAATATTTTTTATATTTTTGTTTTAAGGTTTTGAAATCAATTATAATATCCCTTTAAATTATTTTTGCTGTATAAGAATATATATATATATATATATATTTTTTTTTAAACAAAAAATAATTTAAAATAGTGGAACTGCAGTAGTGCTTTCCCAAACTCCCCGCTAAACAAATTATAGAAACTCGGATTGTGATTTGTGAAAACGACTCGCATGTTTTAATAATTATAATTATGGAGAAGAAAACTGTCGTACGACAAGGGCAAAATTGTTTTCTGTTAAAAATTTATATTAAATTTTACTTTGATGAAATAGATTTCATGATATTTGTATATGAAAATACGAATTTATTTTATAAAAATGAATTTAATTGCATTTAAAAAAAAAATTTAAAAAAAATGCTGCTTTGGATTTAGTTGGTTGAACACAATCTACGCCTTTAAGTTTAAAATGTAAGAAGCCCAAACACCATAAAAACAAAGTTTTAAAAAATATCAGACAAAATTATATACAAAAAATTCCCTTTTTCTTTACTCCATTATTTTAAAAAGTACAAAATATTCATTATTCAGAAATTTCAAGAACTAATGTTTTTCAAAATAAAATCTAATTATTTTATTAATATATTTGTCAAAGATGAGGTGTAACAAACGCATTCAATTAAATGTGTTTTGTTGGATGTGTTTTATTTTAGAAAATAAAATATCATAAATTATCATAAGCAGGCCAAAAAATATTTTATTTAATTTTTATAAAAAAAAAAAAAAAACAAAAAATATAAAATAAAAAAAAAAGTTTTTTTTGATTGTAAATTAATTTAAATGTCTATGAATTAGTTCATTTCAGTTTTAAAAATCACAGAAGATTTTCGGGAAATTTTAAATAAATAGTAAAACATTTAGGTATTAAAAATCGAGACTATGCTTCACAGGATAAGTTGTGTAGTAAGTCTTCATTACTTTCAGTGGAAATCTGAATTGAAGGTAATGGCACAATGTACGCTTTGGTAATAAAAGCAATTTCAAATGTTCCTTGAAACGTACTCTACAAATTTACTTTTTTAGCTTTATTTCAATTTTAGAATTAAATAAAAATATTTTTTATATTTTTGTTTTAAGGTTTTGAAATCAATTATAATATCCCTTTAAATTATTTTTGCTGTATAAGAATATATATATATATATATATATTTTTTTTTAAACAAAAAATAATTTAAAATAGTGGAACTGCAGTAGTGCTTTCCCAAACTCCCCGCTAAACAAATTATAGAAACTCGGATTGTGATTTGTGAAAACGACTCGCATGTTTTAATAATTATAATTATGGAGAAGAAAACTGTCGTACGACAAGGGCAAAATTGTTTTCTGTTAAAAATTTATATTAAATTTTACTTTGATGAAATAGATTTCATGATATTTGTATATGAAAATACGAATTTATTTTATAAAAATGAATTTAATTGCATTTAAAAAAAAAATTTAAAAAAAATGCTGCTTTGGATTTAGTTGGTTGAACACAATCTACGCCTTTAAGTTTAAAATGTAAGAAGCCCAAACACCATAAAAACAAAGTTTTAAAAAATATCAGACAAAATTATATACAAAAAATTCCCTTTTTCTTTACTCCATTATTTTAAAAAGTACAAAATATTCATTATTCAGAAATTTCAAGAACTAATGTTTTTCAAAATAAAATCTAATTATTTTATTAATATATTTGTCAAAGATGAGGTGTAACAAACGCATTCAATTAAATGTGTTTTGTTGGATGTGTTCAATTATAAAGTCTCCTAAAAATATGCAAAAAAATTATCAAAATTATTTTGATGGAAAAATTTTTTGAACAAAAAAAAAATTAAAAATTCTGTGGAACCCGAATGAAAGAAATTTATGTAGATTGTATAATCCTACCCACATTGCATACTTTTAGGATGTGTTTTATTTTCTCATAATCAATATAAAAAATTAAATCAAAATCTGTAGGTAATAAATTTTAATTATTTTATTGACATCTTTTTTTTTTCTTATTTATTCTTTTTGTAATTAAATATAATAATTTTTATGTGCGAAACTCTTATTCTATAAAAAATTTTATAGAAAACTCTCATTTATTTTAATAAATATTATTATTAATATTATATATATTATATATATATATATATTATATATATTATATATATATTTATATATATATATATATATATATATAATAATATATTTGTCAAAGATGAGGTGTAACAAACGCATTCAATTAAATGTGTTTTGTTGGATGTGTTCAATTATAAAAAAATAAAATATTAACGTTTTGTTGGATGTGTTTTATTTTAGAAAATAAAATATCATAAATTATCATAAGCAGGCCAAAAAATATTTTATTTATTTTTAATAAAAAAAAAAAAATTTTTTTTGAAATAAAATTTACTTATTAGTTTATGAAAAATTTCATTTCAGTTTTAAAAATCACAGAAGATTTTCTGGAAATTTTAAATATATAGTAAGACATTTTGTAAATAAAAACTAAGAAGACAATGCTTCACAGGAACATTTGTGTAGTAAGTCTTAATAATTTTCAGTAAAAATCTGAAATAAGGGCGAAAGCCCAATGTATGCTTTGATGCATTGCTTGGTTTGCTTAAGCAAATAAACCAAGAAATGTATTAAAGTAATTTCAAAGTTTCCCCTCATCTCGCTCTGAACTCTACCTCATGTATCTCTCATCCCTTCCTTCATAACTTTTTAATTATTTATCTATTTAAAAGTTAAAATGGAAAAAAATTATGTAACAACTGAAGGTTGGGAAAGTGGGTTCAGGTATACAATACCTCTGAGTTCAATGCACCACAAAAACCAGACAAAATAGATTTTAAACTTAGTTAGGGTTAGGTATATTAAAAAAATTTCAAATAAAATTTATAATTTGCATTTGATAATGCAAAACTCAATTCAAAAATCAACATTTATTTAATACAATTTCACGTACATATAAATAGATACATTATTTAGCATGTTAAATAGGTACATTATAGAACGGTCAGCCTTCAAACAAGTATTTTGATTTGAATCTAAACAAAGGAAACAATATAGAATGTATAACAACATTTTTTAAAAATGTATATACAAAACATTAATAGTTGGAGAAATAAATCATTATTGAAACAAAATAAATCTATTTCACATCTCTTATTAACACAAATTTATCGAACTTAATTTTAAAAAGTACGTAATTAAATAAAAAAAAAATATTAATTGAAATTAAAAAAACATTTCACCAAGAAGGGATTTGAACTAACAGCCCCAAAATTTTACCAAATTCAAAACATAAAAAAGGTAGACTAAATAAATTATTCATCTTCAAATTTTTAAGATACAACAACATATAAGTTTTTGTTTTTTTTGTACATAACTATAGAATTGAAGCATAGTCTGTATTACGTAGAATGCAACGGTTACCATTTTATTTAAGAAAATGGTATTGATATATAATATATGTATATGTAATATATGTAATTAAATTAGAAATAGTTCTTAATTAGAAAAAGTTCTTCTTTCAAGTGACCTTCCGTCATTCTGTGACGGGCCAACAGCTAG